>VXAY01006531.1:707728-854934 GCA_013399855.1 Oxyruncus cristatus
TTTTTTTTTTCCTTTTCCCTACATGGAAGAACTTTTCTATAGATCTAATAATGAGCTTTATCCATGAGGAACTGTCAGTGAGCCTTCCCTTGCTCCTATTTGGAACGTTGCCTTTTTTCATAGACAAGTAAGTATGGTATGTGCTAATGCTATTTTCTACTGTCTGAGAACCACCTACACCAATCTTTATCCTTACACATCATCAAAAATCTACTGTCAGCTGTAAACAACAACAAACAATTGAACTGTAGACATTTTGTATTTATCCCTGTCTTGTCTGAAAGACATTAACACCCATCTGTACTTAGTGTAATATTTTCAAATGTCAGTGTCTCTTTCTCTACCCATGGCAGTTTGCAATACAGTTAAGGATGGAGTTCAGTGATTTCCAAAGATATAGTACTATAATGTTAGCTATGCAGATATTTTCTACAACAGTTTGTAGTTCTTCTTGTATGATAGTCTGGTCTTTTTGGCCGCTGTTTGCCATCCACTAAATATGCATTCTTAACAGTGACTTATCTATCTCTAATTTGTTTTCTGATTAATATGATGTCATAACACTGTCAATTCTGAACTTATATAGTTGTTGTTGGAGCAATGCCAGCATTTGACTTTCCTATTTTGTCCCTGGTTTGCATGAGACTAACATCATTCTTTGCTGTCTCTAGCAACTGAGAAAAGTTTTTTCAGTACTACAGGGCACTACAGGGAATCCTTCTTGTAATGAATGAAATCGGGAAGAATCTTTCCCTATTCACTGATTCGGTGCCAGCTATGAATTTGTGAACCTGTGTGTATACCTGGGTAGCACTGCAGATGCAAAGATTATGTATTTGCTTGCACTGTTTGGGCCTTAAAAGTGCTTAGATTGACCTACAGAGGCTGGAAGAGTAATTTTTTTTTTTTTTTAGGAAGAAAAATAACTATTGCATTTCTTTCCCTTTTCTTTGTTCCTACCTCATGGCTTAAGGAAAACTGTCTTAGGACTGCTAGTCTTACCTAATTTGGTTTCTCCTCAGGAAGAGAGTGCTGTTTACTGCATGAGCAAAAACCCAGTGATGGATTAATTTTTGGTGTTATTTGAATTGCTCCCTGCTTTGGAAAAAAAAAATCACATCTGTGAGCATGGTTATGAATTTTAAGCAAGCTGTGACCTTAGTTTATGAATTCCTGATTTGCAATTCAGTCACAGAGGTATTCACACATTCAATTCCTATTTAAATTACATGTTTTAGGTTAATTAAATCAGGGCTAGATCTAAAAAAACCCCAAAATATGCGGTTCTTCATGTAGCTGTATTCTCTATGCATTTAAACCAATTTTTCTAGATGGCCTAACTGTGGCAGTTACTGTCAGATTATACAGGAAATAGCACATGATAACCGCTGGGGAGAGAATAAGATATAAGTAGCACTCCAGCATTCATGAATAACTGTTTCAAGTGGTTTGTGTCAGCATAGCTTTAGTTTTGTTGAAAATCAGATGACTGGAAAACTGACATGAGAAAAAGAGGTGAGCTAGGGATTTCAATTGTCAAGAAAGACAATAGAACTAGCTTGACCACAAAGGATGCAAAGTACATATATTGTACCTTATTTTGCTAAAATGGTATCCAATCACTTTATATATATTAAGGTGATTTTATGTTAGTGATTAAGATAATAAAAAAATAGTCCCTTGCCAAGGTAATGCTCCTCTGGCACTGAATTCCTGTAAATGCTGAGTTTCCCCCATGCTCCAGAAACCTTGAAACTTTCCTCTGATCCTAGGCAAAATTTTCATAGAATGATATGAGTTTCCTGAGCTGGAAAGGACCCACAAACATTTTCAAAGCCCAGCTCCTGGCCCTGCACAAGACAACCCCAAGAATCACACCATGTGACTGAGAGTGTTGTCCAAACATTTCTTTAACTCTATCTGGCTTGGTGCTGTGACCACCTCCCTGGGGAGCCTGTTCCAGTGCCTGACCACTCTCTGGGTGAAGAACCTCTTTCCTAATATCCAATCTAAACCTTCCCTGATACAGCTTCAGGCCATTCTCTGGGGTGCTATCACTGGACACCAGAGAGAAGAGGTCAGCACCTGCCCCTCTGCTTCCCCTCACAAGGAAGTTGTAGGCTGAGATGAGGTCTCTCCTCAGACTCCTCCAGGCTGAACAGACCAAGTGACTTCAGCTGCTTCTTGTAAGACTTCCCCTCTACACCCTTCACCATCTTCTTGGCCTTCTGTTGGACATTTTCTAATAGCTTTATAGCCTTCCTATTTACATTGTGGCACCCAAAACTGCACACAGGACTTGAGGTGAGGCTGCATCAACCCCGAGTAGAGTGGGACAGTCACCTCCTTTGACCAGCTGGCAATGCTACGCTCAAAGCCCCCCAGGACACAGTTGGTCCTCCTGGCTGCCATGGCACTGCTGACTCATATTCAGCTTGCCATCGACCAGAAACCCCGTATCTCTTGCCGAGGCACTGCTCTGCAGCCTCTTGTTCCCCAGCCTGTACATACCTCTGGGGTTGCCCCAACCCAGGTGCAGAATGCAGCCCTTGCACTTATTAAACTTCATATCCCCAGCAGAGCAAGAACATCAACCTGTTGGAGCAAGTTCAGAGGAGGATACCAAGTGGGTTAGAGGGATGGAGCACCTTTCCTCCGAGGAAAGGCTGAGAGAATTGGGGTTGTTCAGCCTGGAAAAGAGAAGGCTTTGGGAACATCTAATTGTGGCCTTCTGTGACCTGAAGAGAACCTACAAGAAAGACAGAGAGAAACTTTTTACAAGAGCATGTAGTGGCAGGGCAATGGGGAATGGTTTCAAACTGAAAGAGCGTAGCTTTAGATTAGATGTTAGGAAAAAAATTCTTAACTGTGAGGGTGACGAGACTTTGAAACAGGTTGCCTAGAGAAGTTGTGGATGCCTCATCCCTGGAAGGTTGGATGGAGTTCTGAGCAACCTGTTCTAGTGGAAGGTGACCCTTGGCAGAAGGGATTGGAACTAGATGATCTTTAAGGTCCCTTCCAACCCAGCCCATCCTATGATATGATTCTGTGATATAGATTGTACCTTAATGGGTTAGCTTTAAATCTGACTCCAACTTCTGACTTTTAATACTTATTTTTTCCACCACATAACCACATAATGATATGCATTTTAAATGCTATCCAGTGCATCATCAAGTAGCTAGAAACAACTGTAGCAGAGATTCTTTTGAAGACTGTAATTACATTAACTCTGCTTTCTCCTAAATTTGATAACTACTGATTGTGTCTGTGTATTACTCAGTGCCTGAATTTTATTCAGGTAGACTTCCAACTTCTAAAGGAAAGGAATGTTTTTGGAATTCATCTCCACCACTCAATTGTTTTAGAAGCTGAATAAATAGAGTAACTGATATAAAATATTTTTTTGCATTTACTAAGGTGAGATTCTTGAGCCTTTCTTGATCTGTGGGCTTGAGTCAAACCCAGGGCAGAAAGATTAAGGGAGGAAGTTTCGTTTAATTCCAATGGTGCTATTGGTATTTGATGCACATTTTTTTTTTATTGTAATAGCTGAGCTCTTTTTAAAGTGCAAAATCTATAAGTAGCTTAGTAATCAAAGTGTAAATATGCTGTTTGAGACATATCCAGGATCTGAGGCAATATAATGGCCCATTGCTCTGCCTGATGCTTTGGGGACTGCTGTGTCACAGGCAAGACAGGACTGCTTACTGCCTGGAACAATTCTCTGTCCCTGCACTGAAGTGTCTTCCTTGGGGCCACCTAACACTTAACCTAGAGACAGAATCACAGAATCACAGAATCACATGGGTTGGAAAGGACCTCGGAGATCATCAAGTCCAATCCTTGATCCAACCCCCCCGCAGTTACTAGACTATGGCACTAAGTGCCACGTCCAGTCTCATCTTAAAAACCTCCAGGGACGGAGAATCCACGACCTCCCTGGGCAGCCACATCATGGGATCTTCAGCACTGCCCACTCTTAAAAGCCTGGAGAGTGACCCACCCGTCATTCATCAACAACTTATCCTGATTAGGAAGACATAGAACAGATGACCTTCCAATTTTACGGTCATTTTTAGTTTAATCTTTTTTTCCTCTATTCAGTCATTCTGAGTAGTATCCTCCATAATTTCTAGTTTAATTTTGTTCAAAACCAGAGGTGAAAGTGGGATCTCTTGACAGCTTTTGGCTCAAATTCTTAATTATCACATTGGATGCCTAAAGGTTTTGTCATATGAAGTCAGAAATACACATTTAAGAGAAGAATGAGAAGGAAAAGAAAAAGAAGACTCAACAGGTAGACTTGTGTTGCTGACAGTTTAGTTCTTCCAAAGATTTCAGGCCAAGGTTTGTTTCAGAACAGGATGGACCTGGTTCTGAAGGAAGGAGAAGGAATTTCCACATGGGAAAAGATTTTAGAAGATTTCAGTTCAACCGAATGTGCTGACACTGCAATCTGCTCACTCATACATGAAAGACAAGCATTGGTAACATGCCCTGCCCTTTATGAAATTATAAACCATGAACTAAGAATATATGTCATATGTCCAGCACTGTTTAAATAAACATAAGTAATGAATCAATGTATTTCTTCTGTGCAAATAGTTCCATCTGAGATCAAATTGCTCTCTGCAGACTTACTGAACTATATGTGGGTATTGGCCATTAGTACATTCTTTGAGGGCTGGTTAGGAATATAATCAGCTTTCTGTGGATGTAATTTTGCCATATTTTGGCTAAATAATTTTAAGAGAAGAATGAGGTGCTGAATTCTAGGTAGGTGCAAAGAAAGGTGATGTTTGTGACAAGCTGTCATAAATTTAACATTTACAGTCTGTTTAATGTACCAGAAATTAAAGAACAAAAGAAGGTTGTCTTATGCTTGATTTCTGTAAAACATCTGTACAATTTTCTTCCATGGTTGCAACATATTGAAAATGGGAAAAGGGAGACTTCCCTACCATTATAGCTAGCTGCTATTCATGACTGAGAGATAATATTTTATGGAGGTATATGCATTATAGAAGTGCTAGGTCATGGCAAGATCTGTGAAAGGAATGTAGACATCTGAATTAAGATTTAATGTTAGATTTTGGCACTGACTCAAAGTTCATTTCAGCTATCTCCACTGACAGTTACCTGAGACAATTAACATCCAGTTGCCATCTGTGAGTTGTTAGCAGCTTTTCTCTCAGCTGAGGCACTGTATCAGCCAGTGTGGCATTTCCATTTTACTGTAATATAAAGGAATCCATGTGAGATCTCATTGAAAGTGCTACTCCACCTGTCTAGATTGAGGAGTTTGATCTTGTGAGCAATTACAGAGCATACTGCCCAGGTGCAGGTGACACTGCAGGGTCCATTGCTTTCTTTCCAAGAGGTTGTCCCCTTGGTAAGCAAGAGCTCCCTGATTACAACATGTATGCAGAGTTCTACATCTCCTGCTATCACTTTCCATTTTCCCCTGGAAAAAGGAATATTTTCCTTCTACAAAGATTGTGCCTTTTTTTTTCTTTTTTCCTTTTACAGTTGTGGCATTGGTCATAGGAGTTGAAGATAGCTGTGGAATAGAGTATAAAGAAAAAGGTCTGATATTTAGCTATATGTTTATACTGATCTCCTGGGAGATAAATGGCTTGGGACTCCTGTTTCAACAATCACCTATGTCAAGCAGCTTTTAACTAGAATACACAAATGGTGTATAAACCAGGGTGGGAATCTGAGACTCCTCACTTTAATCTGAATGCTCAAACTACTAAAATATGAAGACATACTTGCTAATATTCTGTCTTGGCTGCCAATTAATTGTTAATATTCTTTTCCTAGAGGTTACATTCACTAAGCAATCTGTAAACAACAGCAAATCAGCTAAAAAGGCAAGAGCTGCCTTCAGAAATAATAACAGAACAAATGATAAAACATACCCAGACTTGCCAAATACTATCTAGATAAGATCACTTTCAAAGTGAGAAATTACACGATACAATGAGTTCTTTTATTGAGTTGTTATGAGAGGAACATAATTACTACCCAAGTAACTGTAGACAAGCTGATACCTGTGATACATCACAGGGAATCAAAACTTCAGCCTCTCTGAAATGATGTATTATTGTATACATTATTGTACTGTAGTCTATGAACAAAAAATTTACTAATCTTACTCTAGATTAACTGTGTGTTAACTGCAGAAAATATGTTAATACTGTTGGAACTGATGAAGTGCTTTCTCTTAACGTTTGGTCTAAAAACCTCATAAAGGTCTACATATAAGACACTGTATCAACATGAAGTGAGCAATAGTTGCTGCCCATTGAAAGCCAGAGGTAAACAGGCTGCTAAGGATCTGTGAAGAGTGAGAGATGAATATATAGGGAAGTAAATTTATGTCACAGAACCATAAGGCTGGAAGGAACCTTGGGAACATATTTAGTTCTTCTCCAGTCCTGAGACAGAACTAAGTATGTGTGTTGGCTTCACGCCAACTGTCCAAGCCCACAGGGAAAACCTCCCCCTCCGTTCTTCCCCTGGGTCAAAAGAAAAAAAAAACTATACAAACTGAAGAACCTGAAACCAACCGAATTATATAAAAATATATATTTTTGCATATATTTACAGTTATATAGAGCTAGAATACTATGTACAATATTAGGGATCCGAAACACACCCCACTCCCTTGGAGGGAAAGGGAAAAGGAAAAGGGAAAAAGGGAAAAGGGGAAAAACAGATATACACAATCAAAAACTAAGAACTATCAAAATAAAGAACTAGCAAAACTTAATCTCACTACGTCCCTTATTAAAAACAGGATGGGCTGACACAGCCGGCACTCTCCACTCTCTTGGATGGCAGACCAGTAGTCGCTGCAGGCCTCAGCTGATAGATAAGCAAGACCAACGCAGAGACCCACTGCTCTTGAATCTCACTGGAAGAGAACAGAGACAAGAGCTTGCTCTCCTTTCTTATTTATACCCTTGCTTATGTAAAAATCGTATGGAATACTGGGAACATAGCTTTAGTGCCTTGGTTACAACCTGGTTGCCAAGGAAGGCCTAGAATCAAAACCACTACAATATGCAAAATACATTTCTGGCAAATGTTTGTCTATTCCCTCAATACTGGGAGGAGCTTTCTGCTCCAAACAACAGAGCTCTGGAAACACTTTTTGGGAGCAGTAAAGGGACTGAAATGCTAACTAGTGTCAGGATTGGAGCACGATCAGTTTTTGAAAGGGATCTATGGCATAACAGCTGGTGCTAACAGGGGACTGGAACTGATCTCTAGAAAAAGTCTATATCTGCTCTATATTCTTAGGATGAGCTGAGTATTCTGTCAGGAGTAATATTTCATTTGATTCTGGACCATGCAGACCAAAACTCTAGGTAACTGTAAATTCGTTTGCAGAGTAGGTTTAAGCAAGATGTTACAGTGCAAATCAGCAGAAAATACACCTGGGCTCGGTCTTAGCTGCTCCTGCCCTTAGACAGAGATACAGGGAGGAAAACAGACAGAGAAACACAGACAAGAAGAGAGACAGGGAGGGGATGGAGGCACTGTCTGGGGCAGACAAACTTCTTGTGTGTGGCATTGAATAAAAGCATGAGTGCGAATCCACCTTCCTCAATCCCCAATAACTCTGCCCCTCTCCCTCACCAAAAGCCAGCCTGACTTTCCAGGACCCTGGCATGGGCAAAGGAGGTATCCAGGCTATGACCATACATTGCTGCCCTGTTGCTTTAGGGAATTCCTTACATCACCTCTGCTGAGCTATCCCTTCCTGCTTGTAAGCAATGTGCCCACCTAGCTGGCCCAGGGAAAACTTGCTGTGATGCTTGGTGCCACCAGCAAGCCTCTCATACCTTTTTCCTTTTCCCACGGGCCATACCAAGACCTGATGGCACATGACCACTTCTCAAATGTTGCCAAAATATTATTAGATCTCCTAGAAATTATCCCCCCTGCTTTACTCCCCTGCATCCCTGATAATGTGACTTTCAAATGTGAGAAAGACCTCTGATAGGGTTGAAATCCATTCCTTTTAGCAGATGTTTAATCATAGTAGATTCTGGTTCTTGTTCAGCTTAAACCGCAATCCAGATTTCCTGATATGCCACATCTCCAAATTAGATATTGTCTTACATTTCTCAGAGGTGAAATAAAGATATTTCCAGAATAAAACTGTCAAAGAATTTTAGCTTTATTAGCAGTAACAAAATTGAAAAGCAAGCTTTCTTGAGTTAATGCAAGACATTAAACTCAGTGAATGCGGATAAAAGGACAGTTTTTATGCAATGACAGCCCTAGATCAAGAAAATGAAACAGATAAGTGATAAACATAGAGAAAACACATAACTGCACATCAGGTTGCTTGGTATTAAGACAACATTAATTTTATCTCGCGTAAACCAGCACGACCGAAGAGAGTAAAATAATAAAGAAAGACTGGTAAATGCTGAAAATCATGTAGTATAGTAAGTATTTTGTGTAGATTTACTTTGTATTATTCAATTTTATTTTTTTTTACAGAGGTAATCTCTGTTTGCATCAAATTCTGTCACCAAATAAAAGTATTTTGAATAGATTCAAGCTCTTCTGATTCATACACAGGCAAAAAATTAATTTACGTAGAGTTCAAACTGGAAACATATCTCAAGAGTTTAAGTTGATTTATAGTCTATTGTAATTAATTTGTCCAAAAAAATAAGAGAATATATTATTAGATAGGTGAATCTAGACATTATAATGTGTAAAAATATGTGTTTGGGTGAGCTAGGAACTGCAATATTCCCTTTCAGAATCTTTCCATAGTCTCACCTCGTTTAAAGGCCGCAATTCTGTTCACTCGAAAGTTCATGGCCTTCACTTTTTCTTCATTCATCACTGAAATGATCTCCTTTGGAAGAAACCTTTACTTTCCTGATAGTGACATTGTGCAATGGTGCATTTGGGTAACTTTAATGTTTTTTGATCTACATTAATTTACATTACACTAATTTTTAAATCTCATACTGTTTTATCTTGTCGCTGCTTGATGGTCTTGCAGTAAGATACTACTAAAGCAAGAAATGTTGGTAAGGATCTCGGGGAGATGGTGGGTGAAGATCAGGTTTGTACCCACAACCCATTCTTCTGGTTTGCAAAGAGAGGTTTTAGCTCTGTGTTCAAGGCAGGAAGGATAAGAATTGTCAGCTGCAATAGAAAGCCAAAGTGTGTATATGCCCTGAGGTGGGATGCCAATGGAGAGGACTCCATCATGTTTGCTTTAAACTAGCTTGCTTGGGTATAGGAGCACTTCAGCCATGGGAGCAGTGCAGGGCAACTACAGTGCTATTCCCTTGTTACCTCTGGCCTGGGAGGACAGCCTTAGGTTGTCCCAACAATCTTCCCAGCAGCATTCCCACACCAGGATATGAAGTTAGCTCAGAATCCAAAGAGGCTTTCTTATTGTTGTCTTGCAGTGCAAAAATATCTAGTACCCCTTGAAAATCATTTATGTGGCAGAAAGGATTGCTGGTAGACATGCTGGTGTTTGTCCTTTTGAGTTTCCTGTGGAAATGGTGCTTAGAGACTTAATGTAGGCCTTTACTTTATGCCTTTTGAAGATTGTTGTCTTCTATCAGTGCTTCTGCCCAGCTTCAGTACTTCTCATTCCATTGTAAAGGGAATCCCAAAGCCCACTGAAGTCCATTGCAGGATTCCCACTGGCCTTTATGAGTTTGCTACCACATTCTACCACATAATTTACCTTAAATTGCACTAGAAATGGTCAAATAGGAGCCTAAATTATGCCACGTCTCAAGCTGACCCACTTTTTAGTCAAATAAAATTTTTTGAGAGTGGAAAATGACAACATTTTTTTAAATTAGTAGAAAGAATCTGAATGCATTTAACATTCTCAATGAATTTAGCCTGGCTGACGACGATTCTGAAAGTGTGCTTTCATCATGTGTCCTCATGAGTTGTTTGGGCCAGTAACAGTACCACCATCCAGGTTTTTAGCAACATGACTAAGCCAAACACGCATGATATTACTTACTCCTCCTAACAACTGCTTCGTTGTGAGCTGCAAAGTTTGTAGGGTTAGACTCCCAGCTGTCACAACTCAACATCCTCTGGCAATATATGTTACAAATGACAGCTTTTTGGTAACTATTAAGGTAGTAGCTATGAGAAGTCAATTAATTTTGCCAAATGAACCAGTAAGATCAGTGTTGCTACTTAGAGGTTACAGGCCCTATGCTAATTTTGCAACTTGAGGAACAATATTTTTAGGGTTATAAATGCTGCAAATGTGTATATGGGTCAGAGGCTGATCTACTTTTGATTAATTGGCCTCTCAAAAGAAAGTAGTGAAAAACACTTTTATTTTCAATGTGCCACTGGAAAATATGTTCAGTGAAAAGCCAGATTTATCAAAGTGAGGGAAGGCAGTGGTTGCCAGGAGATAAATTCATTGATACTGAAGATCTGACTATCCCTCAGACTATGTGACTCTGATGAGACTCTGACTGGATGGGGTTGTCTCAGCTGAGCAGAGGAGCTGACTGCAAGAAACAGAGGACCAGCCAGATGATGAAAAGCAGTGAGAGATCATTAATGTTTAACAATGAAGTTCCATAAATATGCTTTTTTGCTGTAGGAAACCGTCTGTGCTTAAGGTGGCTGTCTAGAAAATGGAGCAGTTTAAAGAAAAATGTTGTCCCATGGTCAAAGAGAGCTGTCTAAAACACTTGGCAAACAAAGAGACAAAGTAATTAAGGCCAGAGATATTTATGTATTATTCCTAAGGAGAAAAAAAAAAGTAATGTTGAGTGTATTTGAGAGTCTAGCACAAGTTGTCACACAAGTTTGGTGAGACAGAACGGATGAGATTAAAAGAGCTCATAAATTGGGCTCTAAAATTGTATTTCCCTGTCATTAAGAACTGAATAAATGGGCCTCTCATTTTTGGTCAATCTGATCCATCCTAGAGCAAAGATCTTCATATCTTGTAAGTTTCTGGGTCACATTTCTACCATGGCTAATTGTCTCCATTGCCCTCAAACTGCACCACTTCAAGGACTATACTTGTTTGGATTTACTGTCACACGTTGTTTCCTAGAAAGTCATCTGATGGATGAAGGCAAAGAATAAACTACAGACCAGGATTTCCTTTATTATCTTATCTACAACTTCCTACATGCTGAATCAGAATTTCTTTCAGATTCCTACCTTTTTCGTATGATTTTTCTGTCATTTACTACCTTCTTTTTCCTTCTGGCTTTGTCCTCTAACTTAAAAAATATCCAAACTGAACCCGAGGTGACCAGCCTGACAGGCT
This sequence comes from Oxyruncus cristatus, assembly GCA_013399855.1. Lineage (NCBI taxonomy): Eukaryota > Metazoa > Chordata > Aves > Passeriformes > Cotingidae > Oxyruncus > Oxyruncus cristatus. Next base: position 719,049 of record VXAY01006531.1, read on the forward strand.
CACGGTAGCAGGATCAGCTGCAAATCTCCTGAAAGGAGCAGCAGGGCAAGCCAGCCAAGAGTTTCTTAGCAGTAGGGGTGTGATGCCAGGGTTTAGACCCAGCTCCTGGTGATGCCAGCTGCTCACAGAGTGTTTCGGACATGGAGCAGCAAGCTGAGAAGGGGCATTTCAGTTTCCTCCTTTGCCACTTACTTCCCTGTCTCCATTCGTTTTGCTAGAAGAAGAAAGCACGAAAGGAGCAAGAGCGATGAGAGAGCCGGCCCCGGGAAGGGGGGCTACCGGCCCTGCAGTTGCCACTCCAGCCCCAACAGGTGGCAATCGCTTCCCGGCTCCGCTCCCCCACCTCCACTGAGCACCTGCACAGAGGGCTCTGCTGCCGAAATTCTCCACACCCAGCAAAGCCGGTCCTTAAAATGCAGCTTCCTCTGCATAAGCTGCTGCCTTTTTGGTGTCAGATAATTTCCTTAGCCTGATACCGTGCTCTGCTACATGTCAGAAATCTGAAGTAGAAGAAAGCACCCATAAATTATGGCAAAAGTCACGATCCTGTCTCAGTGACATTACCTGGAGTCACACAGAAGTCCTCAGGTCTTTGTAGGTTTTAGTCTGATGCAGGATTTTGCTGTCTTGTTCTGTTTTCATTTCCATATTTGTTCCTGAGGTATGAAAAATAAATAGTCTCAGAAAACGAAAGGGTGTGTGTGTGGAGAATCGTGCTGTTGGTAAAGCTGAGTTCACGCATTGCTATGGAAACGTTCACATCCTAGCAACAGCTTATTGATAGCAAGATGACATGGAAAGACAAGAGCCCATGCCTTTGACTTCATGAGAAAACATGCCATCCTGTATTTCTACTTCTTTACCTTGTTTTCCAAGAGTGTAGAGTGGTTTAACATAAAAATCCCTGATAAACATTTTTTTGTAGCTGCTTGAGCTTTTATGTTGAAACACTACTTGCTAAGACAAATTGATACAGTTGAATTATTATAGTTGGCTATCTGGCAAAAAAAAAAAAAAAAACTGCAGGGAAGAAACCCAAAGGCACTGTTTTTTTCCCCCTTTCCCTTTAGAAATGTAGCAAGATGATTTTTGATTAACTAAAAACATGTAGAAGGTCAATTCACTCGTTTCTGTCCATCTCTGCACTTCCCAGAACATTTGCTACAGCTGAAATCACTAAGATGTCACTCGGTGTGATACAGGCTGGAATTGGTTGTTGTACGGTCTGCGTTCCTTGTGATGCCCAGGGAGTGCATGTGCTGGGAAGAACTGAAAATTTTTATTTAGGGTGGGCAGAGAAGCACTCAGGTGCATTTGCTGAGGAAGTGCATTTCCTTAATTTTCCTGATGAACAGTGGTACAGGAAGCTTCACTCTGGTGAAGACAGGGTAACACAGCAGTCACTGTGGGTGAAAGGACATATCTTTGAGAGCAAGGATCAGACTGTTGTTTGTACCATTATTATAACTATTATGTACAATAACATTGTGGAGTCCCAGTTGTAAAGCAGGATTAAATAGTTTGTTTGCCAATGTGATTGTTCACTGTTAAGAAGAAAACACTAAAATTCTTTTTTAAATTTTTTTTGTGTGTGTGTGGTCGGTGTATAGTTGTTGGAAATTTTTCTGTCAAAGTAAGTATTCCAATAACCATTTTGGAAAATCAGTAAATGTATGATGTTGCTTTATACATAGCATCACTGCAGTGTAAACATTTGTTTAAGAGCTTTGCTGAGCTGCATCCATTAAAGGACTCCCTGAACACTACATTTATCGTGAGAAGATCAGTGAATGATAATAGTTTCACAGCTAATAAAAACCAGTTTTCACGAATGTGACCCTTTACCTGTACACGAATTAAAAATGGAGCAATGAAATATCCCAAGAGAAATTAGTGATGTTTACAGAGTTTATAAACCCTGCTTATTTACCTACCTTTTTAGAAAACAAAAAAATATTACATTTGGTGCACTTTTTGTTCCTTTAGCAGTATATTTTCCCTTGGACAAAAGGACTGCTTTGGTGATCAACAAGCCAGGTTGATGTTTTGATACTGCCATTGCACTGAGTTTGCAATAGATAGGGAAACTAGTGCTATGGAGTCATTGGAAGAATAGTTAGAATTGTGTAAAGCTGAGGAAGAATACAATAATGACAGCAATACAACTGGAGATTTCATGCCTGCTGCTTAGGTGCAGGATTTCTAGAGAGAGATAGAAAAACCATCTAGAGAAGGATTATGGTAATTAAAGCAGGACTTAGATGAACTTGGGATCCTCTACTTCGGTCACTGTTTTTACCCTAATGCAAACAGCACTTTGGCTAACTTAATACCTTCTGTTCTGACCTGCAGGTCCCTTCAGTGCCAACTCTGTAGTGTTGCTGCATTTCCAGAGCAGGATTTATGTGAATTGAAAGGTGGAGGACTCTGATCAGCTTACTACTGGGAAGCAAGTAGGCACTTGACTTGCCAGGCTCTTCTCAATTGGCACTGACTTTTGCATGGTCTCTCTGGGTCCCCTAGCTATCATTTCAGCTCCAGGTTTGAGAAAGGTGGAAGGTGTAGATGTGGGGATTGCCCTAAAGGACTGTAGTGGAGCCTTTGCCATTTCCTCAGTGCTTGCAAAGCAACATGCACTCTGAATGGTGGACCAGATTCTGTCATGATTTTTACCTTCTCATTCATGTATTTGAAACTCTTTTTTCCGTTACCTATTCTTGGATGAATTCCTCTTGGAGTTACAGGCCATGGTAAAGGCCTGTCAACAATAAGGGCAGGTGTACATGTGTGTGTGTGAATCTGGATGACAACATGTCATCAGGCAGCTTAGATGAAAATGCATTTTCCCTCCACTGAGCCATTTTGAGTCTTTACAGGTTTGAAAAGATATGTGTTTTGGAAAGGAACAGGCAGGCAGGAAACAGCTGGAAATTTTGCTTCTCTCTCCAAAGAAGAACCAGGAAACAGTTCTACATGTCGAATTTGATGATTTTCCCCTCTTTACTGAAGGATGATATGCAGAAGTTCGAATCAGGCTTTTCAAGAAATGTGATGACAGTATTACCTTTCTTGCAGGAGCTGGGATAATAATATTTTTTTCAGATGGAAATAATTTTTTAATTCTAATAATTCACAATAATTCAGGGCCTGTGGGACATATCTAATGCTTATACTCTCCTGATTTCTCTTGAATGACTTCTTGACTGATGCACTGATTGATTTGGGAAAATGTGCTTTTCCTTTCTTTCAGTTGAAGGTGTGTTACCTATTAATGGAAGATTGATTAGTCACCATTAGCACCTGGGAATGTCTTTATTTTTATCACTTCAAGCAAATATGTCTCCAGCTGGAGACATAATTGCATACATTACTTAAACACTTTTTTGCTATTCTTTTATCATATTTTGACAGAAAAGAAATGTCAAGGGGGTAGCACTTGCTTTTTAGCTCTGAAACACTTATATCTGTTGTTCATATTTGTCTCTGCTTTGTCACGCCATCCTTTCAAATCTTCCTTCTGCTGCCTTGTAGTTAGTGTCTTGTCATTGTTTCATGATTCAAGGTTAAGATTTTATACAAAGATTTCATGAAGAGCAGCTGCAGATTGTCTACTCTCTGAAGCTGTAAACCGTCTTTGTTCAGTTACAAAGGTATGAAATCTACTGGAGCTTTAATGATTTATACCAACTGCAAGGCTGGTCAATCTCGCTAGGATTTCACTCTTGGTACACAGTCCTCTCTGTCAGACACCAGTGGAGTCTCCATCCCCTGTGACAGAAGTAAAGAGGCTTTAGCAAGGGTCACACTTGAATTCAGGATTAGTGTAAGTATTTTGATTCTGTTTTTCTGGTGTTTACTCTGATATGTATCAAACAACTGGGAAGAAAAGATAAAACCTGGGAATGCCAAAAAGTAATTCTGAATTTTTGAAATATAAGAGGTAACATTTCTGTTTATTTTGGCTATTTTTTGTGTAACAGTCATGAACCAATTTCACCTGCAGGCATTTGCACAAGTCTGAAATACAAAGTAAAATTTAGTCTGGGCTTGTACAAGTTTGTTAACGAAAGTAGAGTTTGACCCATTGTCGACAATCATTTCCATGTTCGAAGATGTGTTTCTAAGGGGAAAGCTCAGTGTTACAAAACATCCAAAACTAATTAAAAGAACCCAGCTGTAAGAGGATATAGGAATACTGTCACGAGACTTATGAGAATAGATAAGAGCTAAGTAGCTTACACTGAATCCCAACCATAAGCATTTACTAACTGGTCTCCTAAATAATATATGGCACGGTTTTATCTTAGCTGTACTGAGAAGCTGAGGAGAAGGACACCATTCTTGAGGTGCTACATTACTTGTAATTGAGAAATACTCTGAGAGAATGATATACCATCCATAGGTGATGCTGATGATTTGGGTGTTATTTTTTCTGTAAAGTTATTGTTGAACCAGATCTCTATGTTGTTAGGAGACACTGTATTGCTTTGAAGAATTGTCATATACAAGGCACAGATAAGGCACAAACTTTGTCCTTGAAGGTGCTGCTGAACTTTTTAGAAGTAAGCAGGCATTCTTCTGAGATTTTTGCATGCATAACCACGTTTTTTTTCCCTAATACAGGCTTGCAGTTCAGGTTGACCACTGGATTGCTGCTTTCTTTTCTAATTCTTTTCTAACTTCTTTCTAGCACACAATTTGGAACCACACTTCAGAAAGGTATTGTACCTACCCTACCATCCCCAGTCCTGTGGGGGCTTAAGATCATGATATCTGCAATAAAGAAAAGATGCACAGAACCACAACTGAATGAAGACATGCCACACACTCCATCAACAGTTTCTTCATCCCTCAATTTGAACTTTTTCATGTTTGTTTTCTTTTTATTCAAGTTGGGAAAATAACTGTAATGACAGTTCTTTTTATCTTTGCAGTACACCTTCAAAATTGGCAATTTTCTTAGCTGTGCTAACTGGAGAATATTTAATTTTGGGCTAGGGCCCACCACTGAAATCAGGACTCCCTTGCTTGGATCGAGCAAGAAATGATGAAGAATTTCTTTCTCATGAAAGAAATTTACAGACTAGGTTCTTGGCAATGGCAGACAGAACCCTAGTAAATTGAGAGAAAAGCAGGAAAAGAAGAGGTATGGAGAGAAACCAAAGAAAATTTTATCTCCTGTTGTTTTTTTTCTTATTGTTTGTTTTATTCAAGGAGCAAAACGGAAAATGACATCCATGAAGCAATACAGGGCTTTCCCTCTTTCCCTGGTATTATGACCTCAGTCAAGCAGGACTCAGTACTGTCCAAAATTTTTTTCCCCAGACCTCACTCTTCCTTACCTTCTTCCAGGGAAAGTGCACTAGGTCTGTGAGCAACTTCAGAGGAGTTGTAAGATGAAAGGAAGAGGCAACAGGAAGGTTCAAGTACATGGAGAAACCTTTTGCCTAGCAAAAAGATAGACAAAGAGTGAGGCATGTAAGGAATTGTTACACAGAAGTCCTGGCATCAGAAAAGAGGACAATGTTAAAGAGGAATGGGAAGACCTTTTACATTGCAATATGGCAAATGGATACATAAGATCACAGAGTTGAAGATGAGCTGTTATAGAACAGGGTGAAGAGGAAAACTCCTTGCATGAGACAGAAGCAGAAAAAGGGGGATGGATGGTACACAGGGATCTGAGGGAATAAAATGACGGAAATTAATGAGCCCCTGCTCATGTAACATTTGCTGAACTTCCAGAAGCTGCAAAGAGTATGATCTTCTAGGACTGGCACATAAATGACACCTTGCTACTGACGTTACAGTGTGGCATGAAAGCTAAATGATTATAAAGAAATTTCCAGGTAGTTCTTTTGAACACTGAGTTTTAAATCCACTTGCCTCAAGTATTCAAAGATGTGTGTCCAAATTTTTTTTCTACAACCACATTATGGTGATGAAAGTCAGTTGCTTTTTACCTCAACAGGAAGAGAACACGGAAGGAATGAGAAGACACAGGAGGTCAATCAGCATAAAAATCTGAGCAAATGTTCAGTGAGTAGACATTTTTATGCCTGGTGAATAGACATTCTGCTTGTAGTTCTTGAGTAAAACCTTTTTCATGCTTCTCAGGGATTAATAAAAAAATAGAAAGAAAATTCACATTTATTTTTTAATATCTTTGGGACACCTGAGAAAGTACAATGGATTGATTCACTGGTATTTCATGCCTAGCTACTTAGCATACCAATGATATATATTAAAATGTAAATAAATGAGAAATAGATTTTCTAATGCAACATTTTCTATGATAGGCAATCCTAATATTTTTTTTTAAGTTGTCATTTAGGCTTTCGTAGAATTGAAGTCTGAAATTTCTCTTATGTGTCAATCCTCTTTTTGATAAATAATTTAAACCAATGAGGTGATTATCAGTATGTAATAGGAAGAAGAACATTCAAATGTTGTAGAATGTGAGACCACAGAATGAAAATAAAAAGGAGGACTTGTATTAAGTTTACTTCAATGTGAATTTTTGAGTTATTTGGGGTCAGGGATCAGAATTAACATGTAGCTGAAATATACTCTTGCACTTTCCATAGATTCTTAAAGCAGGAGATCACTGTCCTTGTGCTATGTGCATGCAGTTGAAGATCTTGTTTTCCTCTTGGGCTTTGCTAAGTATGCATTTGAGACCATGGGAACAAAAGCAGATGTGAACAAAACCACTTGTAGAGATTTAGGCTTGATCTAACCCACACAGACTGAAAACTGTAGTTTTTCCATCCCCGTATGTATGTATGTTTGGGGAAAGGAGAGTGTAAACCTGTTACAGCTTATGTAACTTGGCGGAATAGTTTTTCAACAATGATAATTTCATATTTTCCATATATTGTTGAACTTCCAACTCTGAAAAAGGGTTAATGCAACATTAATCTTGATTTTTTTCCCCAAGATTTGAAAGCAAAAGTGATGTGCAAATCAGATTCCACATGTTATCTTTATCCTTCAAGTATATGTACACTTGAGTTTATGAAGGAAAGATGCAGGCTTCAACATAGGGTAAGAAGGTTGGGAAGGGCATTTTTCTTTGTTCACGTATGTAAGCTCAGATTTGGTATTTTTTTGCTAATAATGAGCCTTTGATCTCTCTTGTGGTAAGGGACCAAGTAGAAAATATGGATTCCCATCTCAACAGAGATTTCTCCCTCACAGTTTCTCCATACCTCATCCATCATTCTGCAGCTATTAATTAGTGAGATTAATTTAAGAAAGAAAATATTGCCATTCTGCAAAAGAAAGCACAGGGTTTAAATGCTTCTTAGATAAAGGAGAACAAAACCAAAAATTGAAAAGCATAATGCATAACACAGAAAATTATAAAAAATTTATAGAGTATTTTAGAAAGAACTAAATACAAATTCATATTTTTTTTTTTTTTTTCATTTCCAGGGTCACCTTTAGTTCCAAATGAGCAAAGGTCTTTTTGTCTACAAAATCTTCATGACAACTTAATCTGTCCTGAGGCCTGTGAATTTGGGGATCTCTGTTTATTTGAATTTTAGCTTGTACTTAACACAGTTGGCCAGAGATGGTGCTGAGTGCTCAGGTATTGCAGAGTGAAATGCAGTAGGAACTTGAACAGAAGTGATTTGGGACATTAATCATAGCTACACTCAGCTGTCATGAGTAATGACTTTGATTGAATTTAAAAGAGAGAAGAGCACCCCACTTGTCATACTTGGCCAAACAGCAGCAAATGAAATGATTTTAGAAAATGAGAAAATGGTTTAGAAGATGCAACACAAGAAAGAAGATTTGTGTGTGTGTGTATTTTCTGATATTTTATTGCTCAGTGAAAGAAAGGTAATCTTCTGGAGGTGAATTCATCTAGCCTTATCAGATAGCTGCAAATAAGCTCGATTTACTAGTAGCACCTGTGGGTTGCAACTAATTTCTTACTGTCTTTTCTTAATTGTTCTCTCTTTTCATCTCTGTCTTTTATTGTAGTATGAAAGTCTGGGCAATAGTGAGGCACTCAGAACACATGAAGAGTTGCACCATAAGTGAGGGTCAAGCACTGCAACCCTTTCTTTTGTTATGAGTTCTTATCCAAAACCAACCCTATTGTAGTCAGTCACTGGGGAAAGGGTCTCTAAGACTTTCTGAGATGAGGCTGGAGCCTGCTTTGCCATGTATACTTGTCTTTTCTTGTCTGTGGCTCTTTTTTCTCTAATAGTAATTTTTCTGATTTATATAAGTATCACCACAATGTCAATACAAAAAACCAAACAAAACTAGTTGAAAATTCCTTTTCTCAACCTGTTTGAAAAAACTTTTTAAAGTTTTTATTCCTTGTTTGCTGCTGCTAGCAGTTGGATCAAGCCTTTCTTGTGCTGGACCTACGACATTCATCTCATTCATTAGTAATGTGGACATGCTTGGGCAGCTGGAGGGTATTCCAATAGATCAAGAACGTCTTGTTCCCACTGAGGAAGGCATTGGTGCCTCTGGATGGCTCCAGGGTGTCCTTCCTGTAGGGGCTGGCATAAAAACCTGGAGCAACTTTATGTCCTAGTCCACTGTCTGTCCAGACAAGGAATTAGTCTGAGTGGACCAAGATGCCTCCTGCACTGTAGAAAAGCCAACTTGCCACAGAAACCAGTGCACAGGGAGAAGGTTGTGTATTTGAGTTTAGTCCTGACAGCCTTGGCTTGCTGCTCAGCCCCATGGTGTAGATATTTCCTAAGCATAACTTACAAGGCTGTTGCATCCCAATTCCTTTCCACAAACTCACACTTTTTTCATCTCGGTCATGCCCTTACTAAAGTATCAATTTCTTTTTGACTTTTTTCCTACAGACTAACAATTTTTTTTAAAATTAAAAATGTTAATTGTGCTTCTAGATTTATGTCTAAAAGTTTTTTGTCATACTTTCTTCCTGAGTTTACCTTCCTTTTCTTACAGAGGGAAGGATCTCCATTAGGGCAGAGCTTTCCAGGTTTGTGTTGTTTTGTTCTCTTCCAGTATAACATCAAAGTTCATCCCTTCCCATCTCCGGCCATCCTGTGGCTTTAGATGCTGGTCTTGTGCATGAATGCTCTGCCTCAAGTGTTCAGGTACATCCAGTACTTTGGCTCTTGGACCATGAGGTCAGTTTTCCCTAACCAAAGGATCTGGGCTGCTGCTGAGTTAGAGTCAACCAGGACTGCCAGGACACATCGGGGATTGCTTCAGTCAGAGATCAAGGCAATTTTTTCTCACTCTCACCTCCAGATATTTTAACTTGAAAAGTGTGGGCAGTTTTGTGGTGTTTATGGAAGCCATTGCATAACTGGATGGGTATCTAGGAGTAGGATTTCTTAAGAGGTCACAGGCTGTAGAGGTGGTGGCCCTATCAGTAGCAACTGTGTTGACCTCAGCTGTCAACAGCTGATGTAGTAACAAACAGAGGCTTCTCTCCCATACGACAATGGTTTTTGGGGATTGTTCCTACTGAACAGTATTTGTTTTGGTATATATTGGGGATATATATTGGTATCTGGGGATATTCAAAACCTGATATATTTGTACATGTCCTTGGGAATAGAAGACAGAAGCATTGATTCAGGAAATCTTAAATGGTACAATATGCTCTCTATGAACTCAGTAAGCAGATGGTACTGTCATTAATACATGGTCCTGAGTTTACTGCAGGAGCAAGCAAAAAGAAAGGATGGAAAATGGAGAAGAAAATATCCTCAGATTACTTAGATTCTTAACTTCTGGGGAAGAATTGGTCAATATTCATAACCAGGTTAGTAAAAATCAGCAATACAAAAGTGGAAAAAAAGCTAATAACCTTTTAGTTAATAAATGGTGGTATTTGTTTTACTTAAAGTGGACTTTATCAGTGAAAATCTTTGAGAATCACTTTCCTAATTAATAAGGCAGGGTTCATTTGGTGGAACTGAAACTAGTTCCTACACTTTCTACCCATGAATATTTTGAATGAGGGAAAGCCTATTCCACATTTATGTTGCTTTTGGGAAAGTGACAATTTTGAAGCTTTGTGCATCATTAAAAGGGAGCGCTTTTTCCACCAACCCCTTGCCCATGCACATTACTCGTTAAAAATACAGAAATCGAAGAAAAATAAGACCCATTCTAAGCCAAATATCCCCCATGAGGGGGACCTTAAATGAGGAAATATTGGATCTCCTCACAGTTTCTAGAAAATAAACAGGGAACAGAGATCAGTATGTATTTCAGTCCTGAACCATTTACTCCACCTAGTAAAATGAATCATAATTGGGCAGATGAGTAGAACAACACAATAATGAAGTGCCTGATTTGATCACATTTTTTCTTTTCTGTGTTCTGTATTCTGTCCTGCACACCATGTACACACGAATAACAAGTTGGTAGGGGGTAATTATGACATGGAGTCTCATGTTTTGTGGGCACAACATGGAAGGCTCTTTAATGCTAATGAGTAATCCAAATGATTTCCTACTTTGCTAGATAAACCTAGACACCTTTTAAATGCAAGTCTGCATTCCTTGACAGGCGTAGTACCGGGCACCAGATAAATAATGCATGAATCGTTCATGCTATTTTGACATGTCTGAGACAGATTAGGATATTGAGGGAAAATTACTATGAAATAATATATTTGGTGATCCATTGCATTCAAATAATAGCTAGAAAGACCTACCAACTGTCTTAAAGTATGAATTACAAATCTTCTCCAAAAGCTTCTGGAGTAGGTGTCCCCTATACATTCACTGTTTTCAATGTCTCAAAGATGTTGGAACACACTATAGACCATGTACTGTGTCACATGTCTCTCTGAAGCTTTGAGAAGTTTCATTACTGTACTGAATTTTTTGTTACTGAGCTGGTGGGCAGACCTTCTATTTGTTTGTTAATAGCTATGTCACTTGTCAAGTCTTCTCTGATGTGTGTTTTCTCCATTGCTTATTCTGTTGATTGTGTCTCTGACCTTTTGTCAGCACAGAATATGATGTCTGACACTTGGGACACTTTTCGTATAGCTATTTTTTTTTTTTTCATCTAAAAACATATTCTTTTACTTGACTAAATTTTGATATGGGAGGGAAAGCACATGAATTAGATTTCTAGGCTGAATCTTGGGCTCAGCTGGCACCACTGACCTCATTCATGACCAAGGTGTATATTAATTGTGCATTTTCTTATACGCTCACTTCTAGCCTGTTTCAGTGCAAGGTAAATTAAGCCAGTTTGTTGGAAGGCACCAACTAGGGTTCTTGACTGACCATAGCATTTCTTCCTCTCTATGTGGTCTAAGGAGTGCTGGAAGAATAGTGACATGCTCTTAATTGTAAGAGCCCATTATATATCTACAGGAGTCCTGTTCACACAGATTTTTCCAAAAGGCAGTGAAAGGCACGTGGGAGGATAAAATCATATTGTCACGCTGACTACAGATGAAATACAGAGGCACAAGGCTATCCAGTTTTGTATTACTGGGAAAAGTGTCCAGGATTGAGGCGCACAGGACAAAACTTTTTCAGAAGCTTTTTTGTGTCTTTACCTTCATTTGATAGTGGAAGCCAGTGCAATTTCAACTCATGTTGCCAGGGGGTGCGTAAGGCCTACACGCCGTAAAGGAACTGCAAGTTTATGGGAAGAGGTTTAAAGTAGCAACCCGGAGTGCCAATGCACAGTGTTGTCGACTGTGATGGTAACTGCCCGTGTTCACGCTCACAGCTTTTGCTAACCAGCTGCAGCTCAGAGGAGAGCTAACTCACAGTAACACACACATGAGCAGGTAAGCTCGAGTAGTCATGCTGTAACTTCAGACTCTTGTTTACCACAGGACACTTGCTCTGTGTGTTCCTGAGGGCACCTGTAATAGATCTGAATTTGGTCATTTCCAGAGAAAACAGATGAATTCAGTGTCATGTGGACAGAAATGAAGTGCTTATTTTTTAATAAAAACTGGTTTAGACATAATTTAAATTGATGCTTTTGCTTTAAATTTTGTTTGGTTAAGCCTATTTAGGTAGCTGTATATAATAAAAATATTATTGAACTCCTTTATTATGCAATCTCGGGACCTGAATTTAAAGCAATATTGGCCTCCACAGGTATGGATGGATATTCTATCTCCAAAACAAAACAGTAATAATTCCTTGTATAGCTTGAAGGATATTTGTCTCCATGAGATTTGTTTTCACAGCTTTTGCATAAGCTGTCCCTCTGAACAAAAGTGTTTGGAAAACAATGTTTCAGTTTGAAGGGGAAATAATAACATTTTGTGCAAAGCAGCACCATGTTTTAAAAGCTGTTTGGCCATGCAGAAGCTGAAAGAAAAAATGTATTTTACATTTATATATTTTTAAAAAAATTGTTCATGAGTGGATTTAAAATCCAATTAGTTGTAAAATAAGAAATAAATCAGAAAAAATGTATTATCTTCTGCCCACAAGCCAATTCCCTGAAAACACACTGAACTCTCTTATGTTATATTCTGAAGTGAAAAGATTAAAACAAGAAATGCAAGGAAAGGCTGAGTCATTACAGATGAACTAGATAATAACTGTCTGTTTCTCTATCTTCCATTAGAGCTGGTGACTTTATCGCCTCTCCCTTCTCAGAACGCTCTTCTACTCCTAAAATATAAGTCACATTTTGTGCAAGATTTTGCATAATTTAAAATTATCATGGTAAATATGGAAAATCTGTTCTTAACTTGTATTTATATTTGAAGTTCTCTGCTTCTGGTGTATTTCTGAAATAGAGCTTCTGCTTTGGACAGCTTCTTTTTTTTTCAACAATAACAGCTGGTAGAAGAAAAGATGTTATCTCTTTTCACAAACTCTGTCACACTTTAAATATTTAATTTTTTTTTAAATTAAATTTGTCTGTCTTTGTTATTCTGTATAATAGACCCAACTCTTTCCTGGTTGAATATTCAAAACTAATCTGAACCCTTTTCCTTTCCCACTTGGAGAAATACACTGTTTATTAACATGCCCAGATTTTTGAGAATGCAATCTTAAGAAAGAAAGCCTGGATTTGTGATGGGTCGAATATGATTTTTAGAATAAGAAGGGTAAGACAAGCAAGGATACACATTGTCTATGCTCTACAGTAAAATTTAGGCCTCATATGTTAGCACTGCAATTAAACCCAGTTAAATTCTATTTTTCAAGAGCCATTTCTTGTCTAGGTTATGGTAGTCTCTTTTCAGCTGGTTTGAGTGCCTCTAACATCACCTGAGCTTGACACTACGGGCACCCCAAGCGAGTGGTGGTGCCACTCCTGGAGAATGCGATGTCTTGCATATAAAACATGTCTCATATGAAACCTCCCGGGAGAAGGGAACTTCCCTTGGAGCTGTCCTACCAGCAGGTGCACCTGAATTTGCAGGGCACAAATATACCCCATGGACTCCATTGCTTGGAGCTTATTCACACATCCTGCTTCCCTGTGTGAATCAAGCTGCATGGATTCCTGTCTCTTTAGGTGAAGGTGTAGCTGGGAAAGGTTCAGGATCTCCAGCTGCAGTTGCTATGGAAACACACCAATATTTCACTTTCTTGCCTAACTTTCATTCCCGTTTTCAAAATCCAGCTAGTTACAGTTTAAGAGAGTAAATGAAATTAAAAGTTGGGGTAACAGGGATTCGTCCTATGCAGTATGGCATGAAGGGAAGTAGCAGCATGCCAAACACCTGACAGGTTCAAATCCAGAGTCTCTGTCAGAGCTGTGAATAGACCGTGATGAAATCAAAGAAATTTTTTTTGGTTTTGGAAGAAATAGCATATGAAAAATCCAACAAAACACGCTTCAACAGCTTCACATATAAGAAATCGATAAGATTTCTTTAGAAATTATATATTTGAATAATTTTTAGGTACATGTTTTTTCTGCATGAAGAAAAACTTCAGACATATTACATCTCTATCTGTTTTGCAGTCTCCTTCATTTCTCTAAAATGTCACTTTTTTTTTCACTCTCTTTTCCCCAAACAGTTTGTACTGTGCACTAAGAATCTCTGCTAGGTTCTTAGTAAAGCTATTTCAGTAATGTAACTTGCCTAAAGAATATTTTTCTGACATACGATGTGTTGTTCTACATTTCTTTAAAAAAGAAAAAGTGAAACAAGTGACAAAAGAAATGGTAATTTTTAGCTCTGATTGTGTGCTGTGTAGTGAAATAATTAGTAATTTAGGTGAACAAAGAAGACAAAATTGAAATGTAACCTCATAGGTTATATTTAAATTTTTTAATTATATATTTTGATAGCTGCGTTAAGAAGTACTCTCAAAACTATCTACTGTGAGAGCCAAAACAGAAGGATCTGACAGAGACAAAGCAAGCAGCACACGGATATTGAGGTGCCCAAATACCCTATGCAAGCAGTGAATCAGTCAAAACCCATTGTGAGGCATTTTGGCACTGCGGGAAAGGTGCTACTGGAAGAGGCAGTGGGATCAGACAGCCAGTCGGGAGGCGACAGCTTTACAGCATTGCTCAACATAGTCACCAAACCCCAGTTTTGAATGGAAGAACAAGTGTTATTTATATAAGGTAATCTGAGGTGCTTTTCACCGCTGTGAGAGATAGATGAACTTTATTTATCCATTATGGCTACTTGGAAACATTTTGCCTGTGTCAGTCTTACACAGATTCAGATGGTGCCCTCCTGTGCCTAAGGAAGGCTGAGAAATTGAGAGACTGTAGAGGGAGGAATGAGGCTTGTCAAGATGGTATAAGACAAAGTTCTGGTAATGTTGCAAACAGGTTAAAAAAAATCAGAGAGAGAAAAAATTAAGAAAATGAGAGGGGGCAGGGGAGACCATTAGTAGGTGCCTGTAGCTGATTCACTCACGGATGCCACATTATCACAGTGCAGGCTAACATTTCAGGGATCAGCTGTATCTGTATCTAGTTAATTGCTTCTCCAAGTGGTGTTCCTTAAGGTGTCCCTTTTGGTGTAGCTTGTTTAGGAAGGAAAGGGCTGAGGCAAAAGTTGAAAAAGTAGTGCTGAAGGCTGGACAGGGCAGGCAGTGATTTACTGAAACACTGATCACTGTAGGGCTATGATTTGGAAGATGGCAAAGGGGATAACTCAGAGTTCTATTAAAGCTCTTGGATAAATGATATGAGATCCCTTATGTCCTGAAAGTGGGGAAGAATGGGAGGTTCTTAAACCACAATGTTTTGTTAGACTTTTGACTTGCCCATGTGGGTGGAATGCATTTCTTCAGCACAATGAAAGGAGAAATCCTTATGATTTGATGGACTAACCTGTGACTAACAGTGAGTCTGTGCTTAGGGATGGTGGAGAAGAAGTGGAATTACCAGGTATCAGATGTAAAGGGCATCCTGATGCAGTTTGCATGTATAAGCCCAGTTTCTAGGAGTCTTTCTGCACCATGTAGTACAGAGATTGCTGCAGGCAGAAGGAAATTGCATATAGAAGTTAATCACAGTTTTACATTACTAGGAAGATGAATGAACTCTCATATTATGTGAAATGTTTTCAAGTCCTCAGCTTCAGTAGAATCACTAAGGTTTGTATATGAATTTAATCAACATGAAAATCTGAATATATCACTCAGGTTGGGAAATAATTATTAGGAGTAATTCTACATCATCACTTATGCATGAGAGCCCCAAAAGGAGGAGCAGAGAGGCTCGGAATCACATGTGGCTATTAAGATTGCTCTATCTACGTTCATATGAACTTTCAACAGGCACTCAGTTTCTGGAAGTACAAGCTGTTCTTGCCTTAAACCCTTAAAAATGAACATACCCAGGAGAAGGGCAGCTCATAATAGTAAAATTTAGCAAAAATTCCTAGTTGTGATAGAATTTTCTGTTGCAGAAGAGCACATTAGGATTCAGACTAATATTATCTTTGAGATTTTCTGCAATTCTGTCCCTAAAATGATTACAGGTAGGCCCATTCTCTCTCAGCAAATCAATGGTTCTCTTTAAAGAAAATAAGCAGGTCTCGAACTTATGTCTAGAGACTCTGTTATATAAGTGCTTCCAAGGCATAGCTACCCTGGTTTTATTAGGCTTTCAAGTGTTGTGATTTCATACTTTTCCTCTTTGGCTTTATGTGACAGTCTGCTGCAAATTATAAGCTGAAATTTGGAGAATATAAAAAATATGTGTTGCACATCTGCTGGTGAAAGCTTTCTGCAAACGTTGTTAGAACACTGCAGCATCTGCTGCTCAGCAGAAGGGAGTGGCAAGCTTCTATCTCTGCTGCCCAGCTACTGGGATAGAATGGCAAGGCTGTACCAAAACACGCAATAACACCATATGAATAGCTATTCATGTCAAGTGGATTTGCTTGTTGGGAAGGAGATTTATCCTCTAAGTATGGCTATTAAAAGGAAGGCCATAACCACTTGCAGTTACAGAACCCCTGGTATTTTTTTTTTTTTCAAGAAAGAACAGAATGCTGTTTCCAGCGTCCACTCCAAATTTCAGAGTTCTTGATTGCATGGCTAAAGTCTTATGCTTTCCCTTGCATGCTATATGCATTGTGTAGTATCAGTAAGTTGTGTGGGTAGATGGGTTGTGCTTGTGGTCTTTCTCTGATTAATGAAGAGAGCTTGGGACTGTTTGGAGTCTAATTCGCTCTTTTGTTTATGGACTTCACTGGAAGCTGTGCTCACAGGACAGGCATAGAACTTAGAATGCAAATCATTTAAGGATCTGTTGAGCCAAGAAGCAGTATGTAAATAAAGGACCATCATAGCTGTTCTCCATATGTAAACTTGATCTAACTTCTAATGCACACGAAAATAGAACCATACAACTAAAAGAATGCCTCTCAAGCTAAGCAGCTTAACTGAGTTAACACTTATTTTGATGGATCTGAAGGGACCAAACATTTTTAGAAGTCTAGTTAGGTGAATTATTCCCCAAATTCAATACCTTCTCTGCACACTATTAAAAAAGAATTATTTTCTAAATTTTTTGTCATTCACAAAGAATCTATTTTGATCATTGACATTCATCATCTAAACTGTGCCACTTAAGTTATTATGTTATTAGAGTAATAAAATATATTTTCATTATCCTTGTTCAAAGACAAGCCTAACATATTAACGTCTCAGAGCTTGCTTTCATTTAATACTCTGTAATATTTCCTTCATAGTCTCTAACTGGCAAGTCAGTGATTTTCCTAACAAATGTTTATCTGTAAAATTAACAAAAAAATCAACTTAAGCCACATAGGCACAGGCAAACTCAACATTTGTCCAGTTTATAGACAAAGGCAAATAGTAGCCCACATATTCCACTGTTTACTATGTCTTTATCTGCAATATCACTCTGCAATGTACCATATTGAAATCACTTTTAAAATTTTCCTTTTAGCAATTCTTGAACATGAAATCAGAAGAAAGGCTTTCAGAATTAAAAAAAAAAAAAAAAAAGAAAAGAAATGACAATAATAAATCAANATGAAAGGAACATGACTAATCAGCAGGATTGAAATAGCCTCTTACTAAATGGCAGTACAGAACAGGTATTTTAATTGTCAATTGCACAGGGAAATACTGACTGTCAAATTATGTATACTACATATGTAGGCACAAAAGGGATGCAGAAAAAAATAAGGAGAACTGAGAAAAACTGTTGCTATAAGCTTTTCTAGATTAAGTTACATTTTGAGAGGTATGATGTTGCATCCCAGTGTAATCATAATTTAAGGCCTGGTCTAACCCCTCAGAATTTCCCTATCTTAATCTCCCACCTTCATCTAGAGGGATCCCTTAATAAAACAGGTTATAATCTAATTTTAGGTACTCAGATACAGAAAATCCTACCTCTGAAAACTAATTTGACCTTGAAAATACTAGCAACTTAATATGAGCAGTCAGTGAAGTCTGTAATTAAAATGTTAACATTGTACTAGGGTGTCTAGATAGGTAAGCAGTGAGGTGATTTTTATGTTAGAATAGACCAATATTGAGACTGAAATACTGACTATAACTCTACTGTCATCACTATAAAAGGACTTGGAAAATTTGCAGGGAAGGCTGAAAAAAAAACCTGAAAAAAAAAAGGCTATGTATTTCTGAGATCCAGGGGAAATGCCTCTGACAGCTCTGATAGTAGAGAATTCTCAATCTGCTAAAGGCAGTGAACTGTGACTCCTTCTTTGGGGTGTGTAAATATTTTCACTAATAGAAAGTATGAGAATTAAAGGCTACTTACTATGACCTATGAAGGTGCAGTGTAAACTAATGGCTGGAGTCTACAGTCTGAGAAACTAAGAGCAGAACTTGAGCAGAATAAAAAAAATCCATTTTTGGTTGTGCAACTTTCAGCAGGTAAAAAAAAATGACCAACAGGTACACTAAAGACGTTATTATACAATACATTTTCTGAGGACAGCTTATAGACATCTGGACAACAACTTTAAACACAACAGTTAGGATAAGTGGAAGGAAAATGACTGTAGAGAAATTTAGTATATGTGCTTCCTAAAGCATATGAAATTTGAAATATAGAATTCTTAGACTTCAAGATGCTTATAGAAATATTGTCCTTTGCTGCAAACTGAACTATTGGTCATTATAATTTGGTCACTTTAGTTTCTTAATCAACCAGATATTATTATGAGCAATGTGGGGCAAAGTGTTTTTGCCTTGTGGGACATCAACCTGAACTTTAGAGAACTCGAGAGAAAAAAGAATGTTATCACTTAAGTAGTAACTTTTTCTATGCTTCCTTCTTATGGGAGTCAGTTTGTTAATAACAGAAGCTCATTTAACAATAATGGAAGAAAGTTAAGCAGCTGAAAAACTGCTGCAGGTCAGAGTTATAGCTAGATCTATATGGCAGTTAACAATAAATCAGTTATTACTTTCCCCTCTGGTAGTTTTATAGAAAGCAATAACTTGGACCAAATGAAAAGTTGTTCAGGTGCTCACGAGTGGAAAAGATTCAGCTACTCTTATTCATAATTTTTGTCCTGCAAGCACCTCAAGTGTTTCCAGTACAGGCTGCATAAAGTGAAGAAACTACCCTGTAAGTTCCTGGGGCTAAGGTGATTGTACAGAGGAAGTGCTCACATGTTCCAATGGACAAAGGTAGGAGAGAGCACCTCTGCACACGGCTGACCATCCTCCCCATTGCCACTGACTTCACCAGCAGCAGGTTTTGTTCCAAGCATGCTCTGAAATCTTAGTGCTGAAGATCAAACATGGGCTAAGAAATGTAATTAATTTTCTGGCAGGCAGCATGTAAAATACACTGCAGAGTGCGCAGTGCTAAGAACATCCTGTTAGATGTCAAGCCAAGCTGTTGCAATCAATTGCTGCCCTGTTGCTGCCCTGTTGGCCAGATCTGTGACAATTATTCTGTAAGCTGGAGCAACTGATAGAGTATTTTATAAAGTTTCATGTACTCCCTAGATTCTGAATAAGAGAAATGGTTCTTTGTTTTTGTTTTTTCTCTCAAATAGGGAAAAAAATCCCACAGAAATACTGATTACTATGCTATAACTATTACTAGTTATATACGATACATCAGTATATAACATTCATTAACAAATAATGGATTTATAAAAAAAATAACCTGTTTGTTAAGTGGCTTGCAAATCTTACACAGTAGAATAACAATTGGTCTTCTTTCAGCAAGATGACAAGGAATAAAACTTAGCCAGTGCTTTTCTTATTTTGCAGCAAAGAGCTTGGTCCTTGATGTCAACAACTTACGGAATGGAAGAAAGTCACTTAATCACTGCCAATGTGTCTATTTATTATGCAGCATGTAGAAAAGATCTGTGAATATTCTCATCGCTGCTTTTGAAATTAGCTGTTATAAAGCAAGCTGCACAATTACTCCTTAAGATGATAAAGTGCTCGAGAACTCATATTATTCCTGGAAAATATATCTTAAGAGTCATCAGTCTTTGAGAAGGTTTTCTCCTATCTCACAAAATTACTTTATTAGAAGATCACTTAGCATTTGTCAACTCTGCCTCATCATGATACTTCCAAGATTCATGTATTTGCAGTCTAATGGCTACCATTATGTCACCTTAATGAAAGCCACGGGTCACTGCAGTAGTAGACACCAAAAATGCAGTACAGTGCAAGTATCATTATACAGTATTATTATGTAAATAAGTCCAGTATAGTGCCTTTCAAATGCACTTCAAAATAAGTTGGAGCAAAAGCTGAAAGACTTGAAAAGATAGTACAGTAATATCAGGCAGGAGTTTTAAATGTGATACTCTTAAAGATACGCACATACCAGCATCTCACAAATGCACTATCAGGTTATCTAGGTGATGTTCTAACAAAAAAGACCAGGCAGGTAAGTGCCATATCTCAAGTAAGTGTGATTGTTTTTAAGAGATTACTGTCTGATTCTAAGGGGCTGTTCAGACAAAACTTATTGAAGAATTTCACTGTGAAAGCTCTCCACAAAATAATTCTGTACAAACTGCAAGGGACAGGATGCCTTTAAGCATGATTTTATAGGGCATTTTTGTTCCCAAAGTGGAATTTAGCTGAACACAGCGTCATATTATCTTGGTTTAATGACAATATATTCAGGAGGTGGGACCTCTAATAAGGTTAAACCTCCCTTCAATATAGACAAGGTAAAAATTATGAAGAGTCTGAATGAAGAAGAAAAAATAATAATTTTACTAAAACTGAAAAGAAACAAAAAACCCTACAACAAGAGCAGAAAATATTACCTAGCTGCCCTCTTCCCGCCTAGGTTAAAACATAACCTGGAAGGATATTTTGTCCAAAGAAAAGTCCTATGCCGCCCAGGCGGTGGTATGTATTCTGATGTAGCAAACTACAACACACATTTCAAATTATATCCAGAAGAATCCAATTAATTGAAGATGGTGTTTCGACAGCACATGTTTTTTTCTTGAATATCCAGCAATTATTTTATCCAGACCCAGTGAAGAGCTGAAGCGAAAAACTGCAATTGTATTTTGGTAACATACAACTACTCTCACCCAGCTACTTTCTTCTGTCAGTACCTGAGGGCTGAACTAATCATGTGCTGGCTATTTGCTGTTGACGTTTTGCAGTGTTTGAGGGGAAAATGTTGAAACTTTAAAGCTCAGAAGGGTCAGAGTGAACCTCAACATGTGTTTATGTAGTTATAAATTCCAAGAAATCACTTCTAGGGAGAAAACAGAATTGGATATGTGTTTTACTGCTTTTCCGTAAGATGATAGATAACCCATAATACCATTATTCCTTCAGCAACCACTTGTTAGGGAATTATAGAATGGTTTGGGTTGGGAGGGATCTTAAAGATCACCTAGCTCCAACCCCCCAACCATGGTCACGGTCGCCTTCTGCTAGACCAGGTTGCTCAAAGCTCCATCCAGCCTGTCCTGACACACTTCCAGGGACGGAGCACCCACAGATGCTCCTCCAGTGTCTCACCACCCTCGTTATAAAAAATTCCTTCCTTCAATCTAATTTAATCTACCCTCTTTGATTTTAAAACTGTTATCCCTTGTCTTATCAACACATGCCTGGTAAAAAGTGTCTCTCCATCTTTCTTTTAACCTCTATTAATACATATTGAGGTGCAATAACGTGGCCCCAGAGCCTTCTCTTCTCCAGGCTGAACAACCACAACTCTCTCAGCTTTTCTTCATTAAGAGAAGTGTTTCAGCCCCCTGATCACTTTTTTTGGCACTCATCTGGACCTGCTCCAACAGCTTCATGTCTTTCTTGTGCTAGGTGCCAGTCAATAATAATAATATTGGCAATTAAATTATTACTGTTGTATAAAACTACACTTTTGTCGTTATAATTCCAAACATTTTGAAAAAATACTGATTTTAATTACAATAGACACATAACTCCCTGAATGCCAAATATTCCCTATATTCATCCTCCCCCTCCTGTCCACAAATTTCAAACAATAAGTAATAAGGTACAAAATATTTAACAGATTTTCTTTTTTTCTTACAATGTTCCATGGTCCTTAGGCTAGGTTTCTGAAAAGCACAACACCAAAATATACGTATGCAAAAACAATGCTGGCACTCTGAGTAAGTAACAGCAGCAAATGGAACGGTGCACGTGGCTGGGAAGGATTCACTTTCTAATATTCATCCTTAAGTGCAATTCACCAATATTCTATTAATAAAAGTGCCTTATAAATATAAGGCTCATTAAAATCGCATTAAAATCTTGCTAACATTATTTTCTATATATTTTATGTATTTTTTTCTATATATTTTCTATATGCCACCATTTCAGCACTGAGTTTCTCCCATTGTGATAGTTCAGTATGGCTGTTGGTTAAGATCTGGAGTTTTATTTAAAGAAGACTTGGCTTTTCCTTCAGCAAAAGGGTGTTTAAGAGAGAAGGGGAAATTTATTAATTATATCTAATATTGGCCCTTAATTTAATTCATCTACATGGCATATGTCTTCAGTCTTTTCTTATAAATAGAAACTTGAAAAAAAAATTAAGACAGATTTTTTTGAAGAGCATTGTCTTTGGAGGACAGAAGGTTGACAGTATTTGTGAGAAATTAACAAGACTAGATTATAGGGTTTTTTTCTTCCAGTTAAAAGCAAATTCAACAGAGTATCTTTTGGTTTTGCTTCTATCTTTTAATGAAATCCTCATCACCACTGTAAGTCTTCCAGCTAGAGAATGGTGAAAATCTTAATCAAGATAGTCATGAAAACCCTGAAGTCTCTGAGCCACTCATTTAATCATGAGAACTGTTACATCCTATCACAAATCCTCAACAGTTCAGACTTCACCTTTCAAACAAGAAAACAAAACCAGGTGTGGAGCAGAGCTTAATTCAATGCCTAACTCTGTAATACCCATCTCTGAGACTCTGCTGCCAGGTTCAGTGTAAATGAAAAGGGCTGGATCCCTTGCCGACAGGAGTCAGAAAGAGCTCTGCCAAATGTAAATGCTGCATTACTAAAGCTAAGGAAGCTGCTTGAATGGTATTTAAATATCAGTCTAATTTTGGGACAAGGCAATGAAAAGCATTCGACTTCATCCCAAGCACAATGGGTGCACACCTGTCTATTTTTTTTCTGAGAGCACACTGGAACATTTTATTTTGCTCAAAATATTCTGTATTTAAAAGTTATGCAGACAAAAGACATGGATCTTTGATCTGGAAATTGCACCCAGACAGCACATCTCCAACCTGTGGCCACTGTCTGATGGGACCAACCAGGCTATTAAAAGAACTTCCAAATGATATTTCTCATATTCTCCCTTCTTGTTCTTGGAGATTTCCCAGTGTAGCAAACAGCTAAAGAAACAAAGGAATTGAGAGAAAAGAGGAGGCACTACAAGGACCAAATATTTCCTCTAGACTATACCTTTGTCTGCAAGTGCCTCTGCTCCTGCTGTCAATAGTGACATGCAGCCTCTGTTCCCTCTTTCCTGAAAGGAGAACAGTGCAAAGAAAATTTTCCGGGAAAATTTCCCCCCAGCTTGCTGTCCATATGCTAGTGGCACTCTGATTTTGCTGTTAATCTAGGTGATACTGTTTTAAAACATACCATTTATGTTCTTGTCTCAATACAGTTTTCTTAGGGCCCCTTGAATATGCTTGCTGGGCCACCTCTGTGGTGATGCTTCCTCTGCCACACCATACTGTCATGAGGCAGATCCAGGTGCCCCAAGTGACCAGCATGCTGCACTGTAGACACTGAGAAAACTTTAGTAATCCCCAAGTGATCACTGAGCACCTTTTCCAGCTTCTCAGCACTTCTGAGGATGCCTCCTCACCCTGCTCTGTGCCCCAGCCAGTACCTGTTTGAGTGGGGCAGGCTATGCAGTAAGATGGTAGGACTCCCAGAATCAGGCAATTGGTTCTTTCCAATGACCAGCACAAGCCTCCTGCTTCTCAGGACAGGCTCTTTATAGGAGATAACAGTTTGAACTGAGAATATAAGCTGCAGGTTTTAACTACTGAGCAGTCTTTGCCTCTCTCTTCAAGACATTTAGGGATATACTGGCAGCTCTAATATGGTACATGAAGTAGCTGCCCTGTGATCTGGATTTTCTAGTTCATGAAGATTACTCTACTGCTCCAACGTGGCAGGGCCAGATAACACTGCTTTGTATTTTCTGTCCATCTTCCAACTTAGGAGTTACTTGGGGCATGAATTCATCTTTTGAAAGGCAACTAAGAGGTGTGCTTCACTTCAGGCAGGCAGTGTGCAATATAACGTAAGAAAACACCTTCCTCCACCCTCTCATTATCACCAAAAAGCCCCAGAACTTTAAGATGGTTCTCACAGCTGCTGAAGTAGCGATGCATTGCCTGAGGAGTTCTGACCATATAAAAAAGGTCGTCTAGAGAAAAAGCTTTTACGCTTTTTTGCCTGATGGTGTGCCTTCTGGGTACAACATGACACACTGAATTTAAGCATTTCCAAATTTATTTTAACAAGTTGTTTTGCCAGTGACAATGCTGCCTTCTGCTCAGATTTGCTCTGAGCAGTAAAATGCACAGCAACATCTGAAAAAAAAGTAAGATTCGGAACTGCTGCCAGAAGAGCAATTCCACAGGCTTCCCTGTAACTCATATGTCTTTTTTGCTGGCATTTTTGCTGTTCCTGGATGTGTGCTTCAGAATCAATTTAATGATTGTAGCATCTGCTGCATGACTGAGAATAGGAAATATTCACCTTTAATCCATTATGTCTTCTTTCTCGTTAGCTAATCATGGCATAAAGCCATTCCTATTGCAGGAGACATTAAGAAGATGGAATTTCAGTTATTCAAGTTTCAAAATTTGAGAGATGTGATTAACTGTTTAGAAAGCACTTCTGAACTTGGCCTTGAGGAAAGAAAAAAAAAAAGACCAAAAAGAAAATCTCCATATTTTTAGATTTCTCCTGTAGAGATGTCTTTTCTTTTTCTGTTTTCATGCTTCCTTTTCCAAATAAATGTCTTAAACTTTTGAAAACACAGTGTCTTGGAATCACTTGGCCAGATAATATTCTGCAAGTTCTCTTCATGCTTCTGGTCAGTAAACTCTCTCATAAAGGGAGGGGGGATGTAAACTCATTGAGTCTGGCTTGTGGCCTGGAGTTGGTGAACTTACAGGTAACTGCAAAGATTTCTGTGATTGATAATATATTGAGACTGTTTTCCCTCTGCATTTCCATCCCATAGGAAAACACAGATTAGTTGAAATTCTAGCCTTTTCAGACCAGAAATTCTATTGCAGTTCATTTCTCGTTTAGAAATGCATGGAAAGGTTTTGTAATGATGGAAATGTTTCTTCTGAGATGGTAATAAAATCAGACTATCTCTGAAATAACTTTTTTTTTATTTTCAAATTAAAATGTTCATGTTTAAAGTAAAACACTGAAATAAAAAAAAAAAAAAAGAAAAAATTGAATGTATCTGTTTTGTTCTTTCTGCTCTTTGATTAAAACCAGACATTTTGTTCCTTAATCATATCTTTAATCTCTGTAGTGGAAATTGTATGATTTCTGCAGCTATTTTGCGTGGCATTAGGTACCATGAAAATCCAATTCTTTCTTTGAGATAATCATAAATACCACTGCAGCTGCACTTTAAAATGCCAATGGATTAAATTAGGGGAAAAGATGAAACATTTTGCTATATTTGTTCTATTTGGAAGTTTAGTGAACATGTTCATGAGTTCAAAGTCCCTTAAAAAGATAATGGGCATTGTTTCCAAAGCAGTGTTCTGGAAATTCTACTTTGAATACCTATTATTTTAGTTTACGTGTCCTTTGAAAAGGTGCTGAAAGATGCTGTGAATCACAAGAGTTCCTCTTTAATGTACAATACTCTTGATCCTAGTGGTCAGAAAAGAACATAATAAAAAACAGTGGATTTTTTCCTCCTTTTGGTCTGCTTTAGTCCCAGTTTTCCCAAGCATTTCTTTATGTAGTATAGCTCCTTATCTCCTCGGGAATGCTGCAGAAATAGTACAATTCCTGGTAACTCAGTTGGATTCTCAAGAATAGCAGTTTGGTGCAGCACCTGTATCCCACACTGGATCAATGGCCATCCATAGTAGCCCTGTGTAGATTTAAAGCAGTTTATTAAATGACTGTTCTCAGTGTGAAGGCAAATGGAGCTAAACGGACCTTGTCCATGTCCTCTAAACTGTTATCTCCCAAACTGGGTGATCACATCAAAATGTCACAGAATCACAAAATTATGGAATATAATGACTTGGAAGGGACCCATAAGGATCATCAAGTCCAACCCTTAGCCTTGTACAAGACCATCCCCAAGAGTCACACCATGTGCCTGGGAGTATGAGCCAAATGCTACTTGAACTCTGTCAGGCTTGGTGCTGTGACCACTTCCCTGCGGAGCCTGTTCCAGTGCCCAATCACCCATTGGATGAAGAACCCTTTTCTAATATCCAACCTAAACCTCCTCTGTCACAACTTCAGGTCATTCCCTTGGGTACTGTCACTGGTCACCACAGAGGACAGATCAGTGTCATTTGGGAAGTTGGCCTTGACCAGTGTTTATGCCCCAAGCAGGTCTAGGAATCATGTGGGTAAGTATTATTTAGCTAAAGCTGAAATTAAGCTATAGCTAAAAGCATGTAAGAGTACCAATTTAACACCCACTCTACTCTGCAGTGGTGCAGCCTCACCACGAATATTGTGTGCAGTTTTGGGCACTGCAATATAAAATATTAAGCTCTTATAGAGTGTCCAAAGGAGGGCAGCAAAGGTGGTGAAGGGCCTTGAGGGGAAGCTGTAGGAGGAGTGGCTGAGGTCACTTGGTCTGTTCAGCCTGGAGAAGAGGAGACTGAGGGGAGACCTCATCATTGCAGTCTGTAACTTCCTTGTGAGGGGAAGAGGAGAGGCAGGCACTGATCTCTTCTTTGTGGTGACCAGTGACAGGACCTGAGGAAATGGTCTGAAATTGTGACAGGAGAGGTTTAGTTTGGATATTAGGAAAAGGTTTTTCACCCAGAGGGTAGTTGGGTACTGGAACAGGCTCCTCAGGAAAGTGGTCACAACACCAAGCCTGACAGAGTTCAAGCATTTGGATGACACTCTCAGGCACATGGTGTGACTCTTTGGAATGATCTTGTACAAGGCTAAGGGTTGGACTTGATGATCCTTGTGGGTCTTTTCCAACTTAGCATATTCTGTGATTCTGTGAACAGTAGGGAGGGTGCAGTTCCATCGCCCTAGGGTGTTCTCTGTCAAAAACTCAGGTGCTGGTTTTGGTGTGGGACACATGGATCTGCCCCAAAGCACATGTGGCCCAGTGCCTTCCTCTCCCTTAGGTGTGTTTGTCATTATACTGCTGCAGCTGGTGGTAGATGGTAGTACCTTTGCTTTTAGATGGAAACTCATATGCAAGTGCTTTTCAACTCTTCTTGTGAATTGCACTTGCATGACTCCAGACAGTAGGGATGACAAAGATGTTGCTTTATTTTATTTGCACTAAAATTATATGTCCTGTTTTACCAAGCTGAAAATGAACTACTGGCCTAAGGATACATGCAGTCAAATGATCATCTTAAATGCAGCCCACCTGGACCTCCACCACATGAGAAATGCTCAAGTTAATGTCCTCTTACCTCTGGTCTCAAACACCAGCTGCACTGGCCCATGTATGATAGGACACACGTTTCTCCACAGCTCCATTTGAAACTTTCATAAAGAGTGATGATTTGTCTGGGGGGAGAACGGAGAGGTGATTAGTGTTTACTTTGATGAGTGTACAGCCAGAGACCTTCTGGACACAGTCTGACTTGGGAGCGTATGTCATGCCTTATTCATGAGGTAGCCTGAGAAGTTATGCTTCCTCTTTATGCCTCTAGTTTAGGCTGTCCACCTTTTCCTATGCTTCTTTTACTGTTTTAGCTGATATTTTATGGCAATTCTGTCATGATACCTATTTATTTAAGAGTGATCATTCTCATTTTATGAGTGTTTCTTTCATTGGCCCCAGATGAATAATTTTGCTGGTGTTTATTCTTTCTGTTATTCTGTTATTCATGGCATGGTTATTCTTTGTAGAAGGTTCCTCAGTAAAGTGATTAAAGAGTAATCATAAACTCAAAAACCCAGTAAAGACTGGAGGAACAATGACAAGAAGAGGAACCCCAGTAATCTAAGCAGCGGAAATGGACAACTCAGCTGCTCCCTAGGACCATCCAATGCACAGGAGAAAGATTGACCCTGGAGTGAAACCCATCAAGATGAGTTGGTGGGAAAGGACAAAAGCTGAAGAAAGAGAGAGAGCAAGGCGGGCTGAGGAGAAACAAAAGTGGAAAAAGAGAAGGAAAAGGGTAAGAAAGAGTTAACTAAGTGTAAAGGTCAACAGCTGGTCTGACAAAGCCTTGTGTTTGATGAGCACAGTCTGTCCTGTATTCCACTTAAATCTGACTGCCTTCCTTGTGGCGGTGCTTTCTGCTCTACATGAGTATGTGTGAACACCAACAAACCTTAGCCCACACTAGCTGATGAACATGAGAGACCTGTGCATAGCAGCTGGAGTCAGCCATGAACCTCATGGGCTCATGCCAGCAACTGGAGCATGGCAGGGGCACTGGGGGCAGTGGTCCATATATCATGTGTGCTATATTGCACTAGCAGACAGACTCCAGTCTTGATGAGCAGGAGAGAAGGAACAGGACTGGGCCACCTGTGCTCTTCATGTTCACCTGAGGGCTGTGCAAGGCAGTGCTTTCTCTGAGTTGACCCGTGTGGCAGGCTGGGTGGGTAGCGTGAGTGAGCTGTCAGGAGTGGGTGCTCAGCCTCTCTTCTACCTGTACCCAGGGAGAAGGAACTGCAGCAGCCCCACATACATGGGGCTGACATGGAAGGAGATGCCGTGGCTCCCACAGCCCATCAGGTTCAGCTATCTCTAACACCAAGGAATTTTTCCTCTTGCCAAGACTCATGAGCATCATCAACATTTATGGATTCCTTGGCACCTTATTAAGTTAACTTTTGTGTGTCTCCACTCCTAGCTCACTTTTACCTTCCACTCTGTGCAGGGGACTCAGTGACCTGTGACTTTCTTACTGCCCTGCTGAGGTTTCTAATCCTGCCTTTCAAACAGATATCTGCCTAATTTTCTGTCTGTTGTCTCTTCCTTACCTGTCCTCATTTTTTTTGAGAAAACTGCTAACGTTAAACATAGAAATAAATATATTAATTTATTAAGAAAAAGAAAGAAGAAGCAAGCCCCTGCTGAGGCACTTGGGTTATATTCTGTATCTATGATATTTTCCTGGAACAATCTCATTATAATTATCTATGACTGTTTTTTTATTATTATTTGTTTCAGTTTCTCATACAAATTCCTTAGTATCCTTGAGGTACTGTTGTACTTTTGAACTGAACAGTGCAATGTGAACAAAGAATGCCTTAGGTCTTACTTGTAGAATATTTAACTTTTGAACAGCTGGGCTCCTTCTCAGGTATTCAAGAGCCAAACTCTTGCTCCCCAGGAGCAGTAATGTGTAGATTTCATGGCAAATAAATTTAAATAGATTGCCTTTGATAGAACAGCAATGTCTGAAATGGAAAGTTAACAACTAACAAGAATTTCTATTGCCTTTAAGAAAAAGGTGAACCCTGTATACACACCAACCTTGATGCATGAATTTATCACAGAAATAGCATGGCATAAAAATGAAAATATGTGAGTCACAACTAAGTGAAAAAAAAAGTGAACTGGATGTGTTCAGGAGAAACTTGCCCGAGATGAGAATTTTTTTGTGCTTGACCATTAAACCCAGATTCCATATATTCACAGAGAAATGTAGGAGTGTTCCATGAATACACTGAAAGATGTGGGGGTCAGATGAACTAAATAAAGTGTGTCAGACTTCTGTATAAATCTCTCAGTCAGATATAAAAAAAAAATAAATTGTTTTCTGCCTGGAAGCTAAATTGCAGCATTTTGCTCCAGTGATTAGTTCCAGTGACTAGATAAAAGTTAGTGTCACTAGTTTGGACCATAGGGTCCTGTAGGGAACAGACAGAAGGGATTGAAAGCCTGCTGCATCTGTGGGAGAATAAATAATTGCAAGACTCTAGGGCAGCACACCAGGAAAGTAATTGAATGCATCAACTTATCTCAGAAACGATGATAGGAGTCCTTAAGAGATAATGCCTGTCAGACACACCTGTCAGAATTTCCAGAACTGTAAGATTGCCCCTGGCTGTGACTTACTCTTTATGGATAAAGGTATATGTATGCATTCTGCTGACTCTTTAAAGTGATTTCAACATTTATGCCTTTCTATTTTAAAAAGTTCACCATGAGCAAAGCTGTCAAAGTCAGAATCAGAAGCAATTAGCTCAGATGCTGCAATTCAGCATGCTCATAAATCAACTCTGTGTGCTTTGATGTTAATACTGTGAGCCATTTTTTTAACTTCTTCCTAGACATTTTGTGTATTATTTGAGATTGTTAGTAACTTATATTCGTGTTCTCTGAAAGACTTATTCCATACGTGATCACATTAAATAATTTGATTGGAAAAATAAACAGGACAAAAAAGAGACGGAAGACAAAGGCTGAAATAGTGAAGGAAAGGCAAAGGAGGGATTGAAAGGAGCACAGACTAAGAAGGGGAGGAGGAAAACTACAGCTGGAAAAAAGAAAGAGCTGAAGAAAAACAAGATCAGATTCCTTAATAAGAGAGAAAGAAAAAGTGGTCCAAGCAGAGTCAGTGAAATAAAATCTGAAAGTTCAGGAAAAGCAGAATGAAGAGCCCTGTCAAATTTCTGTCCTTGTGAGATACTTAGGCTTAGATGAAGTAATTTCGATGATAAGACAAATGGTTTTCAGGTCTTGTTATAAGTTTTCTGGGTCTTGTTATAAGGCACATTTT
Organism: Oxyruncus cristatus; assembly: GCA_013399855.1. NCBI lineage: Eukaryota > Metazoa > Chordata > Aves > Passeriformes > Cotingidae > Oxyruncus > Oxyruncus cristatus. The sequence continues at coordinate 749,884 of VXAY01006531.1, forward strand.
AAGACCTATTTCATGACTTCCTTCTTGTCTTTGCTTTCTTCCTAACTGTTTGATAATACCCTTCTTCAAATGGACATAGCTGTCTGGTAGCAGGCAGAGATGACAGTCTCTTGGGATTTTTACTAAACATCTCCCAGCTTACACACCTAAAGACAGCACTGATCTTTCAATAATGGATTTAGGTGTAACCCAAATGCTGCTGAAGACAGCACTGGGTCTCTAGGATTTGTGTCATAAGCTTGTGGGAAATGTGGCTCTTGACCAAGCAAGTTAAGGGAGAGGCAGTTCATGTTCAGTTCCATGTGCATCTGTATACAAAGCTGCCTTCCCAATCCTTTACCTAGATATTAATTTTGAAGTAGCAATGGTTGTCCTAGCTGTATGGCACCCAGCCTTTATCCCTGAATTAGATGGCTTTTTACTCAAGTGTTCTACAGCATTGACACTATTCTCTTTGTCAATAAACTTTGGACTTCAGAATTGATTACTCAAATTAGTTTGACCATAATTTTCTTCTTTTTCCCATGAACTCCTCCAAACCTTTCACTATAATTTCTTTCCGTGAACTCAGCTGGTCCGGTTTCACTCATTCCATTTATTTTGGCCAGACTTGTCTGATATCAATCTGAAAGACATAAAATTATTCCCCTCAGCCTACCTAACCTCTAAAATGGAGGCCTCAGTTGTCACATATCTCCAGTGTTCTGGGTTTTCCAGAAGGTTCAAAATCTACTGAAAGTCCCTGTTCCTGGCTGAAAAAGCTCGCTGACTGCCACTTCAAAGCTCCTTAGATGGGCCCTCATTCCCTTTCTTAGTCATGCTGGCTTTTGTGCCCTACTGAGTTACTATTAAATTACTCTCTTTGTCTTCTAGTATTTGTATCAAATACTTGTGTCTTTCCTTCATTTAACTGCCAGTTTTATAATTTCTATTTCTGTAGCCATTAACATCGACTGAATGAATATCTTTCTCTCAAATATAAACTTTTTTTGTTATCTTTAGCTTTGTTTGACTTAGTTTGTCATTTCAGCTTTTTTGTCTGTATGTATGTGAATTCACTGCAGCTTTGAGACTTCAATAGTTCTAATTTTAATACCCAGTTAAGTAGATTAAGCAAACTGTAATCTTGTAAAGTCTGCATATGTTCACATCCTGATCACCACCCCTATCCTTTCTCCATGCTGAAATAATCCTTCACTTAATTATGTTTTTGCTGCAAAGAAGTGTATTCTTTTTGGTGGCAAGATTATTTTTATAACTCCCTTGTCATGCATTCCCTTTATAGAACAACTAGAGCCCATCTTTCAGCTGCATTTCATAGGAAAGTAAGGATGGGAAAACGCTCATGTTTGTGAGCTGAACAGCAAAAAACTCAATGCCAATGAAAACAAAACTGTGAATTAAACATCCTTTTGCACAGCAAAATTATGGGGCAATGTTCAAGACAGAATAAGAAGAAGGAATAAGGAATTTTGTCAGGTAAATCTCACTGACGGAAGTACCATGTCATAAGAGGTGAACAAAGGTTCTTGGGCTTGCATGACAATGGTCTTAGGCATGTGTGGTCCCCAGGTGAATATAGGAGCTAGTTTTGTTTACCCTCCCTTAAAAACAGTGTGTTGCCAGACTTGGTGAAAAGGGTTTTTTGAGGCTAGCAAGGGAAGGGTAGGGGCAAGTGGGATAAGCTGCTCTCTGCTTGTTGCTACCAGATTGCTCCCCACCTGCAGGAGGGAAAATTTTCTGTGTGGGTTACTTCTGGCTACAAGAAGAGCTGAAGGCAAGTCACTCGGAGCATAGTGCTCATTTGCACTCAGCAGGATAGAGATACGCTCTTATTGGCACAAGCAAGTAATGACCCACCCAGATGGCGAGGGTAACCCAGGTTCCTGTTAATAGATCCTTTGGGGTGGATTAGGGTGAGACAACACTGAATGATTTGTGTTTGTAAATATATATATGTAGGGTTTATTGTAGAAAAATTTGGTTGCAATGGAAAGCAGGTATGTAGCCATTTTGGTTATCATTATCAATAACAATATAGCAATATGAAATCATAAAAATATTACCTAAGGAAATATATAAAGAAAAAGAAAGAAAGAGAGCAAAAGGGTAAGAGTAAAAACATTCCACCACTTGTAGGTCTCATGACAAGGCCTGATTGTTGGTCTAAGTGATGGTCCTGATCCACCAGGGTTGGGGGAAGAAGGCCATGAAACACAATGTCTGATGGGTTAATACAGGCTTAGGTTCAGATGAGAATGACCTGGTACTTCCCTATGGGGAGTGGAGCTTTGATTACTCTGGTGGAAGGCCTCAGAGATCAGGTTGGGGGTGTTTTGGGAATATTTGATGGTTTATGAGACCTTCTAAGACATGAGGATGCCTCTCATGTCAACACAGTTGAGCCAGTCTTTCAGACCTTCACCAGAGGGCTCAGGAGAGAGGTAGTTTTACAATGAGCAGAGGACAATTACCATGATAAAGAGGACCATCCCCTCTTGCAGCATCTGCTTATCAGCCTCAAAGCATCCTGGCACCTCTACAAATGGGCAAATGTTTTGAGTTAGAAACCATTAACAGTCCAGTCTCCCACACCATGGCAAAACTGGGGTGATTCTTCTGCTGTGAGATGCATGAGAAGCTTTGAAGTCTTATTCTTTTTTCTTTCCAACATCAGCATCAGAGTCTGCTAATATTCTAAACTACCATTTTACAGAGAAAATTTATTCGTGCGTCTATTAATTTTCTATTTATTTGTGGTTTTGAAAAAAAAACAAACAAAAAACAAAACAAGAAACCAAACAAAACCAAGACCCAAATAAAGAGGTAGATTATAAATGTAAGATTCCTGAGACTTGATATTGCTTATCTGCAGAGTAATGTTCTCACTAGTGAATCTGACAGGCAATTACAGACTGTAATTGTATGTGCAGATGAAGGTCCACTCTATATGAAACATGAGGCAGGCTTTATCTCCTCCGTCAAATTCCAGAACAACTGTTCAGTGACAGACTGAGATAGACCAAACAGGCCTTCATGCCTGTTTAAGCAGTTTTCAAAGTGAGGTCTCAGTTGTCCCAGAACCAGAAACACTGCTGCCAGTTTAATATTGTTTCTTGCCAGGTTTGTCTGCAAAGTGAGATCAATAGAATACAGTAAGCAAGTTTCATCCCTGAGTGGATATGCAGCAAGTAACTTCTAAATGTACACCACACCAACTACTCATGGACATTAAAAATGCTGACAGAATAGATAGGATGACACTGTAGGTCATCCAGCTTTAATAAATAAGCAGAACATCCTTAAACAATGATAGCTGTTGGCCAGGGCAAAGCAGTTAGTCAAGGTCTTGCTGCCAGAAGCTCAGCAATCTCTCACTTCATGAGAAGGCCTTGATCACCAGATGAAGCTGATTAGGCAATAATCTGACAAGGTTATAAAAGAGCCTCCTCCTTTAGTAAACCCATCATCTGGAACAGTGAGATAAAAAACCAGCAGAGCTTATGTGGAGGCTGCAGTTAACTTTTACCTTATGAAGTGTCTTCAGAATGGGTAGAAAAGGGAAAGGCAGAATAGTCAGAGGTGTGTTTAGCTTCTGTTTCACTATTTACTCCTTACTGTCCCTCTTAGGGAAACAATAGCTTTTCAGAAATTCTATGCAAAACATATTTGTGTGATGTGCTCTACCCCCCACATGTCTCTGAGGAGGTGACCTGTGAACCTACAGTCCTTTGAGATTCATGCTATGGATTCCCAAGGATCAATGCTGGATCTTAATCACCTCACAGAGCTTTGGAGATCAGGCAGGAGGAACACCCCACCTGTGCAAGCTTAGACACTTCCATAATGTCTGACTTCTCTAATCAAAAAAAATAAAACTTTCAGCTGCTCCTTGCCTATGGTTTAACTCCCACTAATGACTCCTGTCTCATTAGCTAAGGAGGATTGAAAAGGATCTCTTCATTGGGATTTAGACTCATTTGACTTCATTGTGAAAATGCATTTGCTTTTTAATTGGAACGAGTGTTTGGTTTTGCCTCCCTTTCTCATAGTCAGCTGACTATAAATATAAGGCCTCTTTCAGCTGGAAAACAGGCGGTGTTTCCCTGAAATGAGGGTGGTTGCAGCAGTTTAAATCCCTTTGTGGAAACTGAATTGTTTTAGCCCAGATTCCTCTTCATATTAACATCACTCAGAGCACTATTAAAGTTTTGCTTAGATCACTAAGAGGATAGCATTTGTGACTATCCCCAACTAAAACACTGTACTGAAAACATCTCGGTAACTTGGCAGCCTTGAAAGAGCAAAGCCAAAAATACAGCAACAGCTGTCCTGTTAATCAGCATGTACTTATTCAAAACTGTGCAGATTTGACATTTAGTACAGAAACAACCATTTCCCAGTCCATTCACAATTAAGTGGAGGAGCTGGGTAAACTTTGAAAATAAGACCCCTTGCCCCCAGAGTGCAACATTCCTAATAAGTAGTTAATTGAAGATTAAGTTCTGCATCTTGCAAATATTGCAATTTTGTAGGAACTGACCATTATCCATATCCTGGGCTACTTCCATGTTTTGAATCTGAATCAGGTGTTCTGGGGTCAGTACCTCTTCTAGCTTTATTATGTGATTACCTCCTTGACTGCCACACAAGGAAAAAGTTGGATTTTTGAGCAGAGGCACTGAACAGAAGTTGTGGGATCTCAGGACTGAAATATAGTCTTGTTATTACAAATATGCTTTTCATCAACTTTGCTTTCCTTTTGATGGGGTTTTTGTCAGTCACTAGCCATCTCGTTCTTTCTGCTTGCTGATCACAACTTTGCTCTTTGCATACGACTTGTTTTTTTGCAAATCAATTTCAAACCCTAACTCATCTCCCCAAAATAATTGTTTTCTTACCTATTACGCTGTAGTCTTTATTGCTTTGTCCGTTGTTCTGCTCTGCCTGTATTTCTTTTGAAGAATTGTGTTGGTTCATGGTTGAAAGGGGAGAGGAGGGCAGGACTGCCAAGCACAGTCCATTTATTTGGTCAGAATTCCCTCTTAAACATTTCTCTCTCTGCCCTGGAAGTATCAGTTTGTACAAGAAAAGTGCAGGTTGTGTGCTGATGAAGACATGAACATGTGTGCAGTGACCTTCAAGAGACACCCAGGAAGGGACTTTACCAGAGCTGATAAAGGAACAGGCCATAGCTGCTAGTAATGCCTATGGGCTCAGACTTGTGCACTTCTCTAATTATTTTTTTTTCTAAAGTCCCTGATAAAACCACAGAAGACAATGTAAGATTTTTATAGTTCTGCTCCTTTTTTTTTTTTTTTTTCAGAAAACTATCCCTTAACCTAAAGTATGTTTGTGCATGAGGCTGTAACTCTATATCTGACAGAGAAGTCACAGCTAGTTAGTACAGATAAGGGGCAGATCTCATTGAAGTCAGGAGGGCTGTGGTATTCAGCATCTCAATTTTTATGGACAAATTACTATAACACACTAATGTTACACCCAAGTACTCAGACTTTACTTAATCTTTTTTCATTTCAAAAGATTAAGTTCCCAACTCAGCTAAACTTCAAACCCCTTAAGCTACTTCTTTTATGTCAAGGACCTGAAGGATAACTAACTTGTAGTTCTGGTAACTCAAGGGTAATGATCAGCTGTTTCAAAGACTCTGTGTGTGACAGTGCAGAAAATGTCTCTATTCTGTAAATTCCAATACCATCTGCTTGTCTGGAAAATAAAAGCCAGCTTTCAAATATAATAAGAAATTATGAAAATACTTAGGGTAAAAAATAATGGATCCATAAATTATGGGTTCAGAATACAGTCAGATCAGTGTTTACTCTGGAGGGCTGTCCTAGTGTCCAAAGTCTTAATCAAAGCTGATTTTACAATTTATGTTCAATGTCTGTGTAATATATGGGAAAAAAAAATACGTGCAACATTATGTGACAGATATTCAACTTTGCTCTTAGAAAGAAGGTAATCTATAAGCACAAAGTACCTGTTCATAATGGGTTCTGGGATCTATACACATTACTTAGCTTTTAACCCGGAAGATTTGTTTCCTTACGAGGGATGTTAAAGTGTATATGTATCACAACAGAAGATTACCATAAAGAACGAGACAATATGATTAAATGACAGCAAAGGTTACTGTGTAATCAGAAGACCTGATCTCCTTATTTATATGAAATATTTGTTTTGTGGAAAGCCATTTTGTGGACCTATCTTTTTAGCCTTTAGAGACTAAATGGTGTTAGCAGGTTTTTATCTTTGCTCATCTCAGGCATTATTCAAGACTAATTTTGTTTTCCCTCTGCAAAGCTCCTTCTGTCTTACTCTGAATTACCTCATCATCCTGTCATTGACTTGGAGATATTTCTTGCTCGGCATTGTTCATTTATCTCTGAAGTCCATTTCCTTCTGTTTGTTATGACTGATTTTTTTTTTCTTGGTGATGTTTCTTCAGCATTTCTGCCTTGCTTCTCTTATTTCGCCTTTTTCAATTGATGATTTCAGTGGCCAGTTCTAGAACAAAACAATCAGAACTTCTTTTACTATCTACCTAGATATTTATTTTTCTATTTGTTTCAAATTTCTTGAATAGCTTCAAAGGAATGCACTGATGACTCCCAGCTTCCTGGTTTACCTCAGATGTGTTTCTTTGACTTCAGTCTTACCTCAGCTGATGCTTTTTACAACCATGTTATGTAGAGCCTGTATGGTGCAGTATGTTGCGTGAAGCATGGCAGTGGAACCAGGAAAACTTAAACTTAGGGTTTGTTTGATGCTGTTTGTTTCACCTGCACATGACAGATTCAGGTCTAGAGAAAGGTAGCACTTGTACTTAACAGCACAGGGCCATGTTCTGAGTCCCTTTTCTGCCTCTACATAGGAAGTGTGTGCACTGGTATATTCTTCAGGCTTGCTTGTTGTTGTAGAGATACAGAACAGCTGTGTGTTCATAGACAACGTGTCTACTTGCTTTCAGTGTGCATGGAAGCATTCCCTTGCATGTACATTTCATGACTGTGGTGTCTTCATAGGTCTCCATCTTCATGGGATCCAGAGTCTGTACAAGCCTCCGTAGGCAGCTTTCCTTTGTAAAGAGAAATGGTGTCCATTTCCTTCAGTGCCATCTCCTAGGAAGCAGAAGGCCAAGGTAAAATACCTTTCTCTGGAAAAGTCAAACCCCATTTCTTTCGGATTCAGGAGAGCAGCATGTCTGTTGGCATGGATGAGGACAGAATCTGCTTTCCTTTGAAAGTCTTCTGGAACATGACATTGTACAGAAGTTACAGCATAAAGGAAGACTGCCTGCATTACGCACTCCTCTTGGAGAGGAGATTTCTACGTGTTAGTCCCTGCTGTTACTAAAATTTCTGTGTTTTTATTCATTGACTGAGATGAGAAATTCCCTTTTCCTGGCTTTTGAGGATTAGAAGCATTTGCTTTTGTTTATGCTTTGCTTTTTACTGTTATGGCTGACTACATAGGAGTATTCAGTCATCCCCCACTGTAATATCCACAGCACCCAAGGGGAAAAATTGCAATTACTTGAATCCAGTCAGTGAGTGCTTTTGACACAATGGTTGCCATAACCTAGCAAGCAGACTAGGCAGGAGAGAGGCAGGATTCAGATCATGCACAACAAAGGCAGAAGACAGTTTTGAGCAACAATAGTTAGCCTGAGGCTTGCATGTGCTTTATAGGATACCCTTGGCTGCAGTCCTCTATATGCAGATTGTAGATCTGTGGGACCACAGGAAGTTTTCTCCTGGCCCACTTTCTGTGGCAATAAGAGTGCAGGAGGGAGAATGTAGTGGGATTTTGCCCAAGCATGGGATGAGATGGAGTCTGGGGCATTCATCCAGGCCCTTGAAGCTGGCTGTGCTCAATGGTCGCAAATATAAAGGAAAGAGGAGAACAGAGGGCTATAGCTGTGACATGCTGCGTTCAGATGAAGAGATCTTACTTTTTAGTAGAATGTAAATCCCAACACATTGTGATACTCTGCTTCTCATCATTAATGACTGTTGTTTGGAGAGAATACAGCTTGTTCTGGACTGCCCTGACCCAGTGGTCCTGTCCGTACTTTCAAGTAGGAGTTCAAATCTGTGTGTGCCTGATGTTAAGCTCCCTGTGAATTTCCCCTTTATAGGCTGTGCTGTAAATAAGGAGACAAGTTGGGCAGGCAGTGGAAACCCTCTCCGCTAGGACTTTCAATATGCTTGTCTTGTAGGCAGTAATGTTGTCACTCCCATTTTTCTCTCCCATTACAACAGGACAGTGGTAAATTCAAAAGTTGAACCTGAGGTTCTGTTGAATAAAAGGCCTTGAGTCCTTCAGCTGATCATATTTTTGTATGACAAGCATATATTGGTCTGGTGAATTGTGCCACTTTCTGTCATCTTTGAGTGACAAATATTTCCAGGTTCATGATAACAGTAGTAAACCTTACAGAAGCCTGTTTACCCTGTTAAAAGGAACTGTGCATGTTTCCAAGTTACTGGAAAGCAATGTTTTCTTTGTAGATGTGCAAAATAGATTCAGTTTTAACTTCTCTTCCCATGAAATACTAGTACATACCTAAGCTTATCTGATCACTGTAAAGCTTGTGCTTGGTGATTTACTGTCATCCCTCTCTGTTCCTATGAGACATGGAAACTTAAACAACTGCAGCTTAGTCCTTGTGCTTTGCTACCCTCAGTAGCCCAGAATATTTGCTGTCATTCACACCACCTCACTTTGCACTTTATTTGTAAGGATACACATACAAACTGCACATTGGACACAGTTTTGGGAGGAGGATAAATGGTAAACAAAAGAAATCGAACTGAGCTGTAAAGTCTGCTTTCATTATGTCACTAGCAAAAGTTTATGGGAAAAAGGTGAAAGGAAGTGTATAACAGGTTTGTTTCCAAGATCCACTCATACTGACAAGCTTTTTGAGTCTTAGAGAAAGAGTTGCAACTGTAATCACAACTATAAATAACTGTTAAAAATCAGTTCCATGAAAATCTCACATATTTGGAAAGGAAGAAAAATGCTCTTTTGCACTTCTACATTGGGAGTAAAACTGAAATATGAACAAGCAAAAAATATATAACACTTCATCATGTTGATCTGAAAATGTCTGAGTACATGGGGATGCTGTGCCACCCAAAAGAAAAATCTGCTTCCACAAACAAGATAAATCAAAGAAATGAAAACCCAAAGATAAATAAACAGAGCATTCTCACAAAGATCTCCAAGTGTCCAAGGGAGATGGATGCTTGTAATGTGTAATTCTGCACCAAGAAGAATTAAAATATCAAGGGGCATTAAGCAAGTAAGTAAGCAGATGTTCTGCAGTACCAAAGAGAAGCAATGAAGGGTGTTTATAATTTGGCTTCTGAGCCAAGTGAGAAAAGAGCTCATGGAAATGGTGCATATCAATACTGATGGGAGAACTTTAGAGGACATCTTAAAGATCAAAGGTCATTGCAGAGAGGAAGAAAGAGTGGCATTTTGAGACATCTAATCTAGATTCACTGAGAAACCCATCCTTTTCATGTTTCCTCCTCTTAAGAAGTACTTATTAATAAATAGCATTGGGACTGTGAATTTCTGGTGCCTCTTAACTATTTATAAAGGAGAAAAAAAAAGAAAATGTGTGCATGATATTGATTTCTGTAAATAAGACACTTTGACAAGTGTAAGGACTGACATAAATTTACACATACTTATATTTGGAATCTTGTCTTTTAAGTGAAATGATGAAGTAGGATACTCATCCAGTTGTAAAGAAGACAAAGTTCCTATCTGACAAACAATACAATGTGTATGGATTAATTTCCTATAAATACTTTTCATAGCTGCTTCATCTGGGTTCTTTAGAAATTAATCAGACTTAACATAAAGATTGTAGGCTTCAGGTACTGTATATTCTCTTCTAAAGAGATTTCAGTTAGGAGGTCCGGATCTCAAAAGAAAAGGAAATTGAAAACCAGATGAAGATTTTGAGCACAGCTGCAATCCAAGGGGAACTGCTTTTCTCCTGTATTTACTTATCAGCTTCACCTTCTATTTAGGTTGGCAGCAATCACAGGGCCTGTGGGAGATGCCTTCTGTTTTTCAGTAATAGATATCTATCTTCTGGGTTGCCAACAATGAAGACAAAGCCAGACTCTTGGAGGTTTGTGTTTGAAGGGCAAGAGGCAGTGGATGCAACCTGGGACATAGGATTTTTCAGCTCCCCTTCCCCCAAGAATGACATGCTCCATCCTTAGGTCTTTCCAAAATGCAGCTGTAGAATATCTTGTGGAACCTGCTTTTATTAGACCAATTATAAGCAGGGGATTGCATTGAATAAGTAAAGGAGGTTCCCTTGCAATATGCATAGTTCTGTAATTGCTAATAAATAATTAAGTATGAGAAAGTTACAATAATTTACCTGAATCAAGTGATGAAACTGTTTTTTAAAATATTTCATAACAAATGAAAAATGCCCTGTTTATTACTGTATTAAAGCTTTCCTTTGTAAATAGCAAGCCATTAATTTTATTATAGTGTAACTTTCCATTGTAAGAAAAGACTCAGTGACAGTTCCCTGTGACAGTGAAGAGTAATTAAAACATTTGTTTTTCTAGTTAAAGAATCTGAGAGCCACCGTAATGACTCTGACAAAATGTCTGTGTAGCTCTGCATTGCCATACTGAAAGTATTAAATACCAAGAACATGAAGACAAGTGCCTGCAGGAGGCTGCGAGGGTATCATCACTTGATGCAGAAGTGTTGTCTTAGAAGGCTTTTTTCTTACATGTGTTCAGTCACTTTCTGAACTCATGTAAAACTTTAGCATTCACAGTTTCCTAGGGTGAGAAATTTACAGCTTATTGCACATTATGTGAATAATCACCTCTCTTTGGTTGTTTTGGACACAGTTTCTGAAATTTCAGTAAATAGCATCCAGTTTTGGTACTATTTTCCTTCCAGTTTTTGTAACTATTTACCTTTCCCAGAGCATGTGCGGTTTTGCAGATCTCTGTTTTATCTTGCTTACCAGCCAGCTTTGTTCCAGGCTAAGTTGTTCTATTCTTTATATAAATACAAATATGCATATTTATATAAATACAAATATCCTTATATGTGTGTGATGTCTTGGGAACGATGGTGACTGGAGCTGTGGGGTGGTATTTATGTGTACTCAACAAAAGAAAGACTGATTTGAGTAGACTGAATTCCCAGAAGTTAGGAACTGCCAATACATTTATATTTATTTTTTGAAGCCTGGTAGGAGGTATTCCCCAGCCCATGAGCCTCCTAAACTTATTTCATTGTGAGAGTTCCTCTGTGTTAGTACAACCTACCATCTCTGAGGAAGCATTTAATACTTCGTGTGCTGGTTTCACAATGGTGATCTTTGCTCTACAGCACCAAACAGGCTTCTCTGTAAACTAAACAAAGCTTGTTTAAACTAAACTAAACTAATCTTGTTTATCATGAATTAAGGAATCAGAGTGAGAATTTAATTCATAGATTTGAAAAAAAAAATAATCAAAAGTGAACAAAGCTTTACTTTATGCTTGCAAGTAAGATACCTTTCTAACATTCCTAGTATCTCCATCAAAATGTCTCCTTTCCTTCTCCTTTGATCTGCCTTTTCTCTCTTTTTTCTCTCCTCCTTTGGTACAGCTTTCCTCCTCCTGTGTTGTACAGCTTTCCTCCTCCTGTATGTTGCCTGTGCTATGCCTTAACTTGTATATCCCAGCAGTCATGCAATGGGTAGGGTTTATATCTCAACTAAATCTTAAATCTCTTAACCTCACTCCAGTACCATCGCTCTTATTTGTTGCAGCAAAGATAATTTTTCTAAACATGGTTCTTTTGTAGCAGCCCTACTGAAGGACTTAGACTCCAGTTTAGATTTTTTTCTTTCTATCCCTGCATGATGAATGCAAGCAGCTATACAAAACTCATACTAATGAGTTTTGTAAGCAAAGGGCATGCCAAATCTGTGATCCATTACAGCTTTTGATAAGCATTACTGCTTATAGTGCAATAAGCTAAAATGTGAAGAACAATAACTCCTGAAATAAACAGGAGATTTCTGAAAGTTTTTTTTTTTCTTAAACTAAAATATAATCCTGTAACAGTAGAGCACATATAAATTGTATACCTTTCTCTGTAGGTCATGATTTTTATTTTTGGCAGACAATGGTGAAATCTGGACTGTTTGTTTGTTTGTTTGTTTGTTTTTTGTCATTGAGCAAAAAAACTGTGATGGTCTTTAGAGCAAAGGAAATATAATTTCTCTAGTTGTCTCAAGCTCAACCAGGAAGTGCCACAGGACAAGATGGATGAGGGGACCAGTAATGACATACATAGGTGTTTATTTCTAGGTCACTTACTTGAATCTGATCCAGGTCAATACTGCCTGAATTTCTTGCAAGTTGATAGCTATTTAGTTAAACATGAAATGACTTGGCATTGCCCCTAATACGTTGTAATTTCTTTATCCTCCTTAATTTTTGAAGCTGGAATTACAGACATTGCAAAAATAAAAGCAACTTCTGATATAAGTTTTCTCCAGTTGAATGGATGCCAGTGTTTTATCACAGAAGTAATTCTCTCAGCAAGCACTATCTGCAAGATTGAGCCTGCAGCCTGGTCCTAACGTCGCTGCAGAGATGAGAATTTTTTAATTGCTTGGGTAAGTAACTCCTAACCACAGGGCAAGACACCAGTTGACAGGAAATATTTTTATGGAAAGAGGATAGATAAGATCCTTAGCAGCTGCAACTGTATTCTCAAGATAGGTGCCATCTGGACTACCATTTCATATGAAACCTCCTAGGGACACAAACACTGTAAATTCAAAACTCTGCACCCTCTTTTCATCACACAAAGCCAAGCTGTTCTCGGAGTCCTCTTTCCAACCAGCGTTTTCAAGACTTCAAGGTATCCAGCTGTTCTGTCTACTAAGAGTCTGGGCAGGGTTTTCATGAAATCCTGTTCACATTCATCGAAGGGTTACCAAGCTCGTGATGTCTGGAATGAAATTTTCTTTCACTGGAAAATTTCTGAACAGCTGTTCTCCCAGCAACCTCTGTTTCTAAAGCTGCCTGTATGAAGCTCTAATCTCTCTGAAACTGAAGAACCCAGATGATGGATGAATACAAAATCTTGGAACTAATATGGTGCATACTAATCTTGGCTCAAACACTAGTCTTTGATGTATCACATCCTCTAGCCATCATCCGATAACTGCTAATTTTTGCTGGCTATTTCAATTGTGAGCTCTTTCAGAGATAGATGCCTGCCTCATTTTTCACACTTAGCACTTTTTAAAACTCTTTAATGATTGCCCTTTTTACTTCTACGAAACTCTTGTGACTAAAAGGAGAGAAGATTTTCTTCCAGCTTTGGGGTCCAATTCTGGCAGCACTCTGTGCCTTTCCTCCAGGCACATCCCTTTTACTCAGCCCTTAGGTAGTTTAGATTACGAGAGAGGTAAGAGAATATGTTTAGCAAGTAATTAATACAAAATGTGGAATTTACTTCCTCCTGATCTGATACAGAAGAACATTTTTTAAGGCCTTATTCAGGTACAATTTAGATTTTTTGAGGTCCCCAGAGTTACTGTTTACTTTCCAGGATAGGAAACTGACTATGATTTACTATAATATCTTAGTGCGTTTTCCAGAAGAAGGTGTGCATATTTTCTAAACAAAAAAGGGAATTTATATGTTTTGCAGAGGTATACTGTTAGAGTCAAAGACATATGCTTCAGATTATTAGGCCTCAACTCTTTTAACTTAATGAATAAACCATAAAAACAACATGAGAAAGAATAACTCAACCTGATGAAAATTGGATCCTTGGAAACAAAAGAAAAAGATGCCATAGTGCAATAAGCACTGCTCTGCTTAAATAGGAGTTCTTGAAAATTTATTAAGTGCATGCAGCTACTGTGTGTCTTTTCTGTTGAGGCAGTTTTGTTATCCTGAGGCATTCACCTTCCTAAGACAGACAGTAGGAAACTTTGAACAGCCAACTCATTATCATATGTAGGAGAAGCCATTTGCCATTTCACAGCCAAATCCTGGAGGAAGTAGCAGGGAGCTGATGAATATGGGAGCCTGCTGGTGGGACACACAGATGCTCAGGATTGGTGAGTGAACACCAATGAGGAGGAAAGGAGTGAGAGTGGGGAAAAAAGTCTTGTTACTGGAAATAGAAAGAAAAAGGAAATTACTGTGAAGGAAGGAGGGCAAATATGATTGTATCTTTTCAATACAGACAGACTTCATATTATTTCCTTGTGAAAAGAAAGAACAAAACCTCATTCTAGTAATGATTCATCATGCATTAAAAATATCTGATTATACATCTCCAAGACGGTGAGCAGCGGTGCTCTTGGAATTACTTAAAAAGCTGAAAGGTATATCTAAATGGTCCTTTGTAGCAGAATAATAGTGCTCTTTGTAGTAAACACAATATTTCATTGATACATGCTATTTAATTTTAGGTGAAAAGTTTTGTACAGTCACAGTGAAAAGCCTGGGCATTTGTCTAGACAAAGACGAAGGGACCCTGCAGCAGATGAAAAGATAAGTGTAATGATGCACATAGAACAGCTCTAAGAATAATTATTATGTTGCTGACATAGTAGAAATCTTAAAATACTTCCTATTTCAGTCAGAAAAAGTTATCTTCTTACTATAATAACAATGCCCAGACTTTTTTATCTGATTGAATTTCTCATCCTCTATTTTTTAGTGGAGAATATTTGATTCATCCTCCTAGAAACATTGGGGGATGTCCCAGCAGAGGTATCCCAGAGACACCTTGGAGAAGACAGTGAGGCCAAGTGATCATTTCAAAAGGTAGATGGGGTGGTCAGTGGTGATTTATGAAAGTGAGGAAGGAGACAGGGGCTAAGGGTGTGGAAATATGGAGTCACTAAGCTGTTTTCAGAGAAACTTCAAGAAGTTGAGTACTGGTTTTCTAATAATTGCTGCTTTTCCTTGACAATTACCCTCCTGTGGTACCTGTCTGACCTTACCTGCTGTGAGAAGACCACTCTACTTTTTTGCAGCATCTGCTGCCCAGGGAGAGAGTGAGGAAAGAGACAAGGCTGCAGCTGGGCAGAGCTTTCTCTTGCGAGGGAGATGGCAGTGGGGCAACGGGTGCTTCAGGGCCTAGCTACCCTTGCTGGGGAAGAACAACATATGGAAAGGCCGGTGCAGATCTCCAGCTCTTCCTGGGGCAGTGGACCCTGCAAGGATCCCTCATGGAGGGCATAGAACTCTGTCTGCTGTTCCCACCAGGCATACCAGCCTGCTGCCCACCCTGTGGCCACCCCAGTGCCCAGCCAGCAGAAACTGGCTCTCTCTGTTGAATTTTCTTTTTTTTTTTTAAAAAAAAATTTTAGTAATCACTGTCCAAACACTACTTTAATCAAAATGCCCATATGCAATTTGACTGCTGAACTTGATATTTTGTATTGGTTATACTGTCCCGCATTCTTAGTATAATGACAGATCAGTTTGACTTCTAGATAAAACATGCTGACTACTATTTCAAATAGGAAATCATCCTGTACCTATTTCAACCTGTTAAATACATAATCTGCATTCATTTAATGAACACCAGCAGTTACTTATTTTGTCTTGTAAAGCTGGAAACTATTTGAACTTTACAGTTTGCTATTTTTTCTCTCTCAAAAAGAAGCAGAAAAGAAACTCCCATATTGACTTGTATGGAATTATTTTTCAGGTTCTTCCAATATTTACAGAAATTAAGTCAGTTTCTGATTACTTTTCTTTTAAACAGGTGGGAGTATTCATCTTCTATAGCCATAAAAAATAAAAACCTGTGGGATTAAGTATCCCTGGAGAACTGTATGGCAGGTGAAAAGAGGGCTAAAGTTTCTTGTTTTTCCCTGCAGTGTTTTCTGTACCAGCACTTCACCTTCCTTAAATAATTTTTTTTCTAATTTTCTTATATCTTAATGCTCTACATCGTCTATGCCATTGAAAATGCAAGCACTGTCTAACGTGCCCAAAGGAAAAGGAAGGACTTCTGAGCTGAGATTTAAGTCCCAGGGACTATTAGATTTAAGAGTCTTACTGTCTTCTATTCAGAATGTCATGCTTGTTACCAATACAACAGGTATGTTGAAAAGGCTCTCTGAAAAAGCTGTGGAGCTGTGGAGACAGGATGTAAACGAACTTGGTGAGCATTGGTTACGGTCTGTGATAATAAACACAATAAACTATGTGAATAGTAGATTGGTAAAGTTATTTGTTTATATGTTGTCACAAACTCAGTGTTGAGACAAAAAGTGCCTGCCTCAAAGGGTACCTGGAATAAGGACAGAGGGACACTTCAGTTAAACACAACTCATCCTTGAAGTTGGATTTTAGAGAGGGACTTGGATTATCATTTAGGAAAAGAGCTTACCAAACACAGTTTGGGAGATACTAGTGAATAAAACAGCTGTGCAAAAAGTGTGAATTCTGCCATAAAGGCTGAGATCCTCACTGAATCATACAGAATTCAAAAATTCTGCTATATTACTTCTATATTGCCTACAAATAAGATGCAAAACTGAATCCGAATTAAAAACTTTTCATGGCATAAGTCAATAATGTACAAGGTGCATCAGCAAATTCTGGATAATCCTTGATTTTCATGTATACCGCAAAATGTATGGCTAACATGGTTCTGATATGTCTAAAAAAGGCTTTGCACAAATTTAATTTTACTAGCATTAGTACTTTATCGTTCTTACCTACCCTGCTGATTACAAATGTGAAAACAATAGGAAGGAAAGTTCTCTAAGTCCATATAACTGCATTTTTAAGATTTTTATAAGGTTACATAAAGAATCAAATTAACTAGGTGATTGAATTAAGTTTGTATCCCTTATTCTCTTCCACTGTGAAAGTCTGTGAGTTTTATTAGGCTCATAAATTTTTTCGTTTGATTAAAAGCATTTATTAGACAGGGTGAGAATATAATTTTGTGAGTGCCATTTCTAACACTCATGAAAAATTACTATAGGAATACTTGAGGCCAGAATAACTATGTTTTTAAGAAATTATTTATTGCCTTGATTATATTTTCTTATGCCTAATAAAGCATTTTGTAAGTTGAATTTTAAAGCATTTTAATTTCAGTTGCTGAATTTATTGACTAAACAGTTTATAGTGGCTACTAATTAAAAGATTACCTGGAAGCAGTCTTCCATAGCTTAGCTCTGTAGGCCTCCTTTTATTTGTTGCAAAAATATTGATGATGAACTGAGAGAGAAATAATTTTCTTGATATCAGATATACCGCTTATGTAGTCCACAATAGTTTCATTTTCATGTTAATTTTCAGTAATTTACAGTCTTCGAATGTCTTTGTGGAGAGACTAATTCATAAATATTCAGATTTGGATGAGTTAAGCAGAGCCAAAATTCTCAAATACTGAGTATTTGCTCTCAAAAAATCTAAAATAATAGAATAATAGACCTGAGATGAGCAAGAAAATCTTGCTCTTGGAAATCTTACCTAGCAATGAAAAAACTTTGAAAGTTTGAGAACTTTTGGGTTAACCTGAGCAAACAAGAATTTGGCTGGTAGCTGAGACCAAGCTAAGTGCCAGCAGTGGGATGGATGAATGTTGGCAGTACTGTAGATCAGAAGCCTCGCCATTCTAATTCACAGGAGTCTAAAGTTCTCTGTGTCTATTTTTGTCAGGATTTTTTATAGTGGAAATATGATTTAGAGGGTTGTAGATGCCTAGGTGTACTTATTTTACCATCTTTTCCCTTGAGAGGAAAACTACATAATTGTATCCTTGGAAAAAAATAACAGGGAATAACTTTCAAAAGTTTCTGAAGGGCTTTTCGTGTTACTTCAATGTGCTTGCATAAGATTCCTATATTGTAGCATGATTTGTGTTACGTATTTGTGTTGTAAGAATGAAATGCAAGTATTATGTTTAGCAAACAGTAATTTGTGCACATGAATGTTGGGTTAACACATGAACCTACTGACTGAGCTTCAACCCCCGCCTGCAGCTTGCACTGCCATGATTGCACTGGGTGATTTCTCTTTTATTATGTACTTGTATACAGCACAAGTCATGAGTATGTGAAGTCATGAGTAACATTCAGTGAGATTGTCCTGGAAAAACTATGAAGAAGATTATACTGGGTACTAGTGAAAGGCATTTAAAGAATAATGCAATCATTAGGCACAGTCTATGTGTGTTCACAGAGGGAAAGTCCTGTTTAACTGATTTGATAGCCACCTATGGTAAGGTCCCCCACCTAGTGGGTGAAGGGAATGCAGTGGATCTAAATTTTCAGGATTTTAGTAAGTCTGTCCCTCACAGCATCCATCTAGACAAGTTGTGCAGCTGTGGGATGAGTGGGTTCACAGGGCACTGGGTGAAGAACTGGCTCGATGGCAGGGCTCAAACGGTTGTAGTGAATGGGGCTAAATCTGGCTGATGACTGGTTGCCAGTGACATTCCGTAGGGTTCCATTCTAGGCAGCTAGAGATCTTGGGGTGCTGGTAGGCAGCAGGCTCAATGTGAGTCATCAGTGTGCCCTTGCAGTCAAGAGAGCAAATAGTGTCCGGGGTGCATCAGGCACAGCATAAACAGCGGGTCAAAACAAGTGATTATGCTGCTCTATTCAGCATTGGTACAGCCTCATCTTGGGCACTGTGTGCAGTTTTGGGTCCCACAATTTAAGAAGGATGTGAAGATCGTTGATTGCATCCAGAGGAGAGCAACAAAGCTGGTGAAAGGGTTAAAAGCAATGTCCTTATGAGGAGCAGCTGCGAACTTTGGGTTTGCCCAGTTAGGAGACTGAGGAGTGACCTCATTGCTCTCTGCAGCTTCCTGAAGAGGAGACATGGAGAGGGAGGTGCTGAGCTCCTCTCCCTGGGTTTCAGTGATAGGATGTGTGGGGATGATTCAATGTGATTCCAGGTGAGGTTTAGAGTGAACATTAGGAAGTATTTCTTTGCCAAGAGGATGATCAAACAGGCTTCCTAGAGAGGTGGTCGATGCCCCAAGCCTGTCAGTGTTTAAAAGGTGTTAGGACAATAACCTTAATGACCTGCTTTAACTTTTGGTTGGTTCTGCAATGCTTGGGAAGTCAAACTAAGTGGTTTGTATAGGTCCTTTCCAACTAAAACTTGTCTATTCTATTCTAATACAGGTAAGAAGAAAGTTGTAATAACTGGGATTCAGGTAAAGGATCCCACCTTTTGTTTAGGCTTTAGTAGAAGCAAGGACTTTGGTTTTATGTCCATCTGGGTAGTTCAATTAAATTTTTAAGAATGGAATCTTCAAACTTATGTACAAAGTCTTATGTACAAAAGTGCCTATGTCCATACCATAGAATATGTACAGACATCACACCTACATTCATAATTTATGTAAAAAAATACAAAAAAAGTCATTTTTGGATGCCCATGCACAGATTTATCTGATTTGCACTAAAATCACAATTACTATTCTGTACAGACAGGCTCTTTATCTTTCTCAGGTGACATGAGAAAAGTAACAGGTTCTCTGTAACTTCCATAGTTTTCTTTTTTGGTGTTACATTTTTCCTTTTCTTCTCTGAGAAGAAGCTTACAGGGTGTCATGGGTTCACTTGTTCTAAAAAACTAAACACGGAATTTGCCCTTCCCCCTGCCCCATGGTGTGGGAGGGATGTTTGAATGTGCAGGCTGGGTTTGCCTTGGGTATTTGACTAACACAAAAGAACTGGCCAACAGATTGGCATTCCAGGCTAATGGCCTGGGGAGGGGCTGGGAGAGTCTTTTCTTTGTTTTTTTTTTCTCTCTCCCGGAGGTGGGGGAACAAGGTACAGTTCGAGGCACAGTTCGTGACTGCGGGAACTGAGGGAAGGTGCGCACTGGAAAAGTGGGGAGGCTGCTTTGTTCTCAGCCTGGCCGTGGTTTTTTGTGAACATCAGTGAAGAAAGGGGAAGTCACACGGCCAGCAGCAGACATCATGAGTCCCCTTTGGGAAGAACCCTTCTTCTTTCTCGCCTTCCCGGTGAGGGGGAGGGAAGGGCTCCACTTCAGCTCCTTCAGCACACCTGGGGCACCCACGTGGCGATCGCCAGAGCCCAACAGCGCCTCCTGTTGGCCACTGCTGAGCACTGCAGGCTCTGCACCTTCAGCAATCCAACAGCGCCCCCTGCTGACTGTGGTTGGAATTGCACCAAAAACCGCAAACTGAACTGTTTACTTTTTATTGAAGGGGATTTTGGGGTATAGGATTATTGTTCGGTTGGGATTTTGTTTTGTGTTCTTTTGTTGTTCTGCCAATACACATATATCCTTTAATAAAGGGCTGTTATTTTTCCTTTCTCCACACTTTCTCCATTGGAGCCCCTTAATTTCGGATTTACAATTGCTTAGAGAGAGGAGTTTTGGTCTTCCTTATTACTCATCCTGCTCAGCAAAACACTTCTGTCTCATTAAACTGAGACACAGGGACAAAAAAAAAATAAATTATTCTTACACTGTTAGGCTGTATTGATCCTTCCTGAAAGCCATCACTGATAGCATTGCTTGATGTGTTGTCTCTTATTGCTTTCTTACTACATCCTTATTTTCAATATTTTTGAGCAAATAATTACAGGTTTTCTTGCAGAATTTACTACATAAGGGAATTATACTACAGCTTCTCCTGGGGCTAGATGAATCAACGTAATGAACTTTATCCACTTTTTTTTGCAGACATTTTTCTTAGTTTGTCAACGCTTTTAAAACTGAGAATATCTCATAAAAGGTTGACTATCTGGATTGTTTTCAACTTACTGAATGAATATAGCATAAAGCATGCCTGGGTTACAAGTTGGAATTCTCTGTCACCCTGAAAACCCAGCAAAAAGGAAAAAAATTTGCAAGTAAGTGTTTGGTGATGGCTGATGAGTTGACACATTATAGCTTTCAGTAAGATTTCAACATTGCCTCCACTCGTGGTTGTAATTGCATCTCTGACATTTTGTGTTTTATCCTCTCGGGGACATGCAGCCAAAAGAAACACTGCTAACTCTATTTTAATGCCAGAACAGTATTTCTCACAGTAAGAAATGCTGGCTGTTCATTGTATTGAGCTTCAGGGGAATAGAGGGAGACAGTCTCACACTGAGCTGTGCTTGGAGCTTCATTTACTTTGCTGCAGACCTAGGCAACTGACTGCTCCTGTGTCTTTGGATCTGTTCTTTGCAAGGGAGTGAAACACAGAATCTTGGAGTGCAGTGGTAACTATGCACAGCATACTGCTCACTGTGTGCAAACCACTGTCACTCCCAAATCTGCAGTGGTGCACTCCTGGTGAGGCCCCCTGGTAGGACTAGCTGACTGAGGGGATGCACCAGCTCTGCTGCTTACTCCAGAGCTACCTTGGCTTGTGCTGCATGGGGCATTTCTGCACTTCATTAAATTTTCACATGAAGGTTACAACTGGAGAAAGCTGGAAGTGGAGAATAGCAGTGGTCTGACTTCAGTTTTGCAAAGTTGTTAATATTGCACTACTTGGCTGAGTTCAGATAGATCAAACTTTCAGGTTATATTTTATTTAGTGTTTTTTGCAAGTCAGCAGAAGCTAAAAGAAAAATGGAATTAAAGTGTACTTGCCATCAACACAGGCATATTTACATATTTTCTGTTCCTGAACAAAAATAAATGAAGCATGGCTAATGAAAGCTGAAAAAGCTCTTGCAGCAAATAAAATTAATACATTGGAAAAACTATTATTCTGGAAGTTTACACTGTGATAGCAGAGAAATGAGAGCAAATTAGAAATGTCCAAATCCTCTAACAGCTGTTCAAACATACTGTGCTGGTTTAAAGGTAAACCATCAGGAGAAATGAACCCAACTCAAGAGAGATTATAAATCAGAATTACAATTTAATAAAAATGATACAATAAATACAATTATTCAGATGAACAGTTCGTTCTTACCCACAAAAACCCAGATATACAACCCGGCACCCTGGGACATGAACAGAATGGTGTTTGTTGGCCTCCCTGCTGAGCCCCACGTGCACCCCACCCCCAAGTCCAAGAGTAAAAGGGGGGGAAAAACCTATTGGTGTGAGTGATGGTCGCAGTCTGGTCGAGAGTGGTGGTCGCAGTCCGGTTCAGAGCCGTGGTTGCAGTCCGGCTGAGGTTCTGGTCCTCCTCTGGATCCCACGAGTGGTATCAGAAGTCCCAAGACCCCAAGATTATATTCCCTCAGGTTCAGGCAGGAATGCTCAGTACCTTCCCCAGGGTGGGGAGTTCCACAATGGGTGTTTGTGAGTCATGGGATATTTTTGGAATCCTCGATGGCCCATTAGCAGACCTGACCCCTCAGACTGGCTGTGGAGGTGCTACTGACTCCCCGGAGGGGAGTTATCACACCCGAGTTCATTGGTGTGAGGACAGGAATATCCTCCTATCTCACAGGCCTCTTAACACCCAGCTGAGCCTGAGTGGTCAGGTGTGTTCTGGGCAACTGCTGCAAAGGCTCTATTGTTAACAGTTTCTGGGAAATACCATAGAGGGTATAGAGTACACAGATGTGGTTACACCCACACAGTGATGAACTGGTCCTGCCTGTTCTAACTAAGACACATACTATCATGCACAATTTGCTTTTGTAAAGTTTTTAAGTAAGTTGTTTTAGGTGCCTGTGAGACAAGCTAGTTGTACATGCATCCAGCTTGTGGAAAGGTAACCACAGCTGAAAGGTAATCCATCACATGAAGGTAATCCATCGCATAAATGTAATCCGTCGCATAAATATAATCCATCACATAAACTAGAATAAGATTTATATTATTTATATTCATATTTGATGCATTTCTAACTAGTTGCCTTGCTAAGACAGTCCATTGCCATGAGCTAATTACTTTTTGAAATAGTTTTTGAAGTGTTTTTTAGATCCATTTCTTTAGCTGTAAGTTTTACTTTTCATGACAAAGAATCATGACATTTATCCAAACAAATACTACTGGTGTATGGAACATGGCAGAAAGGACTAGAATCTCAACCCTAAAACGCAGAACTGGAGAGGTTATGAATGGGG
Source organism: Oxyruncus cristatus (assembly GCA_013399855.1). Classification (NCBI taxonomy): domain Eukaryota; kingdom Metazoa; phylum Chordata; class Aves; order Passeriformes; family Cotingidae; genus Oxyruncus; species Oxyruncus cristatus. Next base: position 772,970 of record VXAY01006531.1, read on the forward strand.
ACAAGAAGGAAAATTCAAAATTTCAGAGCAAGGTTGCAAACCTTATCACTTCCAAAGGACAGATAGATCCATGGGCAGCCTATTGTTTCCCAAAGCTATTTATCGTAAGCCTAATGTGAGGGAAAGATTTCTCAGAAAAACAAAACTGGCATGTAGCTCCCAATATTTGTTTGGGTTTTTTTTTTTTCAGTTTTGCTCTTTATTTTGAAATTGGGAAGCCAGTTAAGGCTGGGTGAAATGGTTGGATCCAGGTGCAAAGAGGCTGGAGGTAATACTAACTGAACAGAAAAGCATAGATGAAGACAATTACCTTAGAGGTCCTGAGTCGCCTGAATCATGTGTGGGCTAAATCCTTATGCAAAATAATGGGAATTTCTAATTCAAACCTCAGAACTGTCATTTTTTTAAAGTATCTCAATATGTGCTTCTGCAGAACTTTTATAGCCAATGAAGGACTGCCCTTACTACCTGCTGGGAGCTGATGGTGGACCTGTGGTTGGTTGTGCCTACCCTGCAGGTCAATCGTATTTTAAAAGTGAAGTACAGGTAATATACCAATCTGCACTCAACACAGAAGGGTACATTTTTAGCAAGTTAGCTGCTATCAGTCAGGCATACAACAAAAACAATGACTCACTTTTGCCATGTGGTGCCATTCAGCAGGAGTTAAAATATAGCTTTTGAGAATGTCAAGAGCTGTTTAGAGAGTATTTATTATTTGGCAGAACTATGATTTTGTGAAGTTATATAAACCCTAATTCTCAAAGATATACACCCTCAGCTGGGTAACAGTTTCTAAAGTGTCCACGACCCCCTGGCTTTTAGCAGGGAATTTACTCTGAAGTCATCCATTGTGTTTTTGAAAATATGACCATATGCTGCCTAAATATGATTGCGGGAGTTTAAATTTAGCTCTCTGTTTTTTAAATGTTTCTCTTTTAGCTTGGAAGTGTAGACTCCTAGGACTAGCAGGTTCATCACCCAGATACCATCCCAGATTCACGGCAATAATTGTGCATCTGTTTGTACTCAGCAGTTTCTGTCAAATAGGTTGAGATCAAGGCCTGATTTTTCAGTGTCTAAATGCTTTACTGTGAATTAGTCAGTATCTACTCTCCCAGCTCTAACACGTACATTCCCAATGGCTCTTCCAATTGTTTAAAAAAACAGGGGCCACGTAGCTGGTAGCCTGCTATGCAGAAGCAGCATGGAAAGGGAGGATGGGAAGGAACTCTGGGTCAGTAGCTCAAGTCACCTGCCAGCACCTCCTAAAATACCTCTAGAAAATTTTCAGGCTATATCCTAGAGCCTGGATAGGTTTTCTTGTTCTTATTCATTCTATTAGGAAGCTGTTACTAAATGCTGTGTTTGAAAAGTTATCCTTTTAATTGTGAGGTGAAAATTATTTATGGTCAGTTGTTCTGCTGCCAATGTCATAAATACACATTTGCAGTGGTATTGATTGCTATTTTGAACCACTTTTTTTCCTGTCTGGTTTGTGCCTGGACATGTTTACAGAGTAATTAAATGTTTCTGTTTTATGAGACTGAGCAATGTTCTCCTCCAGCTATTCTATAACTTATTCCTGGGCTTATTGATTGATTATAGGCCTATTCTTGGGATGCATAAGATATGGTTTTAAATATGTATGGCTGTAGAAGGCTTAGGACCCAAGCTGTCTGGCCAGCTGTGGTGCTTCCTAACTGTTGGGCTATCATGGGAAGAAGGGAATCACTGCATTTCTAAAGAGAGAAAGGGACCAATTGTTTGAACCAAAAACATATCAGTGTAAAAAAGAATGGTTTTGAATACTGATTTCTCATAGGTGTTTGCATACAGACAGATAAATGGACAAGGGAGTGTGTGGATGAATTTCAGGCACCTGCATTCTTCCCTTCCTCCTTTTCTGTTGACTAATAGAGGCTGGAAATCAGAATCACATCCAGCTTGCTATCTTTCAATGAGCAGAGAATTTAGGCATTTATTGCAGCCTTGTGAATTTGATTTATGGAGTTGGATATCCAATTTTATCACTGTATTGAATATTGAAATGTATGAATTCATGTTTGGTTACCACCTTTTTGTGTGGGCCTGTGCTATGTTATTTAATCCATCTTTGCTGAAGGCTAGTTTGACATGCTTCTTATTGTCTTTGTATTTGCATTGGAAGAATCTTTTGTTTTCTTTCCTCTTATTGCTTTTTTGTTTCTCATCTATGTGTCATAATTGGTGAAGAACAGCATTTATTATTTTGAAAGACTTCTACTACTCTTTTATTTCTCAGGATATTCCCTCAGGGGACAATCAATTTAGTTCAGTCTGTAGCCTTGTTTACAGACTAAAAGTGGAAAATGATAAATTAATTTTAACAGAGGCAAAGAGGTTAGCTTTTGAATTTTATTATTTGATTGTATGCCCCTTCACAAATTGCTCTGTTTCATGAGAAAATTCTCTCACTAAACTTGTGATAGTGATATGTGGGAAATAAGTTGAGTTGTGAGATTAATGACTACCCGAAAACTGGTTGAGAATTTACAAATGCAAGGGACTATACAATATTACCAAAAGTTACTTCTGTGGGATAATTGTGGTTAAAATTTGTTTTGTTTGTAACAGAATTTTTTCATATACTTGCTGTTCTCTTCTTAGTCTTCTGGGCCTAGCTCATGATGAAATTTATATATGTTGTTAATCCTGCTTAGAAAAACCCATACTAATTTCTGTCATGGTTGAAAGCATTGAAACAGTCTTCTGAAATGCCTCCCCTCCTATTTATGTAGTGCTTAGAGCTCCATGGTAAAGCAAATATCAGTTATGCCAGAAAGCAGTCCATTCCAGAACTTTTGAAATTTCTCTTTTTTTCTATAGTGTCAGTTTTAGTATCGTGGATTGAAATGACATTAGAAAGAAAAGGTTTATGTGGAAAACACATACTAGTGTGCATGAAAAGGCTTGGAAGGGTCTATTATGACCGAGTAGCAGGCTTTATAAATTCATATGTCCAAATGTAATCACTCTGGGTTTACATCATGGTAGTTCCGTACAGCATACATCTCATCACTGCTTTGAGACCGAGTGCAGATGTATGTACCATTCACAAGGTATTGCAGTGAAGGAGAGGTAAATTAAATGGCAATGAGACAATAGCATGGAAAGATGAGAAAAAATTTAATTTACTTCCACTAGGACCACAAATTTCCTGATTGGTGTGTGGAGGTTTAGCAGCTGCTGCTTAACAGGTCTTTGTAAAGGCAAAGCAGCTCCTTTCCTACAACAGTCTGAAAGATCAATATGGATTACCCATGTTTGAGCTGAGAGGCCTCACTTGAACCCAGAGAAGATTCACAGAATCTAAACTGAATGAGAGCATCTTAGTTCAGCCCTACCTCTTCAGAGTAAATAATTCACAGGCATGTCTAATCTCTGCAGGGAAATCAGATGGCCGTTAGTGGTTTCTCTGTCTGCTCTCACTGAGATAATCAGGAGCACCCCGGGTGAGACTTTTTACAGAGCATGAACATAATGGTACTGCTTCCAGATGGGTACTGGTGTTGCTACATGACATTGCATTGTGCTGTGGTGGGTCTGTTAGCTCAGTACATTTCTTTCTCTGTATTCTACATTCGTGCCCATCTTTGTGACACATTTATGTTCATTCCTTTTATTTTTCCGCCATCTGCAAGCAGCAGTAAAAAGAAAAAGAAAACAACAAAAATGGCATTATTTTTAGTCCAAGTGAAAACTACAAATTAAACATTTTCTAGAAAAGTGAGAATTTGAGATGAGCTAGATTCAGTGTAGTAGCTGTAAAGACTGAAATCACTCACTTATGCTTAAGACTATTTCAATATACTGAATCTAGGTACCAAAGTACTGAAATATCTAACAAAAATCTTTGTCTTAGATACATTGTATTTAGATTCATTTTCCATTGATAGTAGAAACTTCTTGCTCCCTATATGCTATGTGCTAGGGATAATGTAGCCATTTATTGATACAGTGCAATGGTGAAAAAAAAAATCAGGATCTGTTTCATCATTGCCTATTTCTCTTCAGAGCTGTTGCCAAGTGACTAAAATAGAGTGAGTATATCTTTACTTACTTGTAAAGACAGACGTATTAAATGTAAGGCATTTTTTTCTGGTTGCTCTCCTGTTTCGGTGAAATCTTGACTTTGTGAAGTATTGAGCACTGGCACCTTCACTGGCTTTGTTCAGAAAGTGCTTGCCTGGTGTGTCAGGAAATCAAATCTACAGATCAATTAAAATATTGAGTGAATATTGATGAAATATATTTTGTGGAGTTCATTTATTCTAGAAATGATTCCAATGGAAATAAATTATGAACAAAACCCCCATATAAATATAATTAATAGACTATATCTTAACAGTATAAAATAGTGATATATTTTTGTAAAAGAAATATAAAATTAAATTATACAATGATAGATTTAACAAATTCATTGTTGAATCATGTCGTATGGTTGGACAAAGCCAAGTATATTTTTGGAGAGAGGTGGTTAAAAAGAGACTGAAATGGACAATGGCTTCATTAAATGAGTAATGTATCTAGAATGACAGTAGCAGTCCATATTGCTCCTATCCCATAGAAGGAAGTGTTCACTGGCCATTTGGAGACACAGACACCAAAAAAAAGCAGCCAAAAGTCTTGAGGTCAACAATTCTGGATTTCAGCTATATGTGCTATGAAATTTTATTTTTTTTTAAATTACTTAAGGTTACTGCCTGTTAATTTTATTGGATGTCCTTTCTGCTTTGTGGCACGAGAAATAGTGAATAACTGTAGCTTGTTTATGTTTCACCATTTCATCCCCATGTAATTCATGTTTTTATAGCCTTCTGTCATGCCCCACCAATTTTTCTCCCTTCTGTAGGCTGTAGAAGTTGTTTTGAGTCTCTAGTCAACAGTATCTCTGGGTTGTGTGGGTATTTTTTATTATTTTTGGGGGGGAGGTTTATTTTTTGGTTTTGGTGGTTTCTTTTTTGTTTTGTTTTGGTTTTTTCCCCGAGATGCAGGAAATGATACATGTTATAATCTATACAGTGGCAAAATTTGGTTTTCCTCTTTTCCTTTCCTACTACATTGAAGCTTCTTTTGTTACTTGCCTAGTGGTATGTGGCACAACATTGACACTTTCAGAGAACAACCCCCATTATGCAGCATTTCTTTCTCCATGTAACAGCTAAGCTGGAGCTCACCACTTCTTACATTTACAGAATGTTGGTTTTCCACAGCTGTGTTTCTTTTAATTATTGATGATGAATTTATTGTCATTTCAATGACAATCAGAAGACCCTTTGATGAATCTTGGCAGTCAGGTTTCATTTTCACTACTCTGAACAGTTTTGATATTATTGATAAGCTTTACCACCTCACTATTCTCTTCTGAATCACCTTTGGATGAGTTGAATAGTACCAATGCTGACGCAGCTCTTGTGGGACACGGTCATGGTTTTCCTCCAGAGTAGAAACTGCTTATGTGCCCACTTTTGGACCCCTTTCAACAAAGGTGTGACACTGCAGCAGTACTGGCATGGAGTCAGCCTGCTGTTGGAGCTGCTGCCAGGAGCCAGCACAGCAGACATGAGGATGCAGGAAAAATGCAGGTGGTTAATACTTTAAAAAATACACTATTATATGAGACAATTGGTCATGGCTACTTTGCAGGAAAAACATTAAGGAAATGGTAGTTTGGGCATGGGAAAGGAGCATGGGGAAACGTAGCAATGACACAGGGAACCTGTTAGCATCCGTGGAAGATTTCAGCAGAGGGGTGTCTGTCTGAGCCTGTGAGCTTCCTTCCAGCCTGAATTGTCCTATGACCCTGGAAACTATGAAGTGACCTCTCTTGTCCAGCTTTGCCAGTTAATCCAAATTCTTCTTCTTTCTGTGAAATGCTGACATGACTCAATGTTGACTGTAGCAGAAAGCCCCATAGTATAGGGGAGTGGAAGACAGTATGTTCAGAATTAAAATCCTGGAGATCATCTTTAACTTGGCTAAGAAATTTTTAGTGTCATCATGTTGTGGCGTTGTTGCAAGCTCTCTGCCTGCTTCCCAAGTCAAAGATCAAATTTCAATCTGTAACTCTTAATATCAAGGGTCACTTTATTTTATGTGTTAAGGAGTTACGTGATCTGACCTTATCAAATTGGTGAGTCTTTTAATCAAAACTGTATTTGCCTCCCCATTTTCAGCAATTCTACTTTATTAATATTTTCTGCTGCCTCTGGAGAGGCATGCTCTTTGTTATGCATTTGAGAGCACAAAATATTTGGCATGAATACTGTAGTGCTCTGGTGGAAATCAGTCATTTTAAACATCACCTCTTAGCATAACTTAATTTCATGCTCCTTTAGCACCCTACTGTCAAATCTGCTTAATACCTGTACATTAATTTTGCTCACATTTTTCTCCTAAATATGTTTCTGCCAAATGTACTCTTGCCATTAAATTGACAACACATGGTGTAATCATTGCTTCTGAGAAGCAGTAAGAAAGATTTGCTTCCTGAAAGGGGTTATTATTTCCACATTGGATACATTAACATATATAGCCCATTAATATAAGTTTCAAGGAACCAGGAATTATATATTTTACTGAAATTCACATGGGCTTTTCTTTCTTTTTTCCTTTTTCTTTTTTTTTTTTTTAGTTTAATTTTTTTATTTAATTTCATTTAAAGTTTTATAATTGTTTTATCCTGGTCACTGAGTACTTTGATCTGATGCTCATGGGAATATTGAAATAGTTAGATTTGTCCAGATCAAAGCTTTTCTATCTCCACATGCTGTGTTAGTGGCCCACAGCACATTTTCAGGAAGGAGTAAAAGAGCAGGACAAATATTTCCCTAAATTTTCCAGACATAAACTTCCAGCTTAAAGAGATTTGCAGTTTAAAGGTGTGTTTTTGGGACTCTGGGCAACCTGATCTAGTAGGTTGCATCACTTCCCATGGCAGAGGGATTGGAAATAGATGATCTTTATAGTCCCTTCTCATCCAAATCATTCTATGACTCTATTGGTTTGCTTTGTTTCAGTGGGTTTTAGCTAGAGCTGGTATCTGTACCTTTATTTGTCTCTGCATTTTTCTGTGATACCCTCATCACTTTTAAACTGTGCACTTTTGACATCTGTGTAGCTTATGGCAATGTGTTATAGAATTTATCATCCCATGGTGTGAAAAACTCTCTTTCCTTTTGATTCTTTTCATCTATTTCTTGATCACTGAATTGGCCCTTATTTTCTCTCCATTGATGGTGAACAGTCATTTTCTATTCACTTTCTCCAAACTGTGATTTCATGAGCTCTTGTCACATATTTCTTTCCCTTCTGTTTTCAATGACTCAGACCTTCTTTGAGTTCATTGTCTTTAATGGAAAAAAACTAATAATTTACATTGGAAGGATGCTGAGGAATGGCAAACTTCAGATGTAATCCGTACCCTACAATATCATAACAGTCAAATCGGTTCAAACAACGAGCTACATTCTGTTATTTACAGTCTTACTGACCTCTGGATCTGTGGTAGGCTGTGAGAAATAGCACAATGGACATTGCCTTTGTAATCTTTACGTCAATGACTGTGTTCATGCACTTTTGAAAATAATGAATTGAATGTGTGCTTTGGTAGGTGCAGGGTCATTCTCCAGAAAATGTGCTTTTGAACTTCCAGGTTATTTGATATGGCTAAAATCATCCTGATTAGAAGTGATAAGAATTTACTTCACTAAAATGGTCTTCATTCACTACTTTTACTTGCGAAAAGGTTTTTTTGTGAGTGTGGCAATTTTGATATCAGCTTTCACTTGTGATAACAGCACCAAAGTTAGGATAACAAAAAACCCAGCCAACTTGCATCCATCCAGACTAGTGCATCACAGATTATCTGTGGTTACACCATCTCCTACTGAAAAATGGAATACAAATGTGCTAATTTATTCCTGGCTTCATACATCAGTCTGCTGACTGAGTAAAAAAATAACCACTGAAGGGTACACCAAGGTAAAAAAAATCTTCATAGCCTCATCTTTCCAACAGCTCTGCCACAGTCTAGGTGTATTCTTCCCCAGGAAAGAAAGTGCTAGTGAGGTTCTGCAGTGCCACTGTTTCTCATTTGTTAACTTTCCCTCAAAAATGAAAGTCTTGCAGCTTTTTTGAACCTTTTCTTTTGCAAAATTTTTGTCAGTCTTTCAGTATTCTGCAATTAATCCTAATTAACCATCAAAGCTTGAATTTCAAATATCATATTATGGCTATCTATCCTAGAATATTTATGAGATACTTTTCTGCAGAAGGGTAAACCCATTTGCGAAATGCTGTTGGCTGCAGAGGTGCTGGATTCAGTTTTTCACCAGGTGTTAAAATCACAGAAGAGCCCTGCACCACTACAAGAAACAAAAATTACGTGGAAGAAAATGTTATACACCCTGGTGGGATGTAAGAACAAAGGATAGGTGATGTTAAATTAAGATATAGCTTGCCATGAGTTAATAACTTATTTTTACTATAAAAAAATCTCAGACTATAAAATTCATGCTGGGAAGAGAAAGGGACAGTAAAAGCACAAATTTAGTCACCAGCTAAGTATTTGTTCAACTCCTGTCAAACCAGTTCGTTCATCCTGTTTTAGTTATGCACTGAGGTAGTATAGTTAAATCATAAACTGGTTTTGGCTTATCACAAAGTTGTTTAAAAATTGGTTTTTGAATTCTGCAGATAGAAGGAAAGCATTCCACACATTTTCATTGCACGTTATTACTGGCATTCTCAAATTCAAGATAATATTTCATATTTATTGCATCAAATGTCACAGTGAAGCACTTATTGAAACTGCAATTGACAATACAGTTCAGAATTGTTTAAAATTGTTTACATTAACAGATGTTCATGCATGTGCTGTTTATTTTCATAAAGAGAGAAAACAGTATAACAGTTCTAGTGCTTTTATGTTAATAATTTCCAAGGTAGTGAATCTGAAGTGGTTATATGTACATGAGTGTATAGACAAGTGTACAAATGGTAAATGAGCCATCAGTTCATGCTTCATTCATAGGTACAGCCTCTGGGATTCCCTTATGAAACTGCCTGCTTCTCTCTGTCATTAAACAGAGCCTAGAGTGAGTGACTGGGATCATCTGTTCAGTGTATGCCATTAGCGTGTCTTCCTCTGGAAGACTTTTATCTTTGAAAGTTAAAGATTTCTGACTTCTGTGATTGTTTTCTCAACAAATTCAGCTCTTAGTTCTGCACCCCAGGATACCTCCAGGGGTATTTCTCCAGGATATTTCTCATTCTCCTTGTCCAAACTAACAATTTCTCCACTTTTCTTCACATTTAGTTTTAATTTTTTTGTTTGTGTTTTTTTGTTATGGTTTGGAGATCTATATATAATTTATAATCAGCAAACTGTCTGATCTCATAACTGTATCACCAGTTATGGGATTCATATTAGCAAATAATGTTTTGCCTAGCTCTTTCTGGATACAATTGTGGAGGGATTTTAAATTAACACTTCCTTGTTGAGGCATGGATTTATAATGAAAGATAGGAACAAATATCCAAATTTTTTATATGCGTCAAATCCAGACGGTTTTGATTTTAATTTTTCTTTTCCTTTGGATTGAGAGTCTGTCTTTCACGGCTGCTTCAAAAACTGATTGCTCTTGTAAAATAAATTTATTTTATTTCATTAATTTTATTAATTTGATTAATTTGCTTTGCATGTCTATGTCCAGGCTAGTAGTCCTTATAAACTACTGAGTATATCTTGTGAATCCTTGACAAAAGCTGCAATAGTGCTGATACTTTAGTGCTGCCTGAACATTTCTGGTTTTCTTATAGTAAGCTAACATATGTGTTTAACATGGGCCTTCTGAAGCTTTTTTGGGTGAACTCCTCAGAACATCAGTCTCTTTCAAATATTTGCAGCTTCCTGCTGTGGAGCACTGTGCCTTTTGTCTTTGCCTTCTTTTTGCTCCTGATTAGATCTAGCATAACATTGCAGTTGGCCATTTTAGTAGCTCATTCAGTGAAAAACTATTGATTTCTCTGGAACTTTAAAGGCACAGGCAAGCATGTAGGAAACTTGATCAGAGTGGTATTTATCATTCTTTAGAAGGGATTAATCATACTCACAGTGCCTGGTCATATTGTACTCTCTAAAAAGCAACACGTCTTTCTTTGTGTGACTTCTAAATATTAAGATCTCTAAGGATTGTAATATGGGGGAAGATCAACTACTAGAAGAACTGGTATTTTAAAGACACTTCTGATTAACATGTAATGCAATTTTACCAGAAACTGTAAGTATTGGTATCCCTTGATTATTTGGTTTTCTTTTTTTATTTGTCCAGTAGCTAGCTACATAATGACCTGCATTATGGGTTCTGAGATTACCTGAGGTGATGTGCCATCCTTAGTTCCCTCCACATAAGCCAGAGAAAAGGCTGAAAGATTCAGGACATCTCTACTGAGCCAGTGCAGTGACCAACCTTCCCAAAGGATTAACCATCAGTTTCTCAGGAGCTAACATCAGAAGATCCTAGCAGAATGATTTGGTTGCTATGTTTATTGTAATTTCTAGCATCTTTCTGAACATTCATCACACTTTTCAGGGACAGGGACTATTAAGGAGACAGTAGCTCACTGAGGATTTTACCAATTTGAGTGGGTACAAGTATTAGTTTATTCCAGATCTTTATTTTAGTACTGCTGGAAATGGGCTTGAAAACTAGCAATGGGAAAGATTTGTTTTTCCATAGTAGTAGTAGGTAGGTACTGTAGGTATGGTACCACTTGGATATTAATGTGTGATGTTTATAGAATACGTGCTACTGCTGATTAATAAAAAATTCAGTCTCCTGCTTTCAAGTCAATGAAGAATTACCTAATGCTTTATTTTAATGATCATTCCTTACTTGGAAGCTGAACAAGGCAGAGGAAAAAAAATATTTCAAGTTCCAATATTAAATACATAAATCTAATAAATATTGAAAGACATCAGCATGTAAACACAGTTACTCAAGTCCATTTCCAACTGATTAAATATTATTGGCATCTCTGGGTGGCAGGCCTGTGTTCATAATATTACTTTTCTATAAGAAAAAAAAAAGCCTCATATTTCTGTATTTCTGAGGCAGTAGAAGTGGCTGTGGCAATGAAACGGCTGTCTCTATTTCCCATAACTGCCTCCTTTGTAGAACAAGCAGACGTAAGGAGTGGTAGCATTAGGTCTCTTGCTTGACAGAATACTGTCCCCAATACCCTGGTCCAGGTGACCCCATGGGCTGAATCTTCTCCTGCTGGAAGGCAGGAGAGTTCTGCAGAGGAACCTGGACAGACTGGAGAGATGGTCTGATTCCAACGGGATGAGGTTCAACAAGGCCAAGTGTCGGGTCCTGCACTTTGGCCACAACAACCCCCTGCAGTGCTACAGGCTGGGCACAGAGTGGCTGGAGAGCAGCCAGGCAGAAAGGGATCTGGGAGTTTGGATTGACAGGAAGCTGAACATGAGCCAGCAGTGTGCCCAGGTGGCCAAGAAGGCCAATGGCATCCTGGCCTGGATCAGGAACAGTGTGGCCAGCAGGAACAGGGAGGTGATTCTGCCCCTGTACTCAGTGCTGGTGAGGCCACACCGGGAGTGCTGTGTCCAGTTCTGGGCCCCTCAGTTCAGGAAGGATATTGAGGTGCTGGAGCAGGTGCAGAGGAGAACAACAAGGCTGGTGAAGGGGCTCGAACATAAGTCCTATGAGGAGAGGCTGAAGGAGCTGGGGTTGTTTAGCCTGGAGAAGAGAAGACTCAGGGGAGACCTCATCGCTCTCTCCAACTCCCTGACAGGAGGTTGTAGCCAGGTGGGGGTTGGTCTCTTCTCCCAGGCAACCAGCAGTAGGACAAGAGGGCAGGGGCTTAAGCTGTGCCAGGGGAGATTTAGGTTGGATATCAGGAAGAAATTCTTTACAGAGAGAGTAATCAGACATTGGAACAGGCTGCCCAGGGAGGGGGTGTATTCACTATCCCTGGAGGTTTTTAAGATGAGAGTGGATGTGGCACTTAGTGCCATGGTCTAGTAACCAGAGTGGTGTCAGATCAAGGGTTGGACTTGATGATCTCAGAGGTTTTTCAGCCTGGTTGATTCTATAATCCTATGATTTCCACATCACACCTGCAAATGGCAGTTTTGCTCAAAGCTCACCTTCACTAGCGCTGTGGTATATTGATTGTCAAAGTGCATGCTTTTGTGGGTGGGTGTTAGCTGTTATGTTTGTATTGTGCAGACACGTCAGGATATCTTCCCTTTCCACCTCTGTCACTGGCACTCCCAGAGTCTTAAACACTGAGCTTTTGACAAGTGAAGTCTGTAAATATTCATGGGAGGTGGACACAAAAAAACCCCAAACCAAACCAAGTCAAACCAACAAAAAACAAAAACAAAAAACCAACCAACCAACCAACCAAAAAATCCTAAACCCAAAACACTCAAAACATTTTTTATTTCAATTTTAAAGCTCTTTCTATAGCTGTTCTGCTTATTTAGTAATGGTTCTGTTATACCAGCCAGGACCTAGCTGAAACCATCTGCAGTCTTTCTTGTGGTCCTGCACCAGTTGAGTTGGAAGAAGTTAAGCAATGATTTTTACATAATTCTATTTATATTATTTTTGTAATTTTGAATTTTCTACTTAATAATCCCCCCATTTTTGAAACAATGTTGCAGGTCCACATGCTATGCATAAGGTCTCTTGCAAAATACTGAGGTTTAAATTATAATGGCTTTTTGAGAACAGGGTAGGAAAATTAAATGAAAATATGGAGAATGTAATATGGTATGTCAGAAGCTGTTTGCTGGTTCAGTTCCTCCAAAATCCTTCTGAGTATTTTGCAGACAAAAAGAACAGTTACAGTATATAGGTATTATTAATTTTTCCATAGTAATATGCTACCTTTGTATTTTTGAATTTATTTTGAAAATGTAAACCAAAACATTTGAGTGTCTTAAAATGTGTGGTACATTTGTAACAGACACAAAATGCAGGTAGCTCTCATGTTTTCTGTGCCTGAAAGAAAAGGTAATGAAGTTCACAACTTCCTCTGGAGCCTCACAGGCTCCATGTGCCACAGAATATAAGATGTTGTCATTATGGCTGCAATATTATTGTTGAGGGGAATTTAATGTGAGTCAGGACCAAAGCAGAGTGTTAGCTCAGAGAGATATTTTGGCAGGAATTTTAATAATGAAAGTAAAGCAATTAAGTCTCCAGACATATTCTCCACGTTTTACCCCTACAACCTGTAGTTTATCTTCCCCTACTCCCTCACAGTAAAGCTCCAGAATTCTTCTTTCTTCTTGCCAGAATTTAAGGTCACTTTCAATGAATTTTTGTTCATAATCAGGAGAGAAAGAACTGTCAGAGGTGAATTGTGGCCAAGATCTATGAAGCAAACCCAAAAGCAGTTTGGAGATAGCTTTTTATAGACAACTTTTTAGCCAAAGATTATTAGGTTTCTCTTCCCCAGTATCTCTCTGTGCCAAGGGAAGGTTTAATATAAAAGTAGACTTCTGCCTTTTCTGGATTATTTGGGAGTCTCTCTTCATGAGATGAAAAGTCAAGGTGGCTTCACAAAGCCTCTGTGTCTCTTGAGTCTTTGTAGAAGAGATTTGCCAGTCTTTAATCCTACTTCATGTTGGTGGGTGGGCCAAACAAACAGTTTGAAGGGTTTCATCAACAGTGATGCAACCAAAGTGATGAGAAAATGTACTGCAGAAGAGACATGGCTTACCTTATGGGTGGTTTTGTGCACAAGGATGCAGTTTAGGGGAGTAATTTCTCTACTGTTAATAAATATTTTTTTTTGTTCCTACTCCCACTAACACATATGAACACACAGATAAGTAATAAGCAAAATAAAATCCTAAAGTGTTTTTCCAGGACTGGCTACTGAGAAGTTCATTTCTTGTTTCCAGCTACTTTCAGCTCAATCATATAACTTACTACTTCTCAGGATCCTTCAAACAGGAAACAATCATTTAAAAGTGCTGAGGAACTTTCTGATGAATTAAATGTGTAGGGTTATTTTTTCACGGTGCTCAAAATTCTGCATGTGATCTGACTTGTAGCATCTGTCATAGACTGCAGTGTTTGAATAGTGCAATGAATGAAACCTCAAAATAAATAGTTGAAATAATCAATCCCAGAAGTAACAATAACAAATCTGCAACATCCATAGGACTTATTTGCTGGCCACAGTGCTTGTACTGACATCATTTTAAGAAGGCAAAAAGTAGCTCCTATGACTTTTTTAATGTGCTGGTTAAATAATAAACCCAAAATACATCCTGCCAGATTTCTAGACTTTACAATGGTTCAATAATAATATTGTAACATAAATGTTAGCGCGGAAGTATGCCAAATGTGCCTGTCAGCTTACCAATATGGTAAGGCAGTGCCTGTTTCTGTTAATGAATATTTAGATTTTTGTGAAAAACAAAATTGTCTTATAAAACATCTGAGGTTTCAATAGCTTGTGTGAATGGTCAGGAATCCTGTTCTTTATTGTTTCAAAGACTCTGGGACAAAATCTTTTCAGTTTTTTGCAATACCAAATACATCTACGTCCACAGCAGTGGCAATTCAAATCAGTTTCCTACTTTTCTGTCAGCCTCCAGCTGACACTCATAGTTTCCTCTTCCTTCTCAGTTTGTCAGTTCTCCTTTCTGCCCTTGCTATATTCTGGGATGTCAGGACTGGGTCAGCACTGAAATTAAATAGGTAGTTTTGGAAATTATATGGTCACTGTGGTTTATTTCTTATTCTGAGAGAAATTAACTTCCAGTTCTCCCTGGAGAAAGCAATGTCCTGTTGGTTTCTGCAGGGCAGTGGGCCCAGGTGGCAAAGAAGGCCTCTGCTGCACCAGGAGAGTTGCTACCACGATGAGGGAGGTGACACATCCCCTCTGCTCCGCATTGGTGAGGCCACACCTGGAGTACTTAGTCTATTCTGGGCTTCACAGTGTGACACCTTCATGAGAAGCACATGACAAATAGAAAAAGAAAATATAATTCGAGTAAAAATCAAAGAAAATAATACTGTGTAAGTCTAATACAAGCCAGTGGGAGTAGCTATCTAGAGGACTGCCAGTACACTTTGAGGAAGAAAAACATTGAGACAAACAAGAGACCCTCAGAAAAAGAAAATTAAAAAAATCAGTGATAAAGCCAAATTACTTTTTGTTGCAAGTAATTAGAGCTGTCCTTAAGCTGAAAAATACCTCTCAGCTCTTTGATTATTCGAGTGATACATAAAGTACAATAGCAGATTAACCCTGCAACTTCTGTTTTTATACTGTCATATAGATTTTTGAGCATCAGAGATTAATGTTGATTGATATCTTGCCTTTTCAGAATATGTACATACTAAAAAAAGAAAAAGTAAGCGTTTGTAGCTAAAATACCTTTGCTATTTGAAAATGCATCTAACTGAGGGTCCTGATCATGCTGTGTTGCTGTCAAGATTTAATAACTCCTAAGCCCGTGAATATATTTGACATTCTTGACATTGAATATTCATTTGAGGCTATTGAATCAAGAATATGAGAATAGTATGTAAAATTTTTTTTATGGTTATCAAAATCAGAACAGCATGATAATTCCACTTCAGTAGCTGTGTTGGCAAAGTGAATGTTTTCTCTTCCAGCAACAAAGCATTTGGGCACAGCATGAATGCAGTACTCTCCAGACTTAACATTAATATTCTGCATTCTTACACCTCCAAGGGATAATGATAACTTCAGTTATTTGCCTAGATCAAAATCAGATGAATGAGAGTAACTGCAAAGATTTTAAATTAAGGTATTCTATTAAGGAATGTATTTTACTTGCTGTTGCTATGAGAACGTCTGCAAAATTCCATGGCATACTGTAAATAAAGTCTCTAATCTCTTTCCCAACCCTGCTATATTAAAGCCTGACATGGTATTTACAAAGGAGAAAAAAAATTTATAGAGGGAAAATTGTAGGTAAAGATATAATATAAACATTTGTAAAATGGGAAATAATTATTTCTTAACGGTTTATGCACACAGTCTTCTCTTGTGTTTGTATTTTCTCAGCAACTCACTTTCTACTTCTAGTGAGGCTGGGCTTTTTCTGTACAAAAATTTGTTTGATACTAATTTGATCTTTGCTAAAGTATTTCAAAAAGGAGCTACACCGTTGTCTCAAATACATTCCCTGTCTTTCTACATTCTAGAAATGCGCTTCAGATTTTGTAATATGAAATGCTTCCTCGACCCATGTTGGAAAAGCTAATTTTTGAGGGTAGCTATGATGGCACTTCTCTCTCAGACAAATCTCACTCTTTTTAGTCATACAGCTGCAAAACTCAATGGAAAATTCAGAAAATAAATTCAAAAATTAAGAGAATCATCCTAGAGGTATCAGACAAGTCGTGTGTTTGATAAATAAACACAAAAATTGTTTACTTACTTTTGGAAATGAATAGAGACTGATTGTATGAGGCATAGTATAGGTAGTATTAGTACATTTCATTAAAGCATCTGTTCGTATGAAAATATTTCTTCAGGTATTAAAAGGCTGTTGTCAACTGCTCTGAAAAAAAGCTCGAGCTTTGTTCTCTTGGGAGAAAAAAAAGTTGTGTTACCATGCTAGAGGTGGTAGGCAATCAGTTAAATGCAGTAACCCTGACTAATAGAGCCTCATAGTCCATTTTTTCTAACTTGTTTCTTGGGGAGATTTCCAGGTTTCTCCAGGGACAGAAGAGCAAAGTGCTGATGCTCAGATGAAGAAGTAGATGTTAAAATGAGACTTGGAGCAGTAGGTTATTTCACGGACTAGATCACTGCCTTTTCAAGAAACTGCATCATGCTGATGTACAGATGGTTTTACAGAGAATAATGGCCAATATCTTAAGTCTGACTGAGCTAAATTAAAATCAAGGTGGCAGTTTATCCCATTGGTTTTAAGTTTATAACAGTTTAAATTCAAGGACAGACGATTAATTCTTATGTATCTATTATGTAGAGAGTATGACCTTTCAAGCAGAGAATGGTTTTATGTGAAAGCAATGATCTAGGAAATGGGGGTTTCCCAACATTATAATAGTGACTTGGGAAATGTTAGAAAAGATCACTGATTTCTTTCTTCTAAGCATGAAAATTTCAGCCACAGCTGGAAGAAAAATAAAACTTAAAATGTTGACACTTAATAGTGCCTGCCTGTATAGTAGAGAGAAAAGGTGAAGCACTTAAAGATGGAATAAATTTAGGAAAAAACTTTACAAACCATTCTGGGATGACTCAACCTCCCATATTTGTCAAAAACAGTTAGAGATTTTTTTCCTAAACCATCCTGCCTTGTTTCTTATAACCACATTCTTGCACTAGGAATTTGGATCATCAGACATGATGATGAGAAAGACCCAACCTTTGGCCAGTTAGAGGAGGCCAGACCCATCCCCAGAAAATGCGATGCTTGTGGAAGTCCAGCACAGTGCTTTCAAAAGAGCTTTTCAGCAGCCAGCTTTGACCTGGCCTTCAGTTCGTTAAATGACACTCATCTTTTTGATGATAATTCTTAGCAAAAGCAAATGAAGGAATACCGAAGTGAAAAGCCACTGACTGTGAAGCAAAGATTGATTAAGGGTTAGTGGGATGTATCCCCACTATTGGCTCAAAGAAAATAACCACCACAACCATTTACCATTTGGTTAATTTGCTGAAGTGCTCCCTGTCCACTTGTTACTGCTGAGCAGAGGAAAGAACCATAACTTAAGTATTACAATTTCTATAATAATTCTGTGACTGGCTGTTTCATATGGAAGTCCTTTGGGCTTGTTATTACTTTGAACACTTTTGCCTGATGTCCTTGTGAGTTTGCTCCTCGAAAAACTGTCTTCATGTTATAACCCACAAGGGTAAAATATATCACTGGAAGGGGGAAGGTGGTGTCTCAGATTTTTGTCAGAGCCTCTTGCTCAAACCATGTCTTTCACACGTTCCTGAGTATTTTTAGGAACTGGTCAGCAGTGTAATTCCTGGATGTAAAATCTTGCTTTTTGATTCTGAGTCTGGGTTTAAAATCTAAAGCAAAACAGATTTGGTAACCTCTGTGTCCTTGTGGAAGAGCCCTACTTCAGTCCTGAAATGCATATGTGAGCTTTGTAAGGAGGCAAGAAGCAGGAATTAGGGTGGGTAAGACAACTCTTCTGAAATAACTCAATATATCATTAACACCTGGACTAGAAAATGCAGATGTCAAAGTTATCACAACAGCTAGCATCACCGTAGGCTACCTCTCTCTTCTTACACTGTCGTCTGTCTCTCCTACCATTTCATTTCCTCTTTTCTCAAGGAGTATTTTTTCTTGTATTGTGTGTAAGATTGCATTGTCGAAAGTGGAGGATGTGCACTCTGGGACCATTCCTCAATTGTATCACTGCTTCAGTTCTTTGCAATCACACATTTCTTGTGTCTCAAGTGAAGGCAAGGTTTTGCCATCTCCCATCCCTTAAAAGCAGGATACAGGAAGTGGACAAAGTGAGATATGCATAGTGACTGCAGAAATTTCTGAAAACAAAAAGATAGTCTCCGTGAAAAGGAGTATCCTATTAATGAAGTTGCTTATGAGCATTCCTTGAGTCCCTTTCCAAATTGATGCCAGCAGGATTCAGTACGGTTAGTAAAGAGTGTTTCTGGGTCACCTTGTGCCTGTACTGTGCATGGACATGTTCCTCCGCACACCTTGTGTCACACAATGGTGCAATATTTTCAACTTCATTGCCGTCCTGTGCTTGATATGAAAGAGCAGACAGACCAGGGTACGAAAGAAAAGCTTGACTGTGGAGAAAAGCAATGCTTTTTTGAAGTTATAGTTGTTTCACCATATGAACTTTCTCTGCCTGAAGTATCCATAGCTCAGGCCCTTAGGATTTCTCTCATTTCCAAAAGCAAAAATGCCACAGTGTAGGAACTTCACAATAAATGCAGAAGTTCTCTAAAAGAAGTAAAGTGGCAATGACTCACCTGTAGGCAGAGTCTTCATGCATCCCCACTCAGGAAGTTCTGCTTTGATTAGTCATAATTAGTCCCAGATAATTCATTTTTAGCTAGATTTTATCCTGCAAGCTCTGAATTTCAGCACATTTTCAACCAACAAAACCTTTTTCCTACTATGTTATGATGGTTGTCAGTGATCTCATCTAATGTAGGGATTCAGCAATTCAGATTCTCTCCCTTGCAAACCAGTCTGACCCATTCCAAAGGGAGCCCAGCTTCTAGCCATGTCCAAAAGCAAAAGTGTTTCACATTAGGTTTCAGAGCAGGATATGGGCTGAAGCAATCTCCAGGGTGATATATTTTCCTCCTTCAGGAAACTCAGAGCTGCATATGTAAATGAGATATTTGGCCCAGGAGACCAGATTAAATTTAGTCTAAGGAGATTTCCAGAGAGGAAAGACTGAAATTTGGAATGTGTTGTAGTTGTTAATGGAACTAAAATATGAAAGTTGCAAAGTGAAATTCATAAAATCACAGAATATACTGAGCTGAGAAGGGCCACTAGGATCATTGAGTCCAACTCTTAGCCCTGCACAGGACCATCCCCAAGAGTCACACTGTGTACCTGAGTATCATCCAAATGGTTCTTGAACTCTGTCAGGCTTGGTGCTGTGACCACTTCCCTGGAGATCCCGTTCCAGCACCCGAATACCCTCTGGGTGAAGAACCTTTTTCTAATATTGTAAAACTCCAGTCTTGGGAGCTGCTGGCTCATGGGATTGACTATGAATTTTACATTAATATATATATGTAGGGTTATTTAATACCTCAAGATAGCATCAAGAAAACAAGCCACAGGCTTATTCCCATGGAATTTCTTTATTAACTTAGGGGAGTAAATAAGGGGACTCCTCCAAAGTTCAAAAGGACAACACACAAACTAGAAAAAAATGTTCCACCACAATACTGACTCAACATATACTATTAATCCACAACACTTAAGGCAAAACCCAGTAAATCAACAACACTTAAGTCTAGACCCAATAAACCAACAACACTTAAAGCAAAATCCAACCAATTCCACAACACTTAAATCAAGATCCAATCCCTCCAGCTCAAAACCACCCTAAACATCAAGAAAGGAGCAGAGAAAGAGAAGCAGAGGGATCAAGAAGAGAGAATGAGAACGAGGGAGACAGATCATATAGCTACCACTGAAGGCTTGTAGCAGACCAGCTCTCACAAGTCGAAGTGGCAGGGCCAAAACATGCTCTTGGTTTTATCTGCCCTGGTCCCTCTGGACAACCCCTCCAGGTGGGGTCTCTGGCCCACCAGCCATTCTGAGGGTTCCATGTGGGGATGAGGGGCAGTGTTCTCACTGTCCCTGCCAATCTGATCTGCGTTAGAATCTCCAGGAGATGTGGTGAATTATAGTTTTCCTGGGCTGTTTGTGATTGTCAGCTACTCTGGGTCTTCCCCATATGGGCTCCAGGGGCCTGCCATGAGGGATATCACACATACACACACACTTCCTACAAGTTGGTTCTGACCTAATAATAATTGATCTCATGTCTAACAAATATCCACACTAAACCTCCCCTGACACAACTTCAGGCCACTCCCTTAGGTCCTGTCACTGCTCACCACAGAGAAGAGATCATTGTCTGTCCCTCCTCTTCCCCTCACGAGGAAGTTGCAACTGCAATGAGGTCTCTCCTCAGTCTCCTCCAGGTTGAACAGACCAAGTGACCTCAGCAGCTCCTCGTATGGCTTCCCCTCAAGGCCCTTCCCCATCTTTGTTGCCCCCCTTTGGACACTCTCTAAGAGCTTAATATCTTTCTTACATTGTGGTGCCCAAGCCTGCACACAATATTCGTGGTGAGGCTGTACTAGTGCAGAGCAGAGAGGGACAAACCCCTCCCTTGACCGGCTGACGATGCTTTGCCTGATGCCCCCCAGGACAGGGTTGGCCCTCCTGGCTGCCAGGGCACTGCTGACTCATATCCAACCTCCCATCGACCAGGACCCCGAGGTCTGTTTCCATGGCACTGCTTTCCAGCATCTCCTTCCCGGTCTATACATACATACTGGTCAGCCCATCAGTTCTTTCAAAACAACCACCAAATATTTTATTTTTAAAATGCCAGAATGTGAACTGATGTGCCGTTACAAGTTTTTATTGCCTATATTATGTTTATGTACGTAAAATAGATGTAATAAGTATATAATAGCTAATATCTCAAAAACATATATAAGTACAGATATTATTCATATTTTACAAGATTTTTAAAATGAATTGACTAGAATCTATGTGTGCTCTCCAGTGGTATGTAATTTTATCAAAACTGATTTCTTCAGACAGTTGTGAACCAGTGTGATGAGGTGAAGCTAAAGGTTAAATGTTAATTTCTATCTGTATCTGGTACTTGATTGTCATTGGTTATTTATTCATCCAGCATCTTAGTGTGAAGCGTGGGAAATGTCAAAAATGTGGTCAAAAGACTGAAATTGCTTTTTTCTTTTACATATACTAAATAAAAAAGGAGTAGGTGAAACAAGTGGAGAAAGTAAAGTAATCAAAGGTGGAGAGAATCTGGATATAAAAAAAAGTCAAGGGAAACTATAAAACAAGTAGGAGGAAATTACCCGAGGTTTGTTTGACACAGTCTAGGCAGTAAGGCTGCCAGCACACATTTGAGACACATGAAAGTTGTTCAGAAATCCCTGGTAGGGATAATCATGATGCAGCTGCTTTAAACACGTGTGTCCTCAGGCACCAATGGATCACTGAAAGGACATCAGAGGGACAGATCTGTTAATAAGGATATCTGGGTGGTTCATGAGGAAATTTATTGCACTATCTGGTAGAGTTGCATAAGCATCTGTGGAACTCTAAATATATCAATTGCTTTCTCCAGGATTTGAACACTGTCATTACCTGCAACAGTTGAGCTGGAAAGTGCTGCTGTTGGGTAGCATGTTTCCAAATAACTTTGAATTGAAGATGCAGAA
The DNA here is from genome assembly GCA_013399855.1 of Oxyruncus cristatus. Taxonomy (NCBI): domain Eukaryota; kingdom Metazoa; phylum Chordata; class Aves; order Passeriformes; family Cotingidae; genus Oxyruncus; species Oxyruncus cristatus. The sequence goes on from VXAY01006531.1 coordinate 795,014, forward strand.
GTAGCTAATCAAGTGACATACATTTCAATCTGAAGAGTAGTTTCTCTAATCTAGTCTTAGAGGCATGCAGAGATGGAGCCTTCACAGCCATTCGCATGAACTATTCTTATGCTTCATAAAACTTTATGATTTAATCACAGTAATCTTCCTGACTGCAGTTCATGCTCATTATCTTATGGAGAGCAGATTATCAACATTTTATGTTTTACAATATTGGTACTGTGTCATGTTTTCCCCCTAGAGTTTTCTTCTTTAGACTAAATGACCTACACTGATCCAAACACTCTCCATGTGCACCTCTGTTCCCACTACTTTCTTCTTCACTGTTACAGTTTTGCTATATTTTCCTAAAGAATCAAGTAACTCAGCTGTGAAATTGCAGCTGAGACTTCCCAGTGCTGTGAATTAGGAGAATTATTTAATTTTTTCTGTTTCAACAACTCTCATAACCTCCATGAATCAGTTTTGCCTTTTTCGTAATGGCATGATATTTTTCAATTCTGTTCAGTTTACAATTCACCTCAATTATAAGATTTTTTTAATGTTTTATTATGTACTCTCCGTTAACTCACCTTGTATTTTCACAGTTTATTCCTTCCTGCTCAATTTGCAAATGAAATCTTCTACAATAACTTTCTCCTTGTGCCTGTTGAATAAAAAATACTTCCATGTATTTTTTCCTATTTGAATTTAAATTACATTTCCCAGGAAGCTTATCGTACTCTTCATCTCCATCTAATCTACAAATAATATATCTATGCATATATACATATATACATATCTGTATGCTCTATTCCTGTGTCCTGATTTAAATCAAAGTACTAAACAAAACTGTATCCAGAATGGACTCTGCAGACCCCCATTCAGCATCATTCTGCTTAAAAGAGAACCATTGATTAATATTTGTTCTGGTACAATTATTCAGCTGCTTTATCACTCACCTTTCATACACGCCATATTTCATTAAACTGTTTGTGAGAATGTCATCTCCAACTGTATTAAAAGTCAAGTTATGTGACAGTTACTGTTTCTTCTCTTTTCACAAGTTATGCTACTCCATGATAGAACCAAACTATTTTGAAGGCAATGTTTTTCAGAGATCCATACTAATTGCCACTGGTTTGTTTTCTTCCATATGCTCTTTTTAATTAATTTAAAATACGGTCACCATCTTATCCCCTTCTATCCTTTAGTACTTCTATTTCCTTTATGAGTTCACACATACATAATGGCCCTAAGAGTAATTTAGATAATTTTAAAACTACTCAGAAATTAATCAAGACCAAACAATAAAATGTGTATTTCTTTCAAATTCTCCCTGACATGTTCCTTTCCAGTTGTACAATGAGGCTTTATGCCTTTGACACTGACACTAGATTGTACTGCTCCGCTGAATTGTAACTGACCTATTAAAGAGAAATGGAAAAATCTCCTTAACACTTTGGCCCACCATCATCTGTAGTTAGTTTTCCATCCCTGTTGTACTAACTAAAAATGGACTTCTTTTTAACTGTTAACACGCTTCTCATTTTCTTTATTTTCTCTTGCAGGTCATATTTTAGCATTTCTGACTTACTGTCTATAAAATCTACTTTTTTGTACAAGTCTCATAATCTAATCTAATTTGCACTTTCATATCCTTCCCTTTCTGTAGCTGAAGTTTAGCCGTAGTTTGCCTGCTTTTCTCTGCACTGGGATAGTGCAGAGAAAATATGACACCTACTGTGTCATATATTTCCTTGAGGAAATATTACCTTTTTGCTAAGAGTTTTTCCTCTAAGACTCTTCTCTTGTGAGATCTTACGTAAGAAATTTTGAAATTCAGTCTTAAAACCAAAATTGGTTATTTTTCTGTGTTCTCCTTCATTCCCTTTCTCTTAGGCACTTTTTCAGTTCATGTTCCACCCTTACTGAAGCTGCAATCTGCCCTGACTTTTCCCTCTGCTGGTAAGACTCGAACACACAGAAAGAGCCCTCCTAGCTGCTTTCTCCATTTTTCCAACCAAGTACTGTGAGTGTATCCCCAAAATCAGGCAGACATTCTGGGTCTGCCATTTACCTTTTTAACTTTTTTTTTTTTTTTTTTTTTTTTTTTTATCCCAATTTTTTTTTTTTATTTTTTTCTTTTTAATGAGGCATGGTACACTGTGTTCTGNTCCTGTACTTTAGATGATTCCTTGAGGTATTCAGGAAAAAAACTCCAACCAACCCTCAAAAAAACCCCACACCTCCAAATGATGCTCGTGGGAAACTGGTCTGTATATAGCTCCAATTGAATAGTGTTCTTTCCCCAATTTTCACCATGCAGCAGGTTTAACTCTTAGCTTTCATCTCTCATGTAAAGTGTTTGCATCTTTATTATGTGGGAAAATGCTACATCTCTCATTCATTACCTAGCCAGCCCTTCTTGAACAGCGTATTAATATACCATAAACTGCTACATAGCCCATCAAGTTTGTGTTATACCAATCAAATCAGAGTTTTCCTCGGCTTATTAATTCCCCATACTCCTTGCAATGCTATACAGACAGCTAAGATCCTTGGCAAATAAATTAATGCTCTTGAGTGACACATTGCCCCAATCCAATCCTCCAGATGCCATTATTACATAAGATATAATTATACATAACATAGGGGAATTGCAGGATTGCAGGCATGAAGATAAATTCAAAAAGGGAGGAAATTCTACTGCTGTTATATTCAGGATTTGCTATTGCTGTTAGGCTTTTTCTGTTTCAACAGATCGACTTCTCTTTGTTGTCTTGGAAAAGTAGCCCAAGGTGATGAGTTCACTTGAAGTGATATGGTGATTTGCTGGAATGAAGAGTCTCGGGGCTTTCTCAATGCTTTTCGCTAGATATCATTAAAGAAACTTTTGCTTATCACTGAACTGCACACAGATATTCCACCTCTCTTCCTGAAGTACCTCCCATACTTAAGCTATTTGTTGTGGTTCAGTTCACCACTTGATTCCTCTTCAGTAACATACTTCGGCTTATGTTCATGTTCTGTTTACTTCAGTAGGAGTCAAGCATGTGCTTAGAGTTAATCAGACAGACAGACTTCCAACTGAATAAAGAGAGATTGCAGCCTTGTTTCAGTCGTATGCTATTCTGAGGCCTCTCTGTTTTAAATTATTCATTTTGTTTTCCAAAGTTTCTCTGTCATTTTTTTCAATGAGGGAAACAGTGTGTTTCGTAGCCTGCACATAGTGACCTGTTTTTACCAAAGCTGCACCAGATTTCTGTCTAACCATTTCCTTGCCAGGTCACAGCATGTTCACCTACAGTAACCAGAAGCTTGTGATACACACAACACCTCTGGTGAAACATGACAGTCCTTGACTCAATAGTACCCACTCTCCCATACTGGTTTTTCTCTCTGAAAGAGAATGCTGAATGGTCACTGCTTTCTATAATCCTACCTATATACTGTATCTTTAAACCTCCAGCACAGTCAAATGAATATGTACCTAACAATTTTGAGCTGACCCGTTAAGATGGCAAATAAACCACTAAAAATCTTTGCCTATTTTGGAAAAACAGTAAAACCAAAATCCTTGTTGAGAAATTACTCTCCAATAAAAATTAATTTCCATAAGAACGTGTGGACAAGATAGATTTAGAATGTATTTTTATATAACCTCCAAATTCATCAAATCCTGTAAGTCAAGCAGTTTAGTTGTTTAATTTTGCAAACTTTTCTTTCCATGGGATTGCAGTTACACAGAATGAAACAACTTTTTTTAAACTTACAGTTTTACAGCGCCACTTGTTTGGTCCAATATAAGGAAAAGAGGTTGCAATGGAATAGAATGCTTGTTTATGTAAAAAATCACAGAGTCAGCCAAGCTGTTTATTGTACAGCTTGGGGCACAGTTAGGAATTCAGCATTGATTCAGTGAAAGTAAAAAAAAACAAAGGAAATGATCCCCAAAGCACAGTTCTCTTTTTTTTTTTTTCTTTTTTTCTATTTTTTTTTTCAGCTTTGCTTCTAAGAGACTGACATACTGTGCTACACAACACAGAACTAAAAGTCAGTAGTATCCATGCATTGGAGGCTTTCTAACTGTGAAAAATGCAATATGCATTATTTTTGTGCATGTTTTTGAATGATTTTTATTGAGAATTCTCAGTGCTGTCCTTTCAGATAGCCACTGTATGGGCCAATAGCTGAAACTGCATTGCAAATGTGTTATGGCATACATTGTTCCTCACTTTGTCCCCAGTGTTAATTAGCTAACGTGAACAGAGTGGTGGCTGGAGAATTGATGAGGACTGGATGGCTTCTTCAGGACTACTGCACAAAGCGACAGGAGGGAACAAAGAGCTGGTCTGTATTTGGAAGCACTTCAGAGGATGCTGTCTGTCCACACATGATGGGAAGAATCTGTTATCATCCACAGAATTTTATTCCGTTTAAAGTACTGAAGGAACTCAAAGAACATGTTTATCATTTTCTAGCTTGAATTTGAATCCTTGAAATGAGATTGAGTGTTTTAATAAAAGTAAACCTCTTCATCTATATATCATTTCACCAGTTTAATAGATCATAATTTCATCATCCTTGGAACATGATGACTGAGAAACTAAGATGTAGTCTCAGGTTATTGATTTCACTGCAGTAACTTTCATATCATTTCCCTGGGAAGGTCTAGGTCACTATTTGATGTATCACATCAAATTGCTGAACACACAATGCATTGCCTTCATTTGTAACGGAACTTCTAACATCAAGAAAGGTAACGACCAGTGTGACATAAATTGGTACCGTGTGCTGAACAGAAATACTGGCCTTGTTAAGTCTGTCTTCCACACTGTGGCATACATGTAACTGCTGTTCAGACTAACAAGAATGACATCCTATTAGTTTGCAGAACACATTTTACTTAGAAGACAAGTTTTTATATCTACCTTCTTCAGGGGATCCAGTGGCAGCCCACATTTTCAGCAGTAGCGTCACAAACAGCAAATTTTGGATTATATACTATTATGACCCTGAGATTAGCTCAGTTGGTTAGAGTATGGTGCCAATAGTGCCAAGGTTGTGGTTCAATCCCTGTATCACACATTCGCTTAAGAGTTGGACTTGATGATCCATGTGGGTCCCTTCAAACTCAGTATAATCTATGATTCTGTGTGTTTAAAAACTTTTAAAATTAAATTTAAATTGTCAAAACAAACAAAAATATAATCTGTTAGCATATTTTGAGAAATTTTCAGTTAATGGCCACATGAAGTTTCCTGGCATATGCTTTACCAAAACCAGGATAAGCTGCAAGCAGGATTTCCTTTCTCATGCAGTACAGAATATTTACAACTAACAGCTACATAAACATATTCATGTACACAGTACGTTTTGTATGTTGTAGAAGAGTTAAGTATTTCTATGAAGACTTTCAACTTTTTCCTCTGCTGATGTCAAATTTGCAAGAAACAATAAAAACTACCTCTAATTTTTATTATTTTCATTATATAATGTTTTCAGTGCTGTTTGTTTAATACCACAATGAATGAGGATGACAGAAGAACAAACATTCAAATAGAAGGCAATGCATATTACAAAAGCAAAATAGAGAAATTTTTTTTTTTTAAAGAATCTTCATTAAGTGAAGGTAACAAAGAGGTAAAGTTAAGGGAACAAATTATATTTCCGGTAAAACAAAAATGTCAGCAAATCTTTAAGAATAGTGGTTCAAGACTGCTGAAAAATCCAACGGCAAATTTGATAGATTTTTTTAATGTGGAATAAAAATTTCACTAAATCTCATGGAAAGAAAAAATATTTTCCTCCTTCCCTAGTAAGGGGGACCATCTCAGCAAGAAATATAAATATAAAAGTTAATATAATTTATATTTGTTTTTTCCCTGTGCTTCTAATTAGGTTCAGTCGGAAAATGTACTTTATTTTTCTGGCAGTTCTGATGTATTTTGATACATACTGACAGGTGAAGAAAAGAAGAGCTGAGCAGCACTGAAAAATCTTTGTAAGAACTCCTCTCACTCCTCTCAGACTTGGTCCCTCAGGTTGAATAATATTTCAATACAGAGTTTTCCAAATGTGACACTTTCCACCTCTGAACACACATACAAACTCACAAAGAGGAAGACTCATGTTTGACAATATTGTGACATCCTCTTCCCTTTCCAGTGCCTGCTCTTATACCAGCACTGATTTTAATCCAGATCCTTCCTTTTTCTTCCTGTGCTGTATGCATCTCCCATGTTGTCCATGACTATTTCCTCTCAAATTTCTGCTTTAACAGACCTCTTTTTAGTTTGTCTTCCCCCAGATCAGCCTGCTTGTATAAACCCTTTCAGTTCTATTAGCCCAGATTCCCTTGAATTGGGCTGTTGTTGTAAAAAATAAATACAGAATTATAAGTAGGATGTGATATTTTAATTTATAACAGCAATTTATATAAGGGGTTTATAATCCATTAAAAAAATAATCTTGGACCCATCCTGTTGGAATGCAGAAATTATGAGCATAAAACATTGATTTCCAGGGTTAAAAAGAGTCTTCAAGTTGGGAATTAAAAAATAGAGACAAACTCCCTGGTCATGTTTTAAACTTCTAGTGTATTTGCAAATATTTGCAATATTTCCAGAAAGTTTTATTCCCTCTCATGGAGATGTCAAAATCACATAGTCTATTTTGTCTTCAAAGTGCGTGTAAGACAGCACAAACCTTGACTCGTGTCCCTAGAAGCTCAGCAAATGTGTTAGTTGTTTGCAATATATTTGCAATATATATGTCTGCAAGAACTACTCCTAGCATAGCTTTTGCAGCCTGATTAAAACTTCCACTCACTCCTCTTAGATCCTTTTAACACCTCATGATACAGTGGACACTACAAGTCCATTTTTCATCAGTAACTTAGTTCAGGTATCAAAATGTTCCACTTAATCACAGTAATAGTTTGTCTTTGCTGAATAATGTTACTGCCACATCCCCTGGCACAGTTTACTTCAGTTGGTGAAAAATGGTTTGAATCTTACATGTTTGAGTGAGCACAGAAAGAAATTTACAACTATATGTGTAATATATGGAGACACAAGAAAGCAAAACTTTTTTTGGCTTGAATACACGTTTTAGTCTGAGACAACATCATAGCTGTTAAGGCTTGTGTTACACTTTATAGCAAAATGAAAAAAATACAAGCTCTTTTAGTTGTAACCCATCACAGCTTTTTGATATATTGAATAGGTCAAGAGAAGTAAAAAAAGGCTAACAAAATTTATTTTCATGTCTGAAATGGCTAATATGTCATACAAACCAATATGAAAGTGTTCATTTTCCTCCTTGTAACTTAAGTTTTCCATATGATATGTATTAATGACATCATAGAACATTTATTAGAAAAGAAACTTCAGAGTTTCAGCTACTCTTTTTCTCTAATTGAAAGGTAGAAGTAACATTACGTTTTATTTCTGAGAGCTGTTTGCCTAATCTGCTTTTAAAGATTTGCAAAGTTTATGACTTCACATGACCCATAGCTTATTTACTCAAATGTTTTATCACTGCACAATTAGAAAGGTTTCTCTTGTGATTCTCTCTCTCAGTTCAGGCTACATTCACACTGCACTGTGAAAACAGATCATTTTCTTCCTGTTTTTAGCAGATTTTTATCTTTACTGGTATTTTGTATTCACTCAAGGAGTCTCCTTCTCTTTTTAAGATGTACCTGCTCCTTGCTTCAGTCAGTCTTTGTCCACAGGTCATTTTTAGAAGCTGTTGATCATTCTTGCTCTCTCCTAGAAAGTCTCTAAATGGTGAATGCTTTTAAAGTGCAGAATATGGTTCTCAAACTGAGACTTTACCAATACTGAACCAAGTGAAGGGGTATTGCTTCATGTAATTGTAAATTACACTTCTGTTTGCACTCTGAAATGATATTTGCCTTTCTTGCTAGGTCGTTATTGATGTGTTTAACTTGTGGTCAGAAATTACCAAGATCCTTTGCCTTTGAAATGTTTGCTTCCTTATTTATTGCTCATCTTTTATTTGTGTTGCTGACTATACCTGCAAAGATACTTTAGTTATACCTATCAAATAGCATAGTTTTTAGGTTATTTTTTCATTTTCTCATGAGCAGATAATCTTCTAATATACCTCTCATGTTTTCCAGAATTATGTGATCTGCTAAATCAATAAGCATAACATTTATTCTTTAGGATGTTATTGAAAATCTTGAAGATGCTGGAGTGAACAGAATGCATGTCCATACTCAATTTTCTGTCCTTCAAATTTGCTAAAGAATGATATATGGCACTTTTTTCAACAAAATTATGAAATCTGTTTTATATCCTTTCAATAGTTATGGGAGCTAGTGAGTAACATCCTAGCTTGATATTGGAATAATAAACATTTTGCCAAAGGTATTAAAGGCAAAATATACAATATTCCTGTTAGTTCTTCCATAAAGACAGTTTTCACAGTATCACAGAATATGCTGAGTTGGAAGGAACCCACAAGGATCGTCGAGTCCAACAGAATCATCCCTGAGAGTCACATCGTGTGCCTGAGAGTATTGTATAAACACTTATTGAACTCTATCAGGCTTGGTGCTGTGACCACTTCCCTGAGGAGCCTGCAACCAACCACCCTTTTCCTACTGATGAAAAAAAGATCAGGTTTATCTGAAACAATATTTTTTTTACCTCTGTCTTGATTTTTATTCCTCCAGTTTTATTTTAGTGACAGTCATTTTCTCTCAACATTGTTATCTTTCTATGAGTTGAAATAAATTTATTGATTTTTGGTTCTTCACCTCCTTTTGTCCTCACATTTGATTTTTTAATATTTTTCTTTTTTTTTTCAATTGCAAAATCCCCTTTGTTAGCTGCTTGTTACCTCACCTGTCTTCCATTATTTTTGAGGGTAACTTTGAAGAGACCCGAGAATGATTCACTCCTCCTTTAATTTTCCTAATGATGCATGCAGCCAAGATGAAACATTTTGCTTCAATCTGAACTCTCCAACATATGTTTATTTACCCTAAGCCATGCATTCTTTTTAAGGAACTTTCTAAAAATTATTTTAAAGATTCCATTTTGCACAGCCCTTTTTTTTATAGGTTTCCTTCTGTGTTGGGTAACCTTTTCCTGAGTTTATATAACTGTCTCCTGATATCCTAGATATCACCTGTGAGATATGCATCAGTTTGTCCCTTGCCCTGTTTGATTTGTCTCTGCATGCACAAAAATTTATCTATAGTTTTTATGTAGCCTACTCTACTTTCCACTTTCTGTATGCTTTCTTGAGGTTGAAATCATAGAAAAAGATCTGATTTTGACAACACATTCTAATTCATTCCTGCAGTAGAACTTCATTCCTGGTTTGTTCCTATGAGGAATAGCCAGGTTTCCTTAATTCCTTTTATCATTAGACTTGCCTAACAACTCCCTGAGTTATTGACATTTATTTTGCAATAAGAATTCTATTCTCTTTATCACTAAGGACTTAGAGCTTCACCATTTTTCGGTCGCTTGTCCCAAAATACTTTAATTCGTGGAGAAGCTTCAACCTGGAAGTCTCCCCTCTACTTGCTTTCTTCATCTCTTAGGACCTTGAGTGACACACTATATCTGGTTCTGCCCACCTTACAAGTACAACTTAAAGTTCTCTCTCATCTGCATGTCCCCTTTGTAGGGTGATTTTTCTGGTCATTCGTATAAACTCCCATTTATATAATCTTGTATTCAAGGCAGCACTTATGCCTTTCTCATGCATTCTCATTACTCTAACAGCTCCTGCTCTCTGTAACCGAATAGGACCTTTGCTTGTTATATATTTCCTCTCTTAGTGATGTCTTCATCTGCTGTGGAGATTTCATGATCTCTGTATGATATGATAACATCTTTGTATGTTACAGTGTGTGAGTAATTTAATGAAGTTGCTGCTATGCCAATGAGATATAATTTTCAGAATATATTTTCTGGTCTTTCTAGTCCCCCTCATTCACCCTCTATTTATTTTTATATGTCTACAAATTTATAAGACCTTTGGCAGATTGACACACTATCCATTTGATTCTGCTATGAAACTCTCACAAATGATCTAAAATTTTACTCCTACTTTAGTAAATTGTGCTAGATTCACATCAACAGTGATAATAAATCTGTAAAATGTGGCATGCTGGTACAGAATTAAGGCTTGATATAAGCCTGGTCAATATAATGAAGTTGCTGTGATACTCTGATATGAAATTCATTGCATAACTTTATACGATACACTTTTCTAAAAATGAACTTGACTTAGGGTGGTCTCCAAACTTAGTTTGCTATCTTCTTGAGGGTCAGGCATGAACTTGAAGCATTTAAATATATAATCAGCCTGTAATTTCTAGAGGTCAATGGGCAGGATAATTAGCACCAGACATCTGAACTTCTTAGCAATTTTAAGTAAAAAAAAGGCCAGAATTAATTTCCTGGGAAGTAAACACAAAAGAAGCATCTTTCTAAAAGCCCTTGAACACAAAATACCTTTGCTCATTGTGAATTAAAACTAATTAGTTTTATAACTGCCAGTTTGATTAAGAACAATGTTATTTGTTTCTAGGAGCTTCTGTGATATTTTTTTTTCTTTCTCTCTAAGCCTTATAATGTTAATGTTGTACTTATTGTTTCTTAGTTTTACTCTCATCTTTGTGACACTGACTAATCATCCAAGCACCATCTGCTACTCTGCCAGAGCCTCCTGGGTAATACAGTGCCAATGCTTGATAAGTGGCTGCCAAATAAAACTCATGTTGGTTCAGGAGAAGCTGTGCCAACTATAACAGAAAAGGTAATGAATAAAGAGAGCAAAATACTATAAAAATTACTTTGACTTTTGGTTATTGAAACTGTACATATTTAAGTAAATCAAAAGTTTCAAGAGGCAACACATAGTAATTTTATTTGTAATTAAATGAGAGTAATTGAAAGAATGTTATTTTTCTATAGATCAAGCACTCTGTTGGGACCTCTAGTGATTAATTCTTTTCTATATATGGCTACTTTTCTATTTACAAGAGGTGAGTTGGTAATGGAAACTCATTTCTGAGTGAAAGAAAATATATATAATTTAAAAAGAACACAAACCCTATAAAGATGTGGAGATGGAATTGCAGTGTCTACATATGCTTTTTTCAGAGTGTAGTGGTTAATCAGAAAGAATTGTGGTTCAGAAAGAAGGTTAGAGACTTTTTTTTTAAAAAAGGTGCTTTGGATGGAGGAGGGATATGAAGGGAGGCAGTGAATTGGGTTCTGTACGTGGGCAGAAAATTGCTTCCTTCACAGGAGCTTATGAATCCCTTTTTTTGACAGCTTTGCATAGACTTAATGAGGAATAAGAAGCTTAAGAATACTTCCTAATTAAATGTATTTGCTTTTATCGGAGAAGATGCATAATCTTGAGGCCCATTTATCACTCTCTGCATGAGGGTCACTTAAGTTCAGGACATCTGTACAGAACATGTACAAAATGTTTCCTGTTTTGACAGACTTCAGAACAGGTAGCAAAAAGAAGGAATTGAGAATGATATCTACTGAAGAAAAAGTTACTTCTGAAATGTTTACATTAGGCTTTTACATTACTCTTCAAACATATGAGGACAAACTGGTAAGGGTTAATCAGTGTCCTTTTAATAGCTGCTCTACTGTCCTATCAGTAAAGTGGAAGAGAGAGGGAAGTTTCTGCTAAAAGCAGTGTTACAATTCATTTCACAGAAAGACAAAACTAAGTGAAGAATAGCAAAATTTATTATGAGAAGGCTTCTCTGGAGTACATCTATGTTCTTAGCCAGAGGAAACTAGCTACATCTGTTTTGAAAATGTGTTATATTACTTTCTCAATTCAGGTTTTAAATAATTTTTAATCAGGTGAAGCTTGTGCACTGGTGTGGATCAGATTCAGGTCTATCTTTTTAAGAGTGTGGAAAAGTTCCAGAGATAACATCTGCTTATCCTCTTCTGTGCTTTTGTGGAAAAGGATGATACTTTGCATCACCCAATATGCTGGGTATCACATGTGTTATAAATTTATATCTCCTAATCCTACTTTTCTACAAATCAGCCACTCTGATGTGTGTATTACTAGATACCTGGGGTGGTTGTTACGTTGGACAGATCAATAAAATGCAGTGAAGCATGTGGCAATAATCACAAATGTCCCTCATTGGATGTTTTATTACTGTATTGAAGTATCCAAGTTGTTTACCTGCAAGGATAAAATCTCCTCTAGGCTTAGCAGAGTTTTGATTTAAGTGCCTCTGGGATCAAGTGTGTGTCATGATAAAGTTCAGCAGCTCTATGAAGTCATGTAGTTTCCGTCAATCAGTTTGACAGTACTCAGCTTCATCCACTACCACTTTTCCCTTATAGTCTCTGCACTTTTATTTTTAAATTTTCTCTTTCCTTTCCTCTCCCCTATTAATGACTTTTCTTATCTCTTCAAAATGATAGTGTTGAAATTTGTGTCTTCTTTCTTTTGCACTGAGTTCCCTAAGAACAAAACCTGACAAAAGTGCAGGATGAAGGGAGGTATCACACCTGCCTGTAATCTTTTTTTTTCTTGAAGATTTTGTTATTAAAATTACGGAACCTTTCATAAGTCATGTACCTGTAATACCACTGAACCTTACTGTCCTCATGTTGCACATCCTTTGTACCAGCTAGGCTACCTTAAGGATGGCAAAATGGGCCCACAGGGGACACCTTTGCTTAGTGAGGGCCTCCTTTGTGTGTATGTCCATGCTCATGACACATCCTGGGGGTTTTTATGATTGTGCAAAAACAGCTTTAAAGCCTTTGGAACTGAGGTACAGATTGAAGTGAACATCAGACTGTCTTCTATCCATTCATTACAGACAGTTTTCACAGTGGTAGGAGGTTACAAGCAGGAGCCCCTAAAACTGATATTAAATCTGTTTCTAAATATATTTTGAAATTGTGGAGAAGCAAAAGAAGGGTGGAATGATCTCATTTGTAGATGACATAGAATCTTTTCATATAGTCCAGCTAAAGCAGATAATGAAGAGAGGTACGTTTCTTACATCACTGTCTGATAAAATGGCAGGTGAAGTGCAATGATAAAAAATGCAAAGATGATGGAACACATTCTGTACTGGTTTATCTATCTGTCTGTGCATATACACACACATTACATCCACAGCATGAGATCCCAATTTTGCTTTAACTATAATCAGTATTCTGTGCTAGTATTGAAGGTATTAGGAAAAATATCAAATTGTTCTGACTTTTTTATATCAATAACAGCTTTCAAAATAACCCAATCACTTCAGAGACTGATTATATTTAACTATTAAAAGCAAAAAAACCAAACAACATTTTGCCTGTGGGGCAAGAGCAACATTATTTATTTTGACAAAAATGGTTGGGCTTTGTTTTTCTTGGCTTTACAGATGGAATGAAACTGATACTTTCTAATTCACTGCTAAGAAATACTGACAGCTCTTTATGTTAATACTTTCTGTAAACTTTCAGGACTCTGAATGTTACATTTCTTTTCTTTCTCTACACTATTAGAACAGACAGAAATATTTTATTTAGATGAAAATTAACAAAGATCAGATGGTTTTCTCCTCTCTGCTGCATTCTCTTGAAGACAAAGCTATTAAAGTCACCGGGTTTGAATACTGTCTCAACTGAAGCCAACTGAAACTTGGCTGTTTATTTAGGAGAACCTGCGTAAACTGAAACTGAAGTTTGGTTTCAACTGATTGGCTACTGTTCTGCTGTCTACTTTGGGTCACACTCTTTCAAGGAAACTACTGAATATGCTTCTCAAATTAGAGAAGGTCTATGCTATGTAAGGCATCGTGTCACAATGTGTTTTTAAAGTGATATAAATGGTTACACCCTTTGCTCTGAACAAGACCTAGCTGCTGCAGCCACAGGTGCAATCTGCTCTCCACAATTTCTAGAGGTAGGAGATGGAAAGCTGAGTATCAGGAACTTGTTGCAACTCTGACATACATTTCCTGCTGCTCTTGACATACATTTTTTTGCTGCATTTGTTTTATAACACATGATAAAGTTTACTCTGTTGACAAGTAAACATATCTGAATGATTTGTATTTTGGATGAAATCTTCTGTTTCTGTCAGAGAGCATAAAACAGAATCTTCAGAGTCTGATAAACTAGAACTTGACTATTTGCTACTGGATGTCACAAAGTTATATTCTGCTAATTAATCCTTCTATCTGTCAGTATAGAACAAATCCTTGTTTTCTATCTAATTGTGTGTTAATAATAAAGAAGATTTTTATAATACCTTTTATGCCACTTCAATAATTTGTATCATATTTCCCTAATTTTCCCCTAATATTGTACCAAAGCTTGACATTTTTTGGTCTCAGCCTCTCATTTGCTCTTAGTCTGTTGAACTTACTATGGGAAACCTCTTCAGTAACCTTCTAAATGCACCGTGTGCCGTGCTGTTCCTTTAAACATTCAGTGACACTCAAAGAGGAATCACAAGAGAAAAAGAGAAAAGAATTCTAGAGATACAGGGAGAGGGGTAAGTTGATAGCACCTTTTCAAAATATTTTCCTCATTCATAAAAACATCTTGTTTGCAAGGCTGAAAATAATCTCTTTCTGTGATTCTACATTTTAATTTTTACTACTGTCTGTCAATAATACTTACTGGTTAAGCACCTATTAACAGGTAGGAAAGAGGTGCTGGGAATGAACAGGGTAAGCCAGAGCACCAGTGTTAGAGATATTATGGAACCTATAGTGCCTGACAGAGGTGGTGAAAAACTGTAAACTCTTTTTTTTTTTAATCCCAGGAATTCAGAAAATTATTAATATTAAAAAAATCAAATACAGGCCTGAATGGAATTTTAATTTAAGATGATCGCAGATATAGAGTATCAAAGGAATGGTTTCAATCCAGTTAGGTGCTAGGAAGCAAAAAGGATCTCACTGCAAATCTCTGTGGTGAATCAGTGTTAGACCATGGTCAGCAATAGCTCTGATAATCCTAAATGCTATGATTAATGTACAACTCAAGAGGTGACATTTTATGTCAAAAGATAAGAACTATTGTAGTATATCAGTGCCTTTTTGGCTCAAATGATGGTGATTGATTTCATTCTTCAGGAATGCTTCCAGCTATCACAAGCCTGGCTCTTTCAGCGGAAACGCTGAAATAAATCTAAATAAAGTATCCAGCTGAAAAAAGTGAACATGGGTTAGCTCTGTTTCAGCTGGGACAATCATAGTGCCTTTAAAGAGAAAGAGATCAACTTGACCACTGATTTTTTGTTCCCTAAACTCAGTCAGAAATTATAATGGGCCTCATTGACATTGCAGTACACTATTTTACAAAGCTGAATTATAGCAATCTGAGGGAGTAGCAATATGTAAAAGAACATGGGCATGTGTATGCAATGTAGAAAAGTAGAAATTAGAAAGTAAAAAGAAAAAAAAAGGTTGCCATAACTGCAGAGAAAGTAAGTTGTGATTGTGTCCATGCTTTATTCACACAAGGAAATGACCTTGGTAAGGAGATGTCTTGCTCAGAGCAAATGTAGATTATGTTATAATTAAAGAAACATGCAGAAAAGGCACATAATACCAGTTCATAATCATGCTAATCATATTACTATTATTTCTACTGCTCTAGAAGCTTCAGAATAACATCTAAGAAATAGAATGAAGGATGTTGGTGAGATCCACAATGAGCAAGCACTGCATAACGAATTTTCCCATATATTAAACATGTCCTAAATATGATGAATAAATGTAAGTATGCTGTTTTTTTACCAGAACCCACAGCCAGCAGGCATTTCTACAGCATCAGTCAAGGATCTACACCAAGTGAACTGAGAAAGACATCGAAATTATTTAAGTTTGATGATGAAATACGGTCATCCTTGGGTTTGACCAGAGGTACCACACAGAAAAGATTATGAGTTTGCTGGAGAAGGAAGATGAGTTTGATAATGAGTTGAGCTTCCTGTATACATTTCCATCACTTACCAGTTCTATGTGTGTTTTATAAACCCATTTTAGTATTTGTTTTAGGAGATTGTGCTGTCTGTTCTGTATAGAATGGAGGATATAAGAAGAATGATTTGCTTCAATGTACAGCAACACTATGATCTTGTCCACAAATATTTGTGTATCCATGTCTTTCTCATTCAGCATAAGCTCAAAAACATGTCCCCTAAAAAATTTGAGAAAAAAGAGGTGTATGAAGAATTTCTTGTGTATTTAGTTATCTGTATATTGTAAGAAAGAGTGTTATATGCACAAATAGCATCATATACATGTATAATTGATACAAACGCACACATATATAACAAATACAACTTGTAACATGTCCAGCCCATCTGGTTGTCTGTGTCTTATATGGACATTTGTGTCAAGTGTTGCAAATGCGTGCCTATGTTCATCTTCAAGCAAATGGTTGATATAGCTTTGTTGTGGGTTTACCAGCCCCCTGCTCTGGGGTTGAAATATAGTTAATTCCAGGTAGATTTCCAGAGCAAAGCCAATCACAAGTTTTAGTAACGCCTCTGCAAATGACATTTTTAAGAAAACGGAAGAGAAGATGGATTGCGCAGAAGAAATTCCAACCCGGAGGAGAGTGGAGGAGAACAAGAGATAGCAATGGAGCCTCCAAGGTCAGTGTAGCAGGAGGGGGGAGGAGAGGCCCGGTGGGCCCCTCTCCACCTCCAGCAGAGGAAAAGGCTTAAAAACTAAAACCCCTGCCCCCTGTCGAAGATTATTTGGAGTAAAGAAACCCTCTTGCAGCTCATGAAGGAGCCTGTGCCGGAGTAGAGGAGTGCACAGAGGAAGCTGTAACTCATGGGAGGCCTAAAATAAACCAGAGTTTTGCTGGAGACCTGTGGCCCTTGGAGAGAGAAACCTACACTGGAGCAAGTGTCCTGGGTAGGACATGTGATCCCAGTGAGAGATTTATGCTGGTGTAATTCATTTGTGACCCCAAAGGACAGCAGAGTATGGAAGAACTGTTGTCTGAGGATAGACTCATGCTGGAGAAGCTCATCCAAGGCTGTCTGCCGTGAGAAGGGACCCCACAAGAAACAGGGCATGGATTCGAAGCCATTATCCCCTGTTTGTGCAGGTGGAAGGCAGATCCTACATTTTCTGAAGCCATTACCTTGTTGGCTCTCAGACAGGCTTGTAGGTCTGGTGATCACCACCACCATAGCTGAATGGCTGCTGTGGTTTAAAAGAGACACTTTCCAGATGGTTATGACATCCTTTCTCGGATAAACTGATATAAAAAAAGTCCTGAAGGTGCTGCTTCAGATTATACCCACTGGCTTGAAGATAGAGTACCTGTCAACATAGGCAGAAGGAGAAAAAATATTACACCTCCTTCCTCTTCTAAAACATGTATTTGTAGAGTTAAGGTTAATGTAAATAAAGTCACTTACAAGCCACACCGTGGGCACACAGTAAGCAACACATGAGTTAGGTGTCTGAGCCCATCTTGGCTAAGTCCCCATGAAGAAAGTGCTTTGATGAGCTTTCCTGCCCTGGTGCTGGCTAACTTCTTTGTTTTCTATTTTACTTTGATGTGAGTCGGATATGGGTTCAGGGTCACTAAGATGATGTATGCTTTTTGGCAGGGTAATGTCCGGGAAACATGGTCAGTGCAGAAGTAAGTAACATGCCTGACTGCTAGCTACCTTATATTGCTTCCACACCAAGGCATCCTGACTTGCTGCTTACGATTCCAGTCAATAAATCTTCATACTGTATTTTTCTGGCACTAACAAGAGGTCAGTGTTACAGAACATTTGGCACAAACTGATATTTCATACGGAAGTGGGAAATTTAACAGATATTAGAGGAGAGAGCCTATGATGCAGAAGGAAAGACTCTCTTGTCCTCTGTGGTTGCTGATCACAGATTTGACCAGCTGTCTAAAATATTTCACCAAGGATGTTTCAAAATGTTTGCTTGCAGCATTAGATTTCTGGATGTATTTTTCTTCAGCACATGAATGACCAGTAATAGATAGAATATGGAAACAGCCCATCCCGCTATCTTCCTTTCTGCTTCTGTGTGATGCTTGGTTCATCCTGCAGCTACGTGTGAGCCATTTATTGTCTGCAGTATCTTCCATTTCAGAACCTGGATATTGGCTATCTATTTCCTTCTTTTTCTGCTCCTTTAGCCTCATTCTTCTGACTGGGAGTGACAACCTCACGGCTGAGTGGCGGTGCCATGGAGACAGCTAGTTGCGTTTTATATCTATCATCTCCCATTCTTCACTGGAAAACTATTATGGCAAATGATGCCACCTCGTGTCACAGTTTTTTCTGACTATTTTTATTTCCACAGCGTTTGCACCTATACACGCTGCTAGAAATTTTTACTTAGTGACTGCACATTCAAAAGTTACTCAGTTTTTTGCTGAACAACATTTTAGTTGCTGAGTTGCACATTAAATGTGCTGATGAGTTATTTCATTAATGTCAAACAGGTCACGACTGAAACACATTCTAAAGTCATTCTTTAAAGTAACCTTTAATCCAATGGGCTTTTTCTAGAAGACAGTAGTAAACTCTAAATAAATATGGTCTGTGAAATTCCAACAGAACACTTCCAGCTGAACTCTGTCCACCATGACAGTCATCTGGGAAAGTGCTTCATGGCACTTACTAAGCAGAATAACTTCCTGAAAACTAGAGCTTCTTCAACCCTGTCTGTAGTTTTCTGCCCTCTGATGCCCATGTTAGAGTTCAAGACATACTTTTTCAAGTAGCAAATGAAGGTTATCAGTTCATACAGTCTAAACTTCGGAAAATATCCTCCTAAATATCCTACCAATGTTTTACTGTGTTTATTTCCCTCTGTCCCAAAAATAGCATTTTGCTGATACACGAGCTGTTTGCAACTCTGATTTTCATAATCATTACAATGTCTTCATACTGCAAAATCCTTTATTTTTTTCATTCCTGTTACATTTTTGTTAACTTTCTGTATAGAATTGGAAATATCATTTGAGTAACTGCATGAGCTAGATGAAAGCAGTGATTAATTTCTCTCTGATGTCGATAAACCTGACCAAAATCCATCTGCCAATTAGGTAAGTGCATGAAGTGTGTTAGGTTTTAGAAGAGCCCAGTCAGTACATCTAAGTGTAATCTAAATTACTCAGAGTAATTTTGAAAAATACTAGGTAAAGGTATGGTTTTATTAACTGTTTGTGAAGATGAACATATTTCACATTCCAGCAGTAGAGAAACTTCTGGGTGTTTAAATTCTCAGCTGCTCATGCTGAAAATGCAAGGGAAGATAAATACTACAGTGTAAAATCTCCTTCCTAATTGAGGCCATTTTGTGGCTTGAAACATCATGATGCTTGGAATGTTTTGCTAAGCTGTCCTTATTTAGACAAAATCCACCCCAAAATGTCAGCTGTGCAAACTTATTAACACATCCTTTAGTTTATGGTGACTCATTACACAGGGGCAAGGTATGAACAATTACCCTTGCTAAAGAAAGTGTCATTCTGTTCAGTTTAATTATGTGAGATTTGTTGTAGACTGGTTATTGTTGCAAATGAGGACATAAAGACAGCAGGACTCTAAAACCATGAAAAAAATGCGTGCACATCCGTATAACTTCTACAAATCATTTTGCTGAATGGTAAGAACATTTCCGTAGTGTTTTGCATATGTATAGCCTACTCTACCTGAGTGACAATGTAATTTATGCTAGCAGAGTATTGGAGCCATTTGATTGCAATGTACAGCATACACTTTCTTGGTAAACTTGCATTAAAAAATATCTTACGTTGTGGATTGTCAAGGTAACTACAAGAGATACAGCAATTTGTTTTTAAGAGATGACTAACAGAGTAGGCAAGTTATACTTATAACATCAGTCAGACTAATTACAAGAATTCACTGCAGGTTTTGCCATGCCAGAATAGAACAATGAAGTCTCTGATCACTCATATGGCGACAGATAATGCCTGATACTTCAGTTGGAGATAAAAATTTCCCTATTCTATCTGATTTATTCAGCAATGGTATAGAAAGACCTTTAAACAAATGTCAGGTGAGCTTGGCCCTTCCTGAAGAAAACTCACCATGAGTGTCTACTTCTAAATCTTTTTTAGCTGAGATTTTCACCAGATCACCCGAGGATAACTGTTATCCAGGTTACTTTGGGCTCCTCTAGTCACGCTGCTAAGGGTAAGGAGGAATCAGGCTTCATTCTTTACTGCCTGGCACTCTTTAAAATCATTCACATCTGTGTAAAAGCTTTGATGATGACAGTCCTCAAGATATCAGTAGTTTATCCTTTATTTTTATATGTACTGTGCTATCTGCTGACAGTAGGATGGTGAAGAATGGTGTCCTTTGGTTCTAATATACAGGTAATTTAATGGTAAGGAGTAGGCAATTTGTACTGCAGAGCGTTTCTTTATACATGAGTAAGCATTCAGATGAAATCTCTATCAGCTTAAAATAATAAATAATTAGAAATAGAGTTGTATTTTTATGTTATTTTTCTGGGCATCAGAAGATTTAAGTTCATTGCCCCGTTCATCGCAAGAATGAATAAATCCATTTAGAATACTTTTGGGCTTCAGACCATTAAAAGTTTCTTCTGAATTACTTTGAGGAATCTCTATCAGCAAGAAAACAGTACATGAATGACTAATCAGACAACACATCAGAAACTACTGAGTTTTTCAGCATGTCTTTTTCTCCACACCTCAAATTGAGTGGCAAAATGGGGAAAAGATCAAATATAATCTTCTAGTACATGGAGATAAAAAATGTGAGCAACGCTGTGTAATGAAAATCTTTACATGTGCTTTAGATCACATCATTACTTCTGCACACTGCGTTCCTTTTCCTCTATGCATCATCCTGGTTTTACACTTTGTAAAAGCTTGTTCTCAATTAGGGTGTACAAGCCTATATAAGTCCTTTATCCATACTAAGTCACTGTGTTCCCTTAATTATACCTGATCCTACACCACTGCACCTAAATCAGAACTGTTGCATGTAGGACAGTTATAGGTCCCCAAGCCTAAGGAAATCTTTATATTGGATACTATTACTTACTATTATACTAAATTTACATTGTAGACCAGTCGACTAATCCAGTTAAAGCCTTCTGTCTGTCACCTCCTTAAATTCCAGTATAAGCAGATGTATGCATTTGGGCTCAAAATTCAGGAAATGGTTGCTGTAATACTTGAGGCAACTCATTTAGTAAGAAGGTTGATATAAATCTAACAGCCTTTTAGGCATTAGAACTGTCTGTTCTTTCATTTCTGGTCAGCTAAATCCCATTAAATTGCTAATCAGGCAGTCTAAGCTGTGATAAAATCTCTGTGCTGATGCAAAAGAAACTATAGTCACCAAGCTATCTGAAACAAAGTCAACAGTAGTTAGTGGGCAAAATGGTTTCCATTGGAATAAATTGATGTATTAAAACATTCCATTAAACATGGCACCATAATGTACAGACAGAAGAAAATTTCAGAGACAGTATAATTCTGTCATTTTCTAACTTTTGTGATTCTGTTAGCAATTAACCTCTAAAAAATGTTTGTATGTTTATTCCCCTAGATCTGCAAGCAATCATCTGTTTCCTATGAAGAGCAAAGACAACATGCAATTACTTTCTAAAGTATACAAGAACATGGCTGCCTTTTATAGGTATAACACAAGCAAACAAACAAAAAAATAAAAACCTCAGCAGAAACTTTAGGGGAACAATTAGCTTTTATTTGCATGGAATTTACTTGAAAAGTAAGTTAGAGTGCCAAGGGTTTCCTCTATCAAGCAAGGAAGAGGTTTGTAATAGCCATAAAAACAAGTGTGGGACAACCAGTTAGACGTGGTGTAATTGTTTCCATGAGACTTTGGAAGTGCCACCTACTAACACATTTAATACAATATTCATTGGGTATTTATGAGTACTTGTGAAAATTTATTTTAGTTCAGATACAAATGTGTTACTACACAATTCTCATTTTTCTTTATTTTTATTTCAGTTTTCTTCCTTGAATATATAAGAATAAAACTTTGAGTCTTTCTCTGGCCCTGCAGACCTTTGTTTTTGCATTTGGTTTAGAGCCTTTACCTCTTTTAAAAATTTCTCTTTCTTGTTTCTTATACCATGTTCAACTTCCTTGTCACTTGGGCGGTGGTAATGGAGAAGATTGTGGTGTGATAACAAGTATGATTATTCTGTGAGCAGTGGAACTGATGAAGCCTGGCTTCCTACAGTTGGACTTATTGCTGTTCATGGAGCTGCTAATGCCACACGAAGTTTTCATGCTGCTGGAGTGCTAGTACTATCTCTCTCTTATATGGCTCTTCAGTGTCTATAATAAAATTCATAACATGCTCTTTTTCTCGTCAGGGCACTAATAGGGTCATTCATCCAGCTTGTTTTCATGACACTTGTAGGCTGTTAATGCCTTTGAAGCCAGTGTCCATCTGTCAAATTGGCTGGAATTGTTCAAAAATTATTACATAGAAAATGTGGATAGACAGAAAAGTATGGTTGCATATAAAACCCCATGAAAACTATGATTCTAAAAATCTCTTCACTTTTTATAGCTGGACTAAAAATATAATCCAAGTTAAGATATGGAATACATTTTCCAGAGGTATCAGCTTTAAGAAAAAATTGAAAATGGGTGGGTCAGCCACCTAAACATAAGAATCAGATACTATTTTAGAAACCCGAGCATACCCTACCTGGCCTCTAGCAGCCTCTCCCTATCTGTGCTCATGGCTGTCTTTAATAACCAGGTAGTCTGAAATAACAATAAATGCCTCTGATTAGGCAATAGAATCACTCTCTTAGAATTCTGGTTCCTCAAGACAGTGACTACCTTCATGGATATAACTGTGCCTCTCTAACTGTTATTGTTGTGGAAATGACAGTAGTTGTATTCAACATAAATAACTTTGTCCCCCATCATCCCAATAGGGATTGAATTTGCGGCTTCTGAAACCAAGGATTTACAGATTTTACAAAGTCAGGCAGTATAGATAGCTGATTTTGTTAATAGCAATTTTCTGCCCTCTTATGCAGGTCTTAATTTCTTCTTCTTCTGTGAAGGCTTTCCTCCAAAACGTTGAGCACTTGAGTACAGAGAAAATTGCAAATCCTGTCCCTCAGACTGAATGCATGTGGTGTCATCCATACAGGATATTTCCTTATTTATTTTCTCTTCAGGTTTCCAGTGATATGACTGGAAAGAAGGGACATCAATCAAATTGTCATTCTCCACTTTATCCTCAGGTTTGTAAATCACACCAGCATTGACATAATGTATGGGTTTTTTTGTAGGATAAGAACTTTTTTCAGAACTCTCAGTGGATGATGGGTCCTGGATAGCCTCTGATAACTCTGTGTCTATTTGAATTTCACCTAAAAAAAATTAAAAAATTATATTCAGATGAAGTTAAAGGCATTTTTTCCAGAAAAAAACAACCCCCCCAAAAGCAAAGCAATAAAACAATCTGTTGTGAAATGGTTCTCACATGGGGAAGAAGATTTCTGAAGATCACCGAGTGAGAGAAAGGAGCAATAACCAAAAGAGCATGACTTTTGAGGCTAAGGGAGTCATCTCAGTGATAGTTATCATAGATATGCTCTGGATAAAATTTGCATTTGGTAAAATTTGTCAAAGAAGGCTTGGAACCCAGGACTTCTCACTCTTCTAGCTGAGTGCCTTACCACTGATAACTTGAAACACACAATTATTTATGGTGGGTCTGTCTTGGAGACAGCTGGTATGGGCTCCATCCCACAGGTGAAGCTTCTAGCAGTTCCTCCAAGAAACCAACCCTGTAGGCCTGCTAGAAAAACCTTGTCAAGCAAACTAAATACAGCTGTGGAGGGCCAACAGCCTGTCTTCAGTGCATCAGTGAAGAGGCAATTATTGTACAGATTTTTCTGCAGCAAACTGAGACTTACCCCTTCCAACTGCTTTTGGCCTTGTTTTCTGCATCAGTGATATCCAGTGTTGCTCTTTGATGCTTCTGTGTCCATTTATATTAGACTGTTGTTGCAGAGCTTTTTACTTCATGAAAAGTACTGTAAAATATATTTGCAAACTGTAATCCTCACAACCATTTTCTCATATTCAGGTCCTTTCATTCTCTTTCAGGTTTGCTGCTAAGATCCGTTCTGCTGATATTTGACCATATTACGTTATTATTCTTTGCTGATGCTTAAAGAACAAGTCCAGTTGCTCAAGATGTCCACTCTCAATCAATGGGACTTACCGTGTATTTATGGGACTTACAGTTTATTGTAACAAGAGGCTTTGTGTCTTTGTTTATCTATGAAGATAACTTGAACTTAAAATTATGTCCAGTCATTCAATATCATCTTTAGCTTGCATTTCTTGAATAATTCAACATTTTAAAACCCTGCGTGACTAAACAAGATGCTCACTGCTCAACTTAAGTGCAAGAAGGCTGCAAAAAATTTGTAGAAACAAGAAGAGGAAATGATGGAGAATTATAACAATACTGTTTGGACACTTGTGACTGATATCAGGAAGGCCAAAGCCTTGTAGCAGAAGAAGTAACTTGTGAGTGAGAGAAAGAGTAACAGAAACTTATACTACAGTCATTCCAGAAACAGCTTAATTACTGGAAAACTTGGCCAGCATAAGTCACATTAAGTTCAAGAACTGCAAATCTCTGCATTTGGGAACAGAGTGGCCCTGTGTATCAGTGCAGGCTGTGAGGCTGCAAAAGGGCCTGCTGTTTACAGTGGGTAGTAATGATCCAACACTGAGCTTTCATCATGAAAAAAACTGCACGCTGGACTACAGTAGGAGGCGTATGGCCAACAGATTGAGGGAAGTTCTTATTTCACTCTCTTCAGTGTTGAAGAGGCCATATCTGGGTTCTGGGTCCAATTACAGGTTATAGGCTCTACAGTTCAAGAAAGGTATTGAGGAATTGAAGAAGGTTCTGCAGACGGTCAGGTATGAATATCTGAGGAGTATATAAGGGTGTGGACCTATTTATTCCTCCAGAGAGGTGGCTAAGGGATCACAGAATCATAGAGTAACTCAAGTCGGAAGGGACCTATCTGGATCAAGTCCAATGGCCTGTTCCTCACAGGAGGTCTCTGAAACATATGGTCTCTGAAACTAGACCATATGACTAAAAGTGTTGTCCAAGTGCCCCATAAAATCTGACAGACAGAATCACAGAATATGCTGAGTTGAAAGGGACCCACAAGGATCATTGAATCCAACACCTGGCCCTGCACAGACCATCCCCAAGAATCACACCATGTGCCCAGGAGTATTATCCAAATGCTTCTTGAACTCTGTCAGGCTTGGTGCTGTGACCATCTCCCTGGAGAGCCTGTTCCCGTGCCCAACCACCCTCTGGGTAAAAAACCTTTTTCTAATATCCAACATAAACCTCTCCTGACACAATTTCAGGCCATTCCCTCAAGTCCTGTCACTGGTCACCACAGAGAAGAGATCAGTGTCTACCTCTCTTCCCCTCACAAGGAAGTTGTAGCTGCAATGAGGTCTCCCCTCAGTCTCCTCTTCTCCAGGCTGAACAGACCAAGTGTTCTCAGCTGCTCCTCATATGGCTTCCCCTCAAGATCCTTCACCATCTTCATTATCCTCCTTATTGCTATGACCACTTTCCAGGGGAGCCTGTTACAGTGCCCAACCACCCTCTCAGTGAAGAACCTTTCACAAATGTCCAGTTTGAACTTCCCTTGATTGCAGGATGGGAGATCTAATAACCTAACTAGACTACATTAGATTACAAAGATGATGGATCCAAACTCATCCTAATGGATGTGCCAAATGATGTAACAAGGAACCTGGGCCATAAATTGCAGCTTGAGAAGTTGTGTATCCTCCATCCTTTAAAAATTTTGCAATTTGCATAACAAAACCTAGGCTGACTTGACAGCCTAGAGGATACTTCTGCTTCGAATGAAAGACTGGCATAGATGACCTTCAGCATTCCCTTTCAGCCACATGCTCAATTGCTGTATATTGTTCTTCTCTCTGGAATGCTGAACCAATGTCATGAATTTTGATGTGTTTTATCCTGATTGGGGTTTTTTGTGTATTTTTTGTTTGTTTGTTTTTATTTTATTTATTTTATTTTGTTTGTTTATTTGTTTCCATTGCATTTTTTTTGCTCGTTTGGTTGGTTGGGTTTGGGGGTTTTTTGGGACTTAGGGAGTTTTAGTTTGGATTTTTTCTGTCTGTCAGTTTCTGTTTGTTTGCTTGTTTGGTTTTTTAAATAACATAACAAAGCAAGTGCAATAAAGCTGCATATTCTTTTCAAACCCTGAATGTTGAGTCATGTCCACTATTTAACACATGATATTGAATAGATTCTGTCACCTTCAACACAATTAACCTGACGTGATTGTCAGGAAGAGCTATATGGTCATTTCTCAGTAGAGGAATATAATTGCAAGTGTTCTCTTCTCTAGATGAGACAAATGAGATATTTTCATATGATTACTTTCTGGGAAATCGACACAACTGTGTGCCTCTTGGAAGTGTCTGTACACTAATGAATGCAGCATAGGGGAAAACAAGAAGGAATTAGAGAACCATGTGCAGTTAGAGGGCTGTGATCTCACTGGGATCATAGAGGCATGGTGGGATAGCTCACACAGTTAGAACATTGCAGTGGTTGGGTATTGGTTCTTCAGGAAGGACTGTCTGAGATGGTGAAGAGAGGAGTAACCCGGCTTGTGAGAGAGGAGTGGCAATGCATGGAACAGTGCCTTGGGACATGTGGAAAACCAGTTGAGGACTTATCGATCAGGGTTAGCAGGCAGATGAACA
This sequence comes from Oxyruncus cristatus, assembly GCA_013399855.1. Lineage (NCBI taxonomy): Eukaryota > Metazoa > Chordata > Aves > Passeriformes > Cotingidae > Oxyruncus > Oxyruncus cristatus. The sequence goes on from VXAY01006531.1 coordinate 821,848, forward strand.
TGGTGAGTGTCTGCTACAGACTGCACGACAAGGAAGAAGAAGCAAACGAACCCTTCCACAGGCAACTATAAGAATCTTCATCTTTCCATCCTTGGTCTTCAAGAAAATGGAACCATTCCAGTATCTGTTGGAGAAGCAACTTGACACAGTATGAACAGGATGTTTCTGGAGTGCATGTTATGATAGCTTCCTGATAAAGATGATCAAGAAGCCAATGAAAGATGGTACTGCATAGGACCTCACACTTACAATCAAGAGGAATTTTCTAGGGATATGAATACTGTGGCAGCATTGGCTGCAGTGACTATAAGTTAAGCTCCTATTCAGGGAGCTTCTTGAAGAATTGCACGGGAGATGACAAATGGTTGATTTTTAAGGATTGCATCCTGCAAATTGAAAAAATTGTCCATCTGGATATGCAGGAAATTAAGTAAAAGTGGTAGGATGCCTGCATGGATGAGCAAGCCAGGAGAAAAGAAGACTTAACCTTGGTGGAGGAGGAGCGGGTCAGGGAATATTAAAACAGTCTGAACAAACACAAATCCATGGGCCCTGTTGGGATGCATTCATGAGTGCTGATGGAGCTTGCTGGTGTCACTATCAGGCTAGTCTTGATTATGCTTGAAAAATCATGGTGACCAGAGGAGATACCTGAGGACTGGAAAAAGCAAACATCACTTTTATCTTTACAAAGGGAAAGAAGGATCTGGAAAACAACCAGGAAGTCAGTTTCACCTTGATCCTCAGAAAGGTAATGAAGCAACTAAACCTGGGAAACATTTGTAAATATATGAAAATCATGAAAGTAAATTGGAGCAGTCAGCATAGATTGATGAAGAGGAAAACAACAAACCTGTGGTGACATGAAGGTCTTAGATGAGAGGAGAGCAGTGGGTACTCTTTATATTGACTTCAGCAAGGCTTTCAACACTGTCTCCCCCAACATCCTCATAGACAAACGAATGAAGCATTGACTAAATAAGTGGAAAATGAGGTGGATTGAAAAGTGCGGCTGAACTCAGATGGTTGTGGTAAGCAACATGAAGTCCAGCTGGAGACAAGGAACTACTGGTGTGCCCCAAGGCTTGATACAGGGGCCAATACTGTTTAACATCTCTGTTAACGGCCTGGGGTAGAGGACTGATAGTATTCACAGCAAATTTGCAGATGATACAGAATTGTGAGGAGTGGATGATATAAGTCAGTGTATTAATTTGCAGCATATTATGGACTCTGCAGTAACAGGCTGGGTATATTTTTTGTGTAGCAAACATACAATTATTTGAGCATTTCTAATAATGAATATACATATAGACAATAGCCAAAATACAAAACCAATATGGGTTCTAATGCTTGCTTGTCTTATAGTCTCTTAATCAAGTAGTTGAATAATTTTGCTATTGGTATTATCAGTTTGAGCTTTAGGGAAAACTCTGAGGGGCCCTAAGGACATTAGGAATTACATCCTGTAATGGCAATACGTAATTCCTATGGAAGTGTTTTGGACTGAATGTCTAGAATGTTTAAAAAAAAAAGAAAGAATATTTTTGTATGTCATTTGCATGTACTTGACTGCATCAACAATGGTTCTGAAAACTGGAAAGAGCAGGTTGTCTAAGATAATTTTCTCAATGCCTCTTGAAAGTGCTCCTGGGGAGAGAACAGGGAAAATGTATTTCAGAGCCAATCAGAAGTTCAGCAGTAGCTGCACACATGCTGGGCATCAACCCTTTACTCAAATAGTGGCACTTGCACTTTCAATAAATACAGAAAAGGAAAATAGGAATTAGGCTCTTATGAGAAACTCAGATTTCCATTTGCAGTCTACGTAGTCCTGCTGTTTTCAAATAGTCATTTTAAGTAGTCATTTTGCACTAGGAGATACTGGCCTGCTGTAATCCCAGTAAAAAAGTCACTTTAGAATGTTATGTATTAGAGCTAACACTGTAAAGAAAGAAAGGAGAGCACAGATAACCTTACATTCCTTTAAATGCTCGGAATCCTTAGTTGTTCCACTTTGAATAGATCTCTGATACATACATGCTCTGTACACACTGTGCAGCCCTTGACCATGGGAAGAATGACCTAATTTACTGTAGGAATTTCTTGAATGAGAATAACTCTGTTCATTATTTTTACTGCCAAACAAAAAGGATGCTCACAGAAGAACTTCTTGCTGCACTTTTGGATAGAGGCAAGAACAGAAAGGCTGGTACCCAGTGGGAACAGCCTGTATTCTTCCCTGTGGAATATAAGCCAGCTGATGTGATCCTGCAGCAAAGGGTTTTGTGTAGCCCAACATAGGCTTGAAGGCCACGTTGGATGTGCAGCACAGCACAGCACAGGACTGAGTCCACTCAGATCAACCTTTTTGCTGATTGCTAACTCTTTGATGTGTGATGATCTCCAAAGCAGCATCACCACAGTACTAGCTTTTAAATATTCATCATAAATTGTTTAGAAAGCACTTAGAAAACTTACTATCTTGATTTTACTCAGGAAATTACTATTTCATTTTGCTACATTGTGTTGTATGGTATATAAATTTCCTAGGAAACTCCTTTTTTCTTTAAAAGAGTAGCTATTTTTTTCTCATAAAACATGGTTCTGAACACAGATTTACATTCAACATTTTTAATTGAATTTTAAATGTGTTCTTTTCAAAAGAAATAGGTAGAAGAAGTAAAATATAAAATAATTCATAATGCACTAGATTTCAGAATTAGATTGACATAGCATGGAAAGTTGCTGTAATTGCAGGCTACCTCAAACCCTTTAAATTTTTCAAGTTGTGACATTTATTTAATTTTAACTGTTCCGAAGTAAGATGTTATTTTGGTACTCTACATATGCAAGTCTCATCCTGTTATTGAGCAATTATAAAAGAATAGAGAAAAAATACTAATAGGAAAAAAAATCATGTTTTCTGTGAAACCTTAAAGATTTTCAATGATTTTAAAGTCTGCTAATGAAGTAATAACTTTCATAGATGCTTTGTATCTCCTATATAAAATATGTATGAAATATTAAAAAAAAAATCCCTCAACTAAGATATATTATCTTGTCACTATTAAGGGCAGATAGACACGGTTGTTCTTTGATAGAATGAGAAAATTTCTCTGGCATAAAGACAGAGGCTTCTAATGGAAATCAGTTCAGGTAAATTCATTTTAGCCTTTTTTTAAAGATTTTTCTTCAAAGCTGAAAAGAATAACAAGCAAAGAGATCTAAGCAGGCAACAGAAAGGACAGTGGACAATCAACGAAGATAACTTTTGTGAAACGTCTCTATTCCAAACACAGGACAAAGCAAGGAAAGCCTGTGCAAGGCAGCAGCCAAGCTAGAGATACCAAAAGCGAGGCAAATGAGGATCTCAATTGTCACAGTTGGATGACTTTTGCCATTGTGAAAGGATGCTGCAAAACCTGAGCTGTGTTTATTGCTGGTTTAAGATAGAGACCTTTCAGAAGCTTGGAGAGCATGTCAGTTGCTACAGAAATAGAGGTGCTCAAGCTGTGTTAAGTAGGATGAAAGCACAAGATTTTATTTGCTATGAAAGTGATTGCAGAAGTGATGAAAACAGATAAAAATATAAAAGCTCCAAGAGGTTGGTATGTATTGTGAGGAAGGGGTACTGGTGGTTTACAAATAGAAGTCACTATGAAGAGTTGAGAGTTTACTTCAGGCCAGCTTATAGATTTGTGGAGTACTTGTCAGTTTTAAGCCTGCAACTTGCTTCAGAAAAATTACCAGCTTGCGCAGAATATTGTGTGGAAATATCTGTGTTTGGCTTATTCTTTGGCTTTTTGATGTTGACTGAGACTAAGCAAAACATCATCATCATGGCTAGGCTTTGCGAATGAAGATTAGAGAAGGACTCCACCCACGCTTGCTACAAGCACGTTGATGGCTAAGAAGGCCAATGTGAGAGAGACAAGTCCAGGTGCAAAAGGCACAGTGGAAAGTCTCCTTTGGTGGTACTGGCAAGACTCGATTCTTTCTGTGTTGTCTTTTCTCCTCAGAAATGACTCTGCATGTGTAACTAAGCAAAACAAGTGGTTTGTTAAATATCAAGACCTTAATTATACTATTTGGTATTTTTTTTCCTGCCTATGCTGTCCTGGTTTGTAAGAGATGAGAGGTGCTTGACTGTGGAGATGTTATCTTGACTGGAATAGTTAATCTGTTCTGCAGCATCCAGACTGCTAGGACCCAAACAGGAAAGGTATGAGAGAATGCTGTTGACCAAGTTTAATCAAGCGTTTCACAGAGGATGCCTTAGCTCTGGGAGCAGTCCTTCACCAGAAGGACTTTGCTTCATTACTTCATTAAGCACGTGAACAGTCCTTGAGTGAATGACCCTGCCCATCTTTTAACAGTTGCTTTGCTGGCAGGCAGATGGTAATGTATTATTGGACCTTAAGACAGTAAAAGGAAGACCATCATGGAACGGTGCAAGAGTTACGCATTTTAGTTCAGTTAAGAAAACTGTGTTCACTCTCAGTTATTTGTTATTTGCCATATTTCTTAATCCAGGGACCAGATCTCCCTCAGAAAGCTAGAAAGCATGAAAAAATGTTATTTATAAAGCCACAGTTAAAGGTGATAGTTTACAAAGTTGTTCAATCAAATTAAAACTTCCACAGGAAGGTGCCTCAAAGACGAGACAATTGTAAGATTACTTTTTCAGGCTTCTGCAGTTGTTACACTTCAAACAAGCCCTTTCTTGTATGTACAGGAAGCCTAAAGATGTGCAGCACGTCAACATGAAAAAAACCAATAAAGCTGGTTGCTTTACCTCTTAGAAGAGGTAAAATAAGCCGAGCATTTTAGTATTCTTTGGATCCCCAGTGAGATGAGTCATCTATTCCTTGCTTTTAAAGATGTACATCATGGACAACCAAAAAAAACCTTGAAACCAATAATTTTGTCATCTGAAGCATATTTTTTTCATTGACACATCGCAGTAAGAACAAGAGAAAGTGACATGATTAAGAGACAACACCTTTGTGATATCTAAGGAAGGATCAAAAGCAATAAATAAATCCTTTTATCTTTCTTCCACACTAGAACTGCCTAACTTCAGTATAGTGTGCAGAAAGCTGTTCCTTTCAGGTTACAAAATAGACATCTTATATGAATCAAATGAAATAATCACTGGCAACCCAATTTCTCCTAGCAGAGAGTAATGACTGTAAGGAGAAAGCTCATTATTAATCACCCAAAAGAGTTTGAAAGAATGGCTGGTGGGAAACCAAACAGCAAGTTGAGGGATCTGAGGCAATTTCAAGTCTGGTATTTTTTGGTCTATGGCTATGTCTGCATTGGGAGGTATTATAGTGCAAGGGAGAGTGTAAAGCAAAACAGTTCATGATGAGGGCTGAGTCACAGCTCTGATTTTATGTTGGATTATTTTTTCTATACTTGGGCTTTCATCCCCTATTTTAATTCTAGTCACATCCCATGGACTAACTATCCATAAGCAGTTGGAAAACATTAGTAAGTGCTCTTGGAGCACATCTTCCCATCTCACCCAAAAGAAATACACTTCATGCACTCTATGACTCACTTCATGAAATGAGTCAAAGAATGGTAACACAAGTGGACCCATTGACTTTTGCAGAGAGGAATCACTTCTTTCCCCTCCATAGAGTAGGTCCTACACAGCTCAAACCTTCCCTCAGCGGCAACAACCACGGTAAAGAGCAATGACGCTAGAAACTGAGTGTGATATTCAGCCTGGAATAGCCTGTGTCATCTCACCAAGCACTGGCTGGTGTGCAGGTCATTGTCCACAGCCTGCTGCTTTAGGCATTTGCCTCCTTATCCTATCCTTCAAGTCAAAGTTGCTCATATAATTGACTTATTTTTTGTACCTCAGAATAAATAACTGTCATTCTTAACTCAGTACTGCTGAGGCTGAACTGATAGGAAATGTAATAATTCATATGATTTATAGCTTTCTATATCACTTTATGAGGGTTTTCCTGTCTTCCCCACAATTATAAAATCAACAGCCTTGCAGTGGTTGCCTTGTCAGATCCAAAGGGCAAAAGCTGTCTTTTCATAGCTGAGGCAATTCCCTGTTTTATTAGAAGCTCCAGTCATCAGTTTCACCATTAAACAGATTCTTTTGGTTTTAAATGTTCAATTTCATCAGTATTGCTTCCTCAAACTCCAAATTTTCTAAACTTTCACAGATCACATATTGAGTGTCTGGGTTTTGTTTAATATTCCTTTGAATCAAAATCTTCATTAAAATATTTGGTCAACATTCCAGTTACCTTTTAAGTTTAAATTTCTGTGTACCTCCAAACATTTGGTTCTCTGTGCATGTAAGATTATCCCAATGAAAGCTTGCTGACAGAATTTTTTTGTGTGAGACTGAAGCATTAATTTAATCCATTTAAAAGTGCAATTGAATATAAAGAGCAATGTCTAACCAAATGCATTTCAGAGAAGTTTTCATAAATATCCTGTTCAGTAACATAAATAATGCATTTGGATTTGGGTCTGTATTTTGCAGTAGAAAAGAAGACTAAGGTATATACTGTGTTTTTATGGGGTTTATAATTATATAGTTTCTATGGGAGATCTTAAAAGTTGATCTTGTTTGTGAGCTAGGGAGCAGATGCCTGTGTCTCTTGAAGTATCTTACAAGCATCTGTTTTATGGTTTTATTGAACAAATAATTTTGAGATGACAGATCTGAAGAAGTGGTTTGTAAAGGACTGAAAAAGGAATTTGCTTCAGACCTTCTGAAGTAGTGACCATACTCAAAATAGTCTCTATATGTTACTCTTTCACTGATCTAAGAAACAAAGCAAAGGAAAAATAGAAAGATGTTACTCTTAGTACTTTTCTAACTATAAATGGAATTTTAGAATATGGTGTTTTACTAAAATCCCACTGTTTATTTGGAACCTGAATGAATCACAGAATATGTTGAGTTGGAAGGGAACCACAAGGATCACTGGAGTCCAGCTCTTGGCCCTGCACAGGACCATCCCCAAGAATCACACCATGGGCCTGAGAGCATTGTCCAAACAATTCTTGAATTCTGTCAGGCTTGGTGCTGTGACCACTTTTCCAGGAAGCCTGTTCCACTGCCCAACCACTCTCTGGGTGAAGAACCTTTTTCTAACATCCAACCTAAACCTGTCCTGACCCAACTTTATGTCATTCCCCCTGGTCCTATCACTGGTCATCACAGAGTTCCTACTAACTTCATTCATAGAGAAGTTCCTATTAGTTTCATTTGATAATGCCTAGTTCATTGAAATATACAGAATATAGACATGCCATGCATTATTTATGCACCTTTACATATATGTGTTCACATCTCACCCTCATATAGAAGGATGGAGAGCTGAAGGCCAGACTGAAATCCTTTTTGTTTAATACAAATTCTTGGTCCAGGCTTACTGTCCCTTCACTGCTTGCTGTTAAAAACATTTTTTCCCAAAAATATTTATCATTTGGGTGGGTTTTTCTCATTTAGCTTTTTAGGCAAGAGTGGCAAAAGGCCAAAAAGGGACTATAATAACCATAACTGTAAACAAAGCTATCAGCCTTGCTTCTTATTTCACTGTATTGGTTGCTCAAAAAATACCAGACTGAAATAGCAAAATTACTGTGGAAAATCATTAGCTTTGTTTGTATTTGCCAGGCCTATTTTTCATGATTAATCAGCCCAAAACACTTGTCAGCTAATTGTTTTAAAATGAGTCACTTCACCATTCTCTTGCCAGATACAGAACTGAAAAAAATGATGAAGGGTGGTGTTCAACACAAATGCGTTTCACAGATGATATACAGCCTGATTAAACGACTTATTATGAATAACTGGTCTTAGCTCCTGCTGCATGTGCTACAGTTTGTCCCGAATTCATCATAATCTCGTTTTGAGAAGGAACATACTTCTTCTATGGGGACAAGTGCTGGAAGGTAAGCAGACGAATGCAAAAGTGCACAATCCGGGTGAAGATTTTCTGTGTCCCAGCAAAGGCTGTGATTGAGTGGATGACTTCACTTCATCCCCAAGGACTGAGTGGTCATAACACTGGTGTGCAGAAACATCATTTAATTTGTTGTGCAAGCAGACCATTGTTCGTTTGTGAACGGGAGATGGGGCTGGCATATTGCAGAAAATGACACAATCTTGTACAGAGAAGAAGATGTCTCCCAGCCTCTGCAGAAATGGAAAAACAAATATCTGATTTTTAACTATAATAAATCTAAACCTCATAAATTCATATAAGCAGACTATGAAGCTTCTCATATCTGCTTGTCCTAATGATCCTCACAACAGTCCAACCATTCACGTCATTAATGAAATAGTTTGAGTTTTGCGCAGACAGGAAAAATATGAAGAACTGGAAATAAAGAAGACAGGGAAGAAGAAAGCAGTACTGGAGGTGAAACAGAGGAAAGAAATCACAGTACAAAGAGAGAAGAGTAGGAATGATGCAAAAGCAAGGAACAAGAGACAAGTAATATAATGAAATAATGCCAAAAATAGGTTTTTATTAATGTATAATTCACTTTCTATAAACATATATAAATGTAAAAATATTTTTTTCTCTCTAAAACCACACAATGTCTATTAAGTAAAAGACTGAAAAAAATAAGTTGTGACATAAGAATCAGTGTAAGGGAAAATAGCTTTGGAAAGATTATAAAATAAGACAATTTGTAAACAATATTACAAATTAAATGTTTTAAAATGTTGAAGTTGAGTGTACAGAGTAAACTTTAATTAAGAAACCTACAGAGGTTTTATGCTTCAGTGTTTTTCAGAACTCAAAATCATTCTGAATCTTGTGAGGCAAGATTTTTGGGGTGCTCATCTGTGTGGAAATACTGACAGCTGGACAAAGCAAAAAGCTCTTGGACATAAAAGCACTTTAAGAGGTGTAAATGTTTTCAGACTTCAAAAAACTTTAGTAATTAATGTCAGTCAAATAAAACTTGAAAAGAAGCAAAAGTGGAAAAACTTGTGCTTGTATTTTAATTGATTTGATGGGTAACACTGAAGGGCTCCTTTACAGACCAAGGAAGAGCAACAAATGCTCGAGGCTCCCTAATCCTTGCCAGAGCATGCAGCCTGCCTGCCCTCAGCCAGCTTCAGTAAGAGTAAGGGCAGCCCCTGCTTCCCAGAACAGCCTAGCAGAGACCACTAGAGCAGCTGGGAGCCCAGGGCTTCATGGACATTTGGTTTTTTTTGCAAGTCACGATAACACCAGAGAGCCTGGAAATCCAGGGACTAGGTAATGCAGAAGACAATCAATCATTCAACCACAGAAGTGAAAACCACATATCAAAATGAATACCTTGAAATCAAACAGATAACGTGGGCTGAATTAATCTCTTTTTCCGGCTCTCTATTATGTGTGTTGGTCACTGCATTAGCAGAGTACTGTTCAGCAACACTGCAGTTCCAACCTGCAGCTGCGTTGCCAGCCTGGGGAGCTGCTTCTCTCACACATGGGGCTCTCTTACCTCTGCTGATGCTTTAAAACCACATCCTTTCACTACTGTTTTCTTCTTCTTCCTCTTGTTTAGTGTTGCATCTCACTGCTTTGTCAGTCATTCCCACATCCCCCTCCTTTCATTTATTCAGGATGTGTTGGTTTATAACTAGTGTTTGAGGACTCTGCTTTTAAACCTCCTCCCTTTTGTGCATTTGGGCTCCTGGGAAAATAACAAGAATTAATAATAATTGTACTCATAATAATGAGTACAATGTGTCCTTCAGAGATCCTCAAATTGACACTTTTCTTTTATTCCTGCGTTTGTTTTTCCTATGAAACTTGAGCAGAAAGTCAGATCATCTAATTTCTGATCTTTAATTTCTAAGACTGCTAGTATATTTTATAAATCACACATCATGAGAAGAATACATTATACATGCCTCATATCATTCCACACCCATTGGATCGCTGTCAGGTCTTCTGAGAGATACTGTGGGGCAATAGCACAAATTATTGTCTTCCTGCATAAAGTACTTTTTCTAAATAATCTCTTATCTGCTCTGCCCTTCTCTGCATTTTCCATCAGTTTTAGAACTGATTGTTTTAGCAACTGAAAAAAAAGTTTTTTTATCATATCTTATATGAAAACACTATTTTTTTACGTGAGGCAAAATCATCAGCTCTAGTTGACAAAATTCAAATTAAAGTTCTCTATCAGAAAATTTCCACAGTGTTGTTTTCCAGAAGTATAAAGGACCATTTGGTGTGTTGAATGTTTTTTGTGCATTTCCCAGGAGAATCAGCAACCAGCATCTGTTAGAGATATGACGCTCTTAAAGGTAGCCTGAAACTGATGCTTAGCAATATTCCGTCACTCCAGTAATAATCTTTTTTATGAACTGCCACATTAAGAGGCTGAACCTTTAGCTGGAATAGCATTTGAATAACATACTGTGACTTTACACACAGTGAAAAGTTAGGTTTTGGGCTTATTTATATTTCATCATCAAATTCAAAATTTCCCTAAACCACTGTTCATGAGACTCCATTTGAATGTCATGGTAAACCTCACCACTTACAGTGATGCTGTCCCACACAACCTCCTTGTCTCTAGAGACACATGGATTTGACGGATAGACCACACAGTGGATAAGGAATTGACTGGATAGTCATACTCAAAGAGTTGAAGGACCAGAGGAGGGCCATGAAGATGGTCATATGTCTAGAGCACATCTCCTATGAAGAGAGACTGAGAGAGTTGGGATTGTTTATCCTGGACTCCAGGAAGGTCTTCTAAAACCTTCCAGTACCTAGACGGGCCTATAATAAACCCAGAGAGGTACTTTTTTGCTTGAAAAGAAGTGAGACACATTTGCCTTCTCACATTCACAGTATGGGAAAACCGTATGAGGAAAACCCTCTCGGGGTGGTACAATTCCCTGTTCAAAGTGATGTTTGAGCTGAACAAAAAGGATCCATCCAAATTCCTAGAAATTCATTCATTGTTGAGTTGAATCTGTGAAATCCCTATTCACAGACATCAGGTACTCCTAAATCTATCAGCCCATGGCATGTCATGGTGTAGTAAAGAAATGACAGGAGGTGAAATGAAAACTGAGTCCATTGACATTTTTGATGTTCCTTTTAAATGAAGAAAATAATTCTTCAGGCTTCATTTGAATCTTTGAACTTATTAGAACAATTAGATGAAAAACATTGGGGTCTTGCTGAATTTCAGCTATAACAGCATTTCCTGAAAAAAAAAAAAATCTCTAAGTTTTTCATAGTCCTGTGCAATTCTATGTTTTGATCTTGCCTCTTTATCTGAAGGCTGCCTTTGAGAAAAAAAACAAACTACAACCAACCTCACCACCAGTGAAACAAAATTACATTCAAACCTCCAAATTGTTGCAGAGAGATTCTTTATGCTCTGTAAGTATTCAGTCACCATATATTTTCCCCATAGAAAGAGCTAGGTCAATGTATTTTTTTTTGCGTCTTCCTTTCATTAACATGTACTGCCTTATCTCTTCCATTTCAAAACTGAGGAATAATTTTCAGATTCTGGTGCAGGTGCCCTACTTATTCGGATAAAAACTCAGAAAAGTCACAGAGTCTTTTTAGACTAAGCTCCAGGGATCAATAGTACACTTTTCACTTTTCTGACTTGCGCCTAGAAACAAACATTTACTAGTACATTTCCCTTCAGCAGAAGTTTTCCCTCATTTTAACATGTCCTAATAATATAAGTGAAAAGGGACACATTTCCGTGGTTTCCAAGCAGTGTTTATTTTCATCTGATTAAATGCATATTTAAACACTGATGTACAGCTGTTCCATATGTAATTAAACTTTCTTCTATTAGATGTTTCTGTATCAAGGATCAGGTTCATTAACCAAAACAGTAAAGTGAATTATAATATTTTAAACCAGCAGTGGACTCTGAAGTCTTATGGTTATGCATACCACCCAAATGAAATAGAGCCCCTTCTTTCTAGATATTCAGATAGCAGATTTATTGAGCACCCAGATAGGTAGTTATCTGTGCTCATGCAGATTAAATTGAATCAAGGTCTGCAAGTCATCAACATAAATACTTTTGGCTAGAATAAATATTTACAGGCAGCTCAAGGTAGCAGGATTCTAAAGACCTGAACTAGCAAGGCAGCCCAGAGTGTGCTGGAAGCCCATTCATTCATACTGAGCTATAATTTCTGGGCCAGACAGTAGCTGCTTACCAAATAGCACCAGCAGTTGCTTTACCACCAATAACTCCCAGGGCACCAGTAAGATATAAGGGCGTCTTTCAGAGTGTAATAATAACCTGCGTCTAGACAAGCAAGACCTTCAGCATCTGGATGTGGCGTCAGCAGACCAAGACCCTTCACACAGCTTCATGGTGATGGTTTTCCGGAATCACTGACATTCATCCTAAGTTTGTGTGATGAAATAGCTACATGACAAGGTGCCAGCTGGTGACTGACAACTGTCACAGGTTGTGTCCACTCCCCCACATCTGTGCAAAGCCCCTGCTGTCTACTTACCCAGATTGTCAGCTGCCTCTTGAGAACATGACTTCTGGTCAATAGATACAGAGCCACCACTGAAAAAACAACAAACAAACAAACCGAAAACCCAAACTGACTATAATGCTGCTGTTGCCAAGCATTACGCAAATATACCTTAAATTGTTGTAATCCAAAAGATGTAAAGAATGAAGAGGTCCCTTAACGTGTCCTGCTACTCCCATCTTCCACTAGTTTATTAGAGAATGAAGATGAGCTCTCAGTCGTTGTCAGACGACTCCTGGGGCTGCAATACCCAAAGCCACGTGGTTCTTTTATAAAATAGGGAAACTGTCAGTATGCTGGGCAAAAGAATTAGACTCAGGTGTGAAGGTGATGGGGGCCTGTCATGCCTCCCATGGCTGGTTGCTCAAGGAAAAGAGCAGGCCATCTTGCTACAAGAAAGAAAACCTGAGCCTTTTTTTCATCAAGCCTCAAATTAATGCCAACAGAGGCATCTTCTGACGCCTCCCAGAATCTCTGTGGGTCACTGAGCACACTGAACATGTCAGCCTGCCTGAATTGAGCTGTCAGACAGTTTTTTCCTTAGTTACCTTCTGCATTTTCTTTTTGAAGCTTTTGTTATCCACATGATAATAGTGTAAATCTGCACTGCTCTTGTCAGAGTTTCTTTTTACCCTCCTGTTAAATAAGAAATGAAAGTGGGAGCAATATGACTCCAACACAGTTATTAAACCAAGACTAGAGAGAGAAGCAACATCAATCTTCAAAAGAAGTTTCTGGGGAGACAGGGAATGGATGACAGCTACAGAAGACTGATACCTGCTGATAACAGATTTGGGGAGTTTGTGCATAGCTAAAAGCTGTTTTTAGCTGCTTTTTCATCACATCTGGAGCCATTATTTAGCAGGAAGCATACACATGGCAATCATAATAGCCCACATTATCCCCATCAACTGGGCTGTCTAACTTCTGGTGTAAGAAGGAGAGATGATTGCTATTCAGAGTTGCAGGGGTTTCTCTTGTGGTAGCTGCTCTGCAGCAAAGTGCAAAGGACAACTGCTGCTTTCATAATGGTAATAAATTCTTCCCAAGACTTCTGACAGATTCAAGATAAACCTAAGTCCAAAAGTTCATTCAGCCTGGAACAGAATACAGATTTTCCCCACAAACATTATAGCTAGATTTTTAATATTCTGTTATATGTTATATAACAGAATGTTAATATTCTGTTATATGTTTTAATATTCTGTATAATGTTTTAAACGTGCCCTGGTTGCTTGGTATTTGTAAAAAGATGAAATTAACGTCTGTATTCAAAAGCTTTTGCTGCTTGACTTAAATACAAGAAGTTGATTTGGACATTTCTAACCTCTCATTTTCCTGGTGTATTATCCCACGAACCTTTTCTGTGCTTCACTGACATTATATCACTTCTATGGTACTTGATTCTATCTAACAGCACATCAATATATCAGCTTTCTCTGCAAACTTATGAAGAAAACAGACAAAACAGTCAATATTTTTATATTTAAATTACATTTGTATACGTCTTTTTATTTTGTAGCTCAGAGTAATAGTTACTTAACTGGATCTTGAAAAATTTTATAAAGAAATTAACTACTATTTTTTAATAAAGTTGTTGAAATGTTTCAAACTTGTCTCCACAGAGATGGTAATAATATCATCTGTCTCCTGGTTAGTGAGAGACAATAAAAAGATAATTTAATTCCAGTTGGACCACAGATTTATAAAGCAGAAGTAATCTCAGAAGAAATTAGACTTAGCAGGAACTTTTCAGGGGAAAACATTCATTTCATCAGAAAATATCATTTTATGAAAACCAGTACCTGTAATGAGAAAAAAAAAAATCAGCATACTTTTCACATCAATATTTTTGCAGTGCTTCATCTTTCTAACACATCTGTCTTGTATTTCAAGTCAGGATATTTTATTTAAATGTAAATGAATTATGCTTTATTCATATTTAATTGTAATGAAAATCTTTAAAAATAAAAATTGAAACAATGATTTAATATTGCTGGAAAAATTTTGTTTTGACGTATTTTCTCTTTCGTTTAATTTGGTTTTGATTTAGAATAATTTTTACGATAAATAGATAAAAGTTATATGCAATGAATTAGCATAAACATTTGCAGAATACCCTCCAAGGAATAATTAATGTAATGTTGTATGGAAAATTATGATTACCTAAGGAATCAGAATGAAACACTTGCTGCTTTTTTCTTTGCAAGTAAGTGTACTCCAATGACAGTCCTTTCTCATTCTCAAAGGAAGATGCCTATGTGAAGTATAAAAAAAAATATTTGTTTAAATGTAGTTGCTCTTTGGTGAGAATCTACGGCAACTGCACATAAAATGATTTACTGGGTCATGACAAAATTGAAGAAAATAAGAATATGCCTTATATAATCTTTTTATAATCCTCGGTAAACATCATAAAGTCAACTCAGTAATCTACTTACTCCTTATCATCTCTGATTTGATTTTCCTCTGAAACAAGGTTCTGGGCAGTGAGGATGAAAGAGCAGCTGAATGATTCTATGGAACTGAGGACTCTCTTCCTTTCCCAAGATATCTGTTTAAAACATAATGAAAAATAAAACAAGCTTCTTTCTACAGTCTTTGTGAGGTGGATTTGGAAGGTCTGAATAGGGTATGAGATATTACTGAAATTGTTCAAGGAGTTTCCAAAAGGGTTTAATATCTTGTTAGATCCTTTCTTATTTACTGTCAATGTAAGAGGCAGCAGAAGAGAAATATAGGCAGTATGTGCCTTTAGAGAAGGCCTCGCTTAAGTATTTAGAAGAATATATGCCTTAGAAATCAACTTCTCTTTATATTGAATAAAGATAGATATTCACCAGCATACTCTTTGATCAACAATACTGTGTTTGGTCCTGTTCTTACAGGATCTTGTTCATCAAAGGAAACTTTGAAACGAATTACTTGAGAAAGGTTATCAGAGGAAGCCTTTCAGTTTGCAGTTAGGCAAAACACCAGAAAGCGATTTTCCACGATATGGTGGATTTGTGTGTTTGTGTGTGTCCCTACCATGTGTGTACATGTGTGTTCACAGAAAATATACATTTTCTCCAACTCAAGGCCAATGAAAAAGAACATACACCACACAACACTTCTAAAAATAATAAGCATGTACTTCAGCTTTTCATGAAATACAAATGAATTATTTTCAAATGAAATACAAGCAAATAGATTGCAGAATAGGCTTGGAAGCATTGCCTTAATTTCCAGCTATATGGTATGTAACTGAGGGAACTAAGTTAAAAGCTTACTGGTCTAGACTCCAGTTTACATCCAGGTAATTCTCAACTGTCTCTAATCCTCCATTTTTATCTGTACTAAATCCACAGCCTAAATCTCACCCTCCCATCTAAATATTCCTTCTGCGTTTTGCAAGGAAATCACTTCCAGCAATTAGCTGCATGAGTAGGTTTGCTCTCTGGCGTGGATATCCACAGGACTCACTTGGAAAAATTCTAAGCTTCCAGTCTTTGCCTGCTCTGGACCACATGCAATCTGCTGTTTGTTGTACAGATGGGAAATGCAAAGCTTTTAGCATCTTAGCAACATTCTTCAAAAAAAAGAAGACAATAATACTGTTAGTATAATGCATGTCCTATCATCTCAACTGACCTCCACTGAATTAAAATTCTTTCTCTGGTTGCTTTTATCCCAGTCATTTTTTTCCCCCATTTACTGTGTCCTTGAGTGACTTTCCTATCTCTGACATACGGGGTTAAAGGAAGTGCTCTGTGCAAAAAAATTCAGATTTTCATGCAGCAACCACTGCTGCCATTTACAGTGCATAATAAAGAACAAAAAAAGCAAAACAATTGTATTGAACAGAAATCTAGTTTTATCACAGTAAATTAATTTTCATGTTTCACTGATTACTCAAGAATAAAAGAGGGAAAAATGTCTGGATTATACAACTTCATTGCTTAAAATAATGAACACAACTGAAGTAACCATCTCTTTTTCCATTCATATGCAGTAAATGAAGAAAATGAGAGGCTCAGCTTTTGACTGAACTCTTGGAAATATCAATGCATCCATAAGAATTCTTAAAATTGAGTTTTATGATGACTTTGCATTCACTCTGGATGTATAAATGACCTGCCTCATAAATATAGAGAAACTCCTCTCTTCATCACACGTATCACTTCTCTTAATTCAAAAGATGTCACTGCACAAGGACTCACTGTGATTTTCGCATTTTATCTGCTTTATAATGCTGACTGAAAGCCTTTCCTGAAGTAATTTCCAGCTGTAATGCTAGACGAGTAATTATTAAACTAAGAATATTGTCAGTATTGATATTTAGCCAAGGAGATCCTTACCTGATGAAGGAAAACAACTTAGGAGGGATAACATCACCTTTCTTGTAAAGATTTTTCAACAGATACATAGCATTTAGAGTTCTAAATATGTTTCTGGCAGTTTCCCTCATCAGAGACTATTGAACAAATCAAGATGCTATGGGAGAAAGAGATCATCGTTTTTGTAGATTCATTATTTTTGAAAGGATAGGAAAAGAAAAGCAAAAGGTCAAGTTTATCAATAAAGAGAGGTTGTCAGAAGAACTTCAGAGAGATCTATGCTTTTCAGTTTTTATGTAACTGATCTAAAAGAATGTAGGTAGTGAGGACACAACTTACTGTTAGTATTTGAGGATATTACAACTAAATCTCTCTTTCAAGGAGTGATGACCATGCTGAGTGATCCAACAGTAAAGTGATAGACACCATGTAGTACACTAGGAAATAGTGTAAATGGAAAAAAGTTAACATAAACAATAATGACATTAAAATTACTCTTCTGCCAAGGAAGTACTGGTCATGGCAGATGGTTCTGGGACAATGTCAAGAGAACCCTCAGTTAATGCTAAAGAAACAGCAAACAGAGTAATATGAACTATTGGAAAGAGACTAGGCAATAAAGTCAAAACATCACGGTGCAACAGGGAGTGTCGGTGATTCAACCGAATAGATTTCATATTCTCTCTCTAAATGAGGCTATGGCAAAGTAGATAAGCCACACAGGTAGGTCAGCAAGCAAAAACCTTCTAAACTTATGAGGAGACTATGATAATTTTAAGGAACTTGGGGCGACATCCTAATTGTTCCAAAATCTGCCACAGACCTTTTCTGCTCACAGTATCAAAAGCTTTGGGGTGGTGTTCAGAAGCCAGGAAAAAAAAAACTACAAAAAACCCCTAATCAAACAAAAAAAAAATAGACTTCAAAATATCCTGTCAACAGTGGTTTAAAAAATTGTGGAATTTCCCATAAGACCATAAAGGAATTAAAACTGTGCATTTAAAGTCAGACTGCTCTGTTTAGGACTCAATCAGTTTGTTAAATGGCATTTTAGGTACAACTCTTCATATACCATTCAGTTGTCACTAATAATTTGGCCAGCATGAAACATCTTGATTGCAGAAGGGAGACTGAAAACTAATTGAAGTGGAAAAAACATACTCCTTTCACTAGGGAAATAACAGAGAAAGGAAATATTAGATTTTGTGTTGTCATTCTCTGGGCCTCCAATTTTAATCAAACAGAAGTTTGTAAACAATCAGATTTGAAATAAAGCTCAAATATTGGGCTTCTTTTGTCTTGTCAGTAAAGTTAAGGTTCACAGCACTGTTAAAGTAGCCACACTCTGAAATCTTAACATAAACCAGAAATATATTATAAAAAGTGGTAAAATTGAAATAAACTACAGAAGTACAAACTGATATTTATCATGTAAAAAACCTAATTTTGAGAAGCAGTTCATGACATCCTATGAAACTCACTGTCCATGCCAAATAGCAACAATGATTTGGTTTTATTTCTGCACAAGGCGTCAGCCCACAATGAGCACCTGGGAGCATCTGTGCCATTCCAGAAACACACAGGACTTCTACCAAGTTGCCAAGGTTTGAGCTCAGTGTGCTGCACACATGCTTTGAGGTGTGCCGTGCTAGCAGGCAAATGCCACTGGTTCCCAAGAGAACGGGGACTGCCCTTAGGGGCGGAAGCAACTAAAAGCTGCTACAGAAGTGCTGCCACAGGAGAGAAGGCCTTCCAGGTTTTAGACAACATTGACAGAAAGTTTGGGATGAAGTGCATTGATACAGAACTTAATAGGATTTGGAGGCTGAGGTAGAACATAATTGGTCTACTGAGGGAAGTCCTGAACCCAACTGAAATCACTGCTTTTGTTATTCATGTGAGCATGTATTGCTCTCAAAATCTTGTTTATGGGGCAAAGCAGAAATACACATATATATACACATATATATGTGTGACCATAATTTACTGTTACTATAGTAACACTACTATGGTAGAAATCTTCAGACTCTAGTAATTATTAGTCCAAATCTGAATATTAGAAAAAAAGTAACAGAACACTTAGAGTCCTTTTCTGAGAGGAATATAATGTTAATTGTGATAGGTTTTTTCCTCAGTCTAAGATATTCCTAGCCTAATTTCTACATGCTTACTAACACACTTTTAAGCCTTTTTTCTTTCTTGTTTGATCTACATCTATACATTACACCTGAATGATCTATGTATGATGTCTCTTATAAATGCTTGATACTATTTCTTTGTTCTGTTTGTAACATTTTTTTTTAACAGATCATATATTTATGGCTATGGGATCTGCAGTACCAAGCATATTCCCCATCTTTTGTCACCCCATGACTTCCCAAGTCTGTGCCACATCCTGTGGCTTCACTACTCAATGAAGCTGCTGTTGAACCAGACCTGTATTTCTCTACACTACATCATTAGGTCAGTCATAAATATCTCACTCTACTTACAAACATTGCTACTTGCTGGTATATATCTAAAACTACAGTTGTGCCTTACGCAGATGATACAAATAAAATAAATTAGACATAAACACAAGCCAGTTATAGAAATTGTTGTCACACCTAAAACAAGTAAGACAAAGCTGTAACAGGTCAAGAAAAGTTTGGATTGAGCATGCCTCTCAAGCCTCAGTCCTGAGACCTTACAAATTCATTACAAAGATTGTGGCCTGTTACTAATAATATTTTATAGGGCTGCATAGTTGCATAAGGCTGGGGTACAAACCACTTCACAGAAAATGGGGTCTGAATCAAGTGAGATTTATTTGTGTGTGACTTTAGGGTTGACAACTTCAGGGGTTTTTTTCTCTTGAAGTTATCTCTGCACTGACAGATGGGACCAAGTGGCTAGGATGATGGAAATAGGAAGTCCTGGGAGGCTGAAGACACGGAAAGGCTCAGCACAGCAAACAGGCAATCTCTGAACCATTACTAAACAGCACAGTTTGGGCTTAGAGTACACAGTGCCTACTTCTGGCAGAAAAACGAATTACTTCGACCAGAAGAGAGATAATTCTTTGTTTTGTGGAAGAATGCTGATATTAATTTTTGAAAGAGAGAATGAAAAGTGTCTGTCCTGTCAGCAACGGTATGGAACAAAAACTCTGTTAAGATAAGCTTCCCTCTCAGCATTTCTCATAAACTAAGGAAAGCACTGCCTTTCTAGTACTCAAAAACTAAAGAGAGTAAATGTAATGTAATCTTCCTGCTCTTTGTTTGACCATTTGCTCTGAGAGCAGAAGGTTTATTGAGACGCCTCTGTACACCAGCCTCCATTGTCTGTTTAGTAAAGATGTGATGAGATCATGTGGTACACTTTTGTTCAGATCTGTGTTTGATATGCCTCCTAAGCTCTGGTCTCTGAAATTTTACTCTATCTTCAGAAAACTTTTCTCATTCCTAGATGCTTACATTAGTGGGAAAAAAGCCTACCTGAAATGCAAGAAAAAGTGTTTTAAGGCATTTTAAGACTTATTTTCCTGTACTTTTCAAATTGGCTATAAAACAGCCTAATCAAAGTCTTTCCTGTCAGGAAAAGGGGTCCTTTTGATTCCCTATGTTTTGCAGCTAGGCTTTAGGACTCAAAACAGCTATATACAAAACAACTTTTAAATCATAATATGGGTTTCTCTTTTCAGAGTCACCTGAAGCTGTGGCACAGAGCAATTCAGAAGTGCACAGCCCATTATTTTTCAAATCTTTCAAAAAGAAGCTCCAAAGTGCTGCGCCTCAAATGGAAATGATTTGGCCATTTGTAAAGCACTACTTTTAGTGCAAGGAGTGGAACATGGGATTGGGATTTCTTTATATGCCATAAATCATTCTGTTTGATGGTAAATCCTCCCTAAATTTCTCCTAACTTGTTTCCAAACAAGGAAGGCTGTAGAAGTGAAATCCCAGATTACCCCCACCAGTGCAAAAATCTTCCTACAGCCCTTTGTTTCTAAAATGAAATTATTTTGCTGGAAAAGTAAAGGAAGCTGCATTGTAAGGCAAACACTTTTAAATCTTCCCCTTTGGGATTCAACTAGGTTCTTTCTGGAATCAGGAAGAAACTTATTTTCTCCTGTGTACATGTGGCCTGTGCACTTGATTTTTTTCTCCATGTCTTTCTGAAGCGATGGAGATTGTGAGACTGTTGGGCTGTGATGAGAATCTGTCTCTTCTATAGTGGTTTCTAGAGAAAGTCTAAAGGCCTTTAACTGTAAAAAGCTGAACTCTTTTACCTGAGCAGCAGAAACCTTTTCACAGCACAAAAGCTCAAAATAAGGAAGATAAAATGGAAATTAAAATTTTTAAACTTCATGTCTTGGAAGATGTTATTAAACATCTCCATCCCAGACCAGAGTGCATGTTCTTGCTTTTAGGGAGCTACACAGCAGCTCCCACATGGCAGCCAACTGCTACCTAGGGAATTTCTTTCATGCTGTCCTCCTTTCCAGTCCCTGAGATTGAGCCTACATAGACACACCAAACAGCTCCAGGGAATACTCCTGGATGCTGTAAGTGATTTACACAGGCAAACTTCTAGTCCAGTCACTGACTGTGCTAGGTGTGGACTAAGGCTGTCCCTGAAAAATCCTGGGTGTCTTTTCAAATCCAACACAGACGAAGAAGTCAAAGCAGTGCACAAAAATCAAATAAGCAATTGCTGGGATTTTTATTTATATATAAAATCAAGGTGAATAACAAGTACTGTGGATCAACTCTGCAACACAGAGAATCTCTGCAATGCATAGTTCACTTACCCAGACCAACACTGGCTGCTGATTTTGCATAAATAAGCATTTTGTCACGGACTTGGTAGGCATTTTATGAAGAGACAATGAAGGAGGAAAAACTGCTGCATCAAATATGATTTGCCTGCTGGGCATCTCACCATAACAGTTTTCCAGCCATGAAGAAGCTCAAGTCACCGATTGTGCTTAGATCTGTTCTTACCTCTACCTACAGCAATCTGAGAACTGAGACATCTCACTTAAATAAATCTTTAGATATTATGAAATATTTGTGTGAAAATTGTTGACCTGTGGTATAAAGAGGGTCAGACTAGATAATATGATGTTGTTATCTGTCTCTTGCTTCAGCAAGGCTAGAAAAAACTGACATTTTCCATAGTGTTTGGTCAAGGTATATTAGAAGCACAGTTGAAATCCCTCTGTGATGTAACTTTTCAAAGAGGTCTCCAGACCAACCTGCAGTTATATCTCCTATGATTATCATAAGCCAAACATCTACTTCCAGTAAATATTCAGTTCAGTGAGAACAAACAACAAAAGAAAATGCCAACATATCCCACTTCTCAAATCAGCTACCCACTGAGAAAGTTAAATAACCCTTTTTCAAGGCTCTGGATTCCTGAATAAGTAAAAAGAGATAAAAGTCTGTGATAAAGGCTTCAGTACAGATGACAGAATCTTAACATGACTTTTGAGCATATGTTTATGCATTTTATAATAATTTTCTTTTTTCTTTTTTTTACTGAATCTGCTCTGATGTTCAATAAACATAAATGAATTTTCATTAAAAAGGAACAATGAAAAAATGAAAACTTCATTTAACAAAAATTTAAAGTGGGAAATTGTGCTGTGAAAATTGTGTAGCAAAGCACAGGTATACACTGCCTTTCAAAAAGGAGGAATTATGTGGGCATAGGGAGAAAACAAGATGAAATGCTGACAGAACTGGCTAGAAACAAGTCTCTTTAAGAGGCAATGTATTAATTCTTCAGCAAAAGGGTTATTAACCCTATTTTGAAATGGCCTTGCTTCTTTCTTTTGCTTGTACACTCTTTCCAGGTTAATGGTTCTCTAAGGTTTGAATGAAGTACAGTGTGTTTTATTGCATTTAGTCTAGGTTTCCAACCAGACAATAAGAAAGGAGCAGACTTTGCACATCGTGGCACAGAGAATAGCAAAGAATCTTCCTGTGGTAGAATTTAACCTTTAAAAGGATATAAACCAGAATGTGGGAGAGAACTGAAATGGGAAAAAGAAGGGAAGTAAAAAGTCAGAAAGGGGCCAAAGGAAAGAAAAAATAGAGAAAACGTAGGTAGAGACAACAATTTTTTAAATGTGAGAGATTTATATTTCTGCGAAAGAATTGAAGCAGCTACAGTAAAGAGAGGAAGACAAACTTAATTAGTGACATGAAAGAATAGATTTTGCAGGTCTTCAGTGTACAGGAACTGCCGATTTTTAAATAGTGGATATATTTTCCTCACTCTAGATCAAATTTTGAAACCTTAAACCAGTTGAAAAACATAAGAGGATGTTTGTACAGGTCTCCAAATATTGCCAGAGAAGTCATATGAATTCAGACTGAGGGACTGGGTTGCATGTGAGGACACATTTTACAGGAGTTATTTTTTATAATTTTGAAAGAAAAAAAATTAATTGAGGAAAAAAATTTAAAAGTTATAAAGACTTAATAAAGAGAGTTTTGGAGAGAAGTCAGAATAAACTTTCAGAAAGATAAAAATTGGTGAGAGAAATCCCTACATCAGTTGTGGGATCTATACACCAACAGAACCAGCTGATCAGCAGCATGCTCTCTGATGCTGCTGACAGCACATCTGTAGAGGGATTAGCAGTAGAGGGGCTGCCACTAGGAGTGAGACACATGGCTCAGGTGCCCCAAACGCTCATAAGTACTGAGAGATGGTTGTTAAGAAAGTAGGCACTGTGACTTAAGGAAGCTCTTCAGATCTGCTCTAAAAGGGATGCTAGGAAAGCTGCAGGCAATTTTGCAGTCAATGCTTTTGTGCTCTTTCCTGAAAACAGGCATTGTTGGAGCACTAAGGTGAAAGAAGCCTCTTTGAACAGAAACACGAAGCATTGGGAGAGAATAAAATAGTGAGTGAGGTGAAGTAGGTGACAGGAAGAGCAGGTTGAATCACACAGTACTCCGAGACTTATATGTGCCCAGTTATCCACACACCCACTGAGTCTGGCTTGGTAGAATTCTTACCACTCACATCTACTTCTATAACCATCAGTGATCCCATCTCACTGACTTACACTTAAAATGTCTTTCATTTATTGGGTTCCGGGGAATTTATTTTGTCGTGTCTCAGTGGGACATCCTTCAACTCTGTGTGGTAATCTTTGATAGTTTTAAATGGAGAAAGAAGAAAAGAAAACAATATTGCAACACGGAAGACATGTCTTCTGTACTGTGAATATGAGGAATAATTCCAAAATCTCTGGAATAAGATGCAGGGGAAAAGCCAAGAAGTAGGAGGTAGAATAAAAGCAGAAAGGGAGTGAACACGATCTAGAATTAATCTAATTTTTTACAGGGGGCATGACTGTACCAGTTACTTTATAAAGGCAGTTATATATTTAATATATGTTTAATATGCATAAAATGAGAATACATAAATTGAAACAAAAATACCTAAAGATTAAAGACATTTTTTTTCTGGTTGGCTCCTGGTTTATAACTGAAACATGATGCCTGAAACCAAGGTACATTTCTTTAATTTACAATTTGAAAGTTACAGCAGCTACGAGACTCAATCAAGTCTAAGAATAAATCAGTGTATACTTATGCTTTACTACACAATTACCACAGCAGAAATGTATGAGGCTGTGGAGGATCACGCGTAATGTCTGACATTTTACTGAGCTTTGTAATCAAGAAAGACACAGTTTTTATTCTACTGTGTCTGTAGAAATATCACTCAGAGTTTTTCCTGTGGAATATTGACTAAAAATATACTTACCCAGTGAAACAAAATTTAGCGACTGCATATTGTCAGATTGACGCTTACCACTCTGATTCCTAAGGCTAAAATAGTTGACTAGAAAGTAGTCAAACTTGTGAACAACTGTATCTTCTGAATCATTCTAAATTACTCTGATCAGAACTAGGGATTTTTCCCAAGTCCTGTAAAAAATTTTGCTTTAAATTATGTACAACTCCAACATACTTCAACTGAACAATATGAGGAAATAATATATTATTCTTTTGACACTAAAAATCATTAATGAAATAAAAGAAAAGCAGTTAATTGTAGTTTATAAAAGATATTTTAGAATATTGAAATGTTGATATTAAGTAATCCTAAAAAGAAAAAGATAATGGGATAAGAAATGTTGTCAGAACCATTTTCCTTTCACAGATAGAAGTAGGAAGCATTTACCAAATCTTTTGAAAAGCAAAAGGGATAAGAACCATTATACATCCATGAAATTTCAAACTTTAGTTTCAGAGAAAATTGATTTTTAAATTAGTGCCAGTGAAGTTAGTGCTATACAGTGTTGCTCTGATTTTCTTGTCAGCTTTATGTCTAACGAAGGGAATCAGTATTATGCAATTAATTTTGATAACTCAAATCTGTCAGTTGAGACAGAGCAGTGCTACTTCTATTATTGATTATACTTTCCCTTAAAAAGATCACTCTATATAGCTTTCTTTCAGTTATGAATGTGTTTACCTTTCCTGGTAATTTCAAATGCCAATATAATCTGCACAAAATCAGTGTCTTAGTCAATTATGGAATGTACTGAATTAAAGCCACATTCCAAGCTTGCTACACTCACTGAATGCTGTTATTAAAGTATCATGTACAGACTTTTGACAGTACAACTCACAAGCTTCTGTTTAAATTACTATAATCCAGGCTGAGGCATATAATTTATACTGGTATTCAACACAGAAAATATATGAAGACTTCAAGTTTTATTGCCTTTCATTATTAAAAAATAATTTAAATAGCCAACAAGACTGTCTGCATTATACTTAAATCATACCACTTCAGTCTGACTCTGTCAAACAGTACACTTCAGTTACACTAATTCAAAATAAAAAGGATAGACATAGTTCTGATAGTCAGAGCAGAAAAACAGGATATCCTTTTCCTTGCTTCTCTTTCTGACTCTGTTTTCATTCTCTAGTCCTGTTTACACTGCTTAATATTCCCAGTACTAATTTCCTCGGCTGGACACACTATGTCATCACCTACATCTTTGTGGAGAGTATTTAAGGTAGAACTAATGCAGACATGCTGGACACAAATCGTAGTGTAGAGGCAGATGAAATAGCTACTGAGCTGACTACCCTCCATTCTATAAAGAAGGTGTATTTTACCAAGGGGACCAAAAGCAAGGGTAAATCTCACTCTTATTGAAATTCTTGGCTCGCACCCAGCACTAATGTTATTCTGTGTACTCCATGCTGTATGCAATTACAACCACTATGAAATGGAGTTTCTAGCTCTCAAGACTACCTAAAGTCTTGGCCAGCTGAGGCCCTGGCTTTCCCAGGGTGATAAAGGACCTCTGGCTCAGGGGTCACAACAAGCACCTTTGGCAAGTGAAGTAGGCAGGTTTCACAGGGGAATTTCAAAAGTGCAGACATAGTTGGTTTTTAAAACCTCAGAGAATTTGAAATATCTGAGAAAGAAACAAAAGCACTGCGAAACTAGCAACAGAAATTTGGCAATAATTTCTACTGGCTTATATTACTATCGCTGTACATCCTGGCATTGGTAAAAATCTGTAAAGACCTTTCCATCTTCTGGATCTGGTCTACTGGCGTACAGCATTAGAAGGTCTTCTTTCTCACAGGTGGTGATATAGCATGCTTTTTTTGTCAGTCAGTTAACATTTTCCTCAGCTGTGGTCTTAACAAGGTAATATCAAACTTCACTGACAATTACAGATTATTTTATTTCACTAGAGAAAATCAGATGAGAAAAGAAATGCTTTAAAGGTCTGCTCATTTGCGGATATCATCCACAAATAAGAAGGCTCTTACAATTAAAAAAAAAAAAATTATAGTGAAGACCGCATCAAATAAGGGAGTCAAAATATAGCACACTAGTCACAAAATAAAATGGTGCTCAGATTTGCATTCAGATGGTTCCCAGCTTGTTGCTGATGGCAAACTGAATTATGTCACCACTGATTATGGATTAAGCAGCAAAGAAATGGAGTTGGCTTGAGGTTTTTTTGGGGAAAAAAAGGTCATATGTAGTTAACTGTAAAACCACTATCTTTTGAAAAATATTTAGCTGACAAGGGTAAAGGTAATCTTCATCTTCTAAGATATAACTCTCATAACAATAAATCAATACAAACTGATCTATCTTTACAACAAACTGTGCACGTTTTTCTTTTTTGAAATATCAAACTAGTTAATGTGAATGTCAGAACTGGAAAGAAGAATTATTAATATACTTGATTTTCTTTGTTGGAGTTTTGATAGGAGAAATGCAATGAATGTTGTCTACGTATGACTTTATGGCTGTGCAA
The DNA here is from genome assembly GCA_013399855.1 of Oxyruncus cristatus. Lineage (NCBI taxonomy): Eukaryota > Metazoa > Chordata > Aves > Passeriformes > Cotingidae > Oxyruncus > Oxyruncus cristatus. Next base: position 849,014 of record VXAY01006531.1, read on the forward strand.
ATCCAATACAATGATCCCAGCGCCTATGAATATGCTATTCAGAAAGCATATATTGAATGTTTTTAGCGAAGGAAATGGTTATAGAACTATGTCTGGTTATTGATTTTCTTTCTAATTGCTTGCTAAAAAACTATACAGAATGATTTTTTTTTCTAATTTAGTCTCTATTGAGATGACTCTCTGTTTACTGTTATTGTTGCACTTTATGAGTTGGAACTATGCCTTTATAAAAAGAAAACAAAAAAAATGCAATCTTTGGTGCAAAGAATTTACAAGTTAAATCAAAGGGATGAAAAAGGCAGAAAATGAGTGTTCAGAAATACAGAGAAAACAGTGACTAGTTGACTCTTTAAAGTCTTATGTTGCTGATAGGTTGATACCTGAATTATACAAGCATCCTGGACACTTCTTGCTCAAGTTTTGTAACTGGTGATAGAAGAGAGAATCTATTGGTGTCAGTGGTTGTCTCCTGCTAGTTACAGATAAGTATTCCCCTGTTAATACTATTAGGAAATTAGGAAACACTTGCAGTTATTGTGCAGGTAATTTTGTTAGTTCAGCTTGGACAAAATGTGTAAAGGTATCTTTGTTGAATTATTCATTAGAGTGAGACATCCTTGACATTACTCTTCCCACAAGGCTCTCACCCAATGAACAGTCACTGTGAAGTCTGCACACAGAAAATCTCCAATTTTATTAGTTTTCATAAATTAGCCAGATGATTCTGAGCGTAGCAATCTGAAATTTTTGGGATCTTGAAGAATACCTTGATCATAGAACTATTTTCTTAATTCCTTTTCTTTCAAATCTTACTGCTCTTTCAAATATTGTCTGTAAGGTACAATTGAAAATCCATCAAATGTTATTTTTTAAAATGGTGTGAATTAGCTCTTCAGAAACCAACCTTTCTTGTTTTGCTACTCTTCCCTGTATATAAAATTCTTTATCACTTCATAGCACTCTACTAGACAAAATCAAGATTAGACTTTTTGTGCCATACTAAAATAGTCCTGGGGCTGAAATGCAAATGCAAAGCCTGATGGTGTCTTTGAGTGCTTTTCCAAGACACATATTATGTCTTTTCTGAATATCTAAAAAACTTTTTGTCACATTCCTATTTCAAGAACATTGTTACAATTTTAAGTACAATGAAGATTCAAGATTTTGGTTGCTATTAAAAAGATGCCCAGTCCAGGACATTTCCTCAAGGGTTTTTCCAAGAATCCTGTTCGCAGGGAATAATTTGTGGCTCTGGAGACAGTCCTCAGCTTGTCTTTCTGAACAAGTAAAGATAAGAAGTCAGCATTATCGAGCGTTCGCTTTTTACTTCATTTCCTGAAAATATAGAATCGTAGAATCATTAAGGTTGGAACAGACCATTGAGTCCAACCACTGACACAGCACCGCTGTGGCATTCAGTTGGGCTTATGGATCTTTTGAGGAAAACCAGCCCTGCACAGATCATCTCAAGCCAAAATTACAATATTCATGGAGAGAGAACTTGTCACCTGACTGATTGTTTCTCATATACTTGAGCTACCGTCCCATGAAGTGTTTTGTCTCTTTTAATTAAAAGTCTAATGGGGCCCAGGGCCCTCTTAGGTAAGCATGCCTCTTTCAGGGATTTAAAGTTTTAGCTACATGAGATTAAGCAGTGAATTTTTGTAATTTATTCACATGTGCAGCAAAAAAAATGGCTTTAAACAACTTTTTTTTTACAAGTCTTCTTTCTCATTGGGAAGTCTATTTTTCCTGTGAGAAATGGATGACAGGAAAAACTGCATTTTCTCCTCGGAAAACAGTAAATCCATATATTTTATTAATCATGCTCAGTTATTCTCACTCATATGCAAGTGTTTATGTTATCTGAGTAGAATATTGCCCTGATTACTATGAGGGTAAGGGTTGGACTTGATGATCTCAGAGGTCCTTTCCAACCCATCTGATTCTATGATTCTATGATATGCGAATCAGGTCTTTTCCTTCTGGAAATGAATCAGTAGTGAAGAAAATTTGTTTTTACCATGTGGTTGTTCTACTATGTTAATGGATGTATTAAGCTTCCAAACTTGTTCTTCTGCTTGGTATGAATCGAGTTTCAGTCGGAAGAGGCTAGTAATGAAGTCACTTGGTGCCTTGTCATTCCCATGTCTGTTTCAGATGCAGCAATAACTGATGTAACATGCTGAGGAAAACGTAAGAGCTGTATTCAAGAGAAATGATCCTTTTATTTTATAGGTAACTGTTTGATCCCTGGCAATATGTAAATGCCTTGAACAACATCAAATTGTCTCATAAAGAAGAAAAAAATAGTAAAAGGGGAATAAAGTGCAGGAAATATTTGCAATTCTGAAAATAGTAATGAATATGCAAAGTTTTTGAAAGATCTTATTGTTTGGAAACAAGAATCATCTCCTTTCATTAGTTTTGGCTGCCTTGACAGCTGCAGTAGTCAAGGCTGACAACACAGGGATGAATTTTACATGGTTCCACCTAGACCATTCTCCTCTCAGTAACATCTGCTGTACTCCCAAATGGATCCCTGTGTGCAGTGTGTACATCCACCTAGGAGGTCATAAGGCGTTGGTGACTATTAGCATTCCTGCAGGTTCAAACACTGAAAATTACTTCACAAGCTGGGTAAATGAGTGTTTCTGTACTTGTTACATCATATTTCCAAATAGAAAAAAAAAAAAAAAAAGGAGGGAACCCAATGAAACAAAAAACAAAACCAACAAAACCCCCAAACAAAACAAACCCCCAAAACCAAAACAAATCCCCAAAAAACAAACAAAAAAACCCACCAACCAACCAAAAAAATCCAGACAAAGAAACAAACAAAAAAAAACACCAAACCCCCCAAAACCAGAAAGAGAAAGATAATAGGGAAAAGATTTTGTGGATTTTTTTTTTTTTAAACAACATTGTATTTAATCTGGATAAAGCAGAAGATTATGTTCCAGAATCTGAAGTGTTGGTTTTTGAGAGCAGAGGAGTTTGTAGAAAGAAATATAGGAAAGGTAAATGTGCATCTTCTCTTCTTGAGTGGAAGCTCAGAGAAGTAAGAAAAGATGGAGAATTCCATCAGATACTAGTTACCACCTTGAGGGAACAGAGTGAGAAACCTTAGCTCCCTGAAGCTCCCTGAAGTGCCTCTTTGCTTCCCGAAGAGCAGTGTGCCATATTCAGCTGAGATCTGACCACTTCTCCTCTACAAATATTGAAGCAGTAGAAAATGGCATTTTCTCTTCTTTCAGGGAAGTATAGGCACAGAAAGACTACAGTGGAATTAATCTCCTCTAGTTTTAACCAACTAATGGACATCTAGGCTAAGCTGTTTTTAAAGGCTTCTTTTATTCACAGTGATGGAGTAGAGAAGGGAGGGTTTGCCCCACTACAGAAGTATCATTACTCATAGAGAGTGAGTATACAATGAATCTGATTTTCAGTGATTTACCATCTCTTTACTTGTATTGTTTTGCTGTCTGTCATGTCATGTAATATCATGTCATGTCATGCCATTCAATTCAAAAAGTCTACTAAATTTAAAATAATATTAGAGTTTAATCAAGCAATCTCAAAGACATTTGTTGTGCAAGACTCTCGTTGAAATCAATGGAAATGTAGGTTCGTAGACCTGGAAAAAATCTATGAAGTCTAATTATAGGCAGTTTAATTGCTTCTAGTAACAGCACTCAAAAAAAAAAAAATTCACAGCTTTTTCTAGGACGGCAGTAATTCTGCAAAAATTCCACTACAATTAATTGAAACAGAAAGGAAAGCTTTTGGTATCTCTCGTATTAGGAGGCATTTATAATTAGTGGCATGTTAAGTTTCATGGAAATAAAGTTTTTATAGGAATTTTCAGATGTGTTCCACTCTCTAAAAATAAAATATAGCTTTCCCTAAGTAAATTTAATACCAAATATGTTAGCAATGTCTTATTTATCACCAGATTTTTACATAGTATGAATTTTATATGATTCACTAGAATGAATTTCACAAGAACCATTCTCTTGTGAAGACTGTATAGTTTTCAAAGCTATATTTTTCAGGACCACATAAAGATTTACCTGTTGCTTATATGGATAAGATTAAGGATAATATAATAATAATAACCTGTGAGAAGGAAAACTCCCTGAAAACTTGTCTGTTTTGACTAGGTAAATAATCTGGTTTAATAAATCATGTTACTTCTCATACAAGCCTGGTTCTTCTTGTGTATTGAGGCCACCAAATTGCTAGGGTAATATGCAACTTTCTTAAACATTAATTGTGGCTAAAGCAGACACAGAACTTTTTTCTTATTTCTGAGCAAAATATCTAGCAAGTAACATAAACAGAGTGGTCAGGCCTTGACAAATTCCATGTGATGGGTAAACTGTGCTGGTATTAACTTGCTCTTAGCCACAAAATTTCAAGCTTACTCTTAAAGCAATGAATTTTCTCCAGAGCATGTTAATTTCTCTTGAGAAGTGAATGGAATGGTCTCTTCATGATCACCGTGTTTCGAGTAGTTTCTGTGATTTGAAGACTGAAAAATAAAAAACAATGTGAACTATAGCTGGAAGTCTTTGAAAATTGACAGAAAAATTTTGAAGTGATAAAGCATGTCAGCATGTACCAGTATTCACTCTGTGAGTCCAGCTACCACCTCTATTTGCTTTTATGGTGAAAAATATTTCACTTTACAAAATATCACTTGGTCATAATCAGATGGCCTGAGTCAGATTCCCTGCTGTTGGTGAACAGCTGGATGTTAACAGATGCGCAGAATGAGCAGTAACATTGTTTGATTTTTATCCTACACTATAAAATGGAAGTACTTCTGAGAATTTAGATATAGAGATAGTCAAAATATTTCTAATTTTGAAAATTTTACATAAAATAGAGGATACCTTTTGGTGAAAATTATTGTAAAAGCTCCTCTTGTTTTGCTTTGGTTGTTTTTGCTTATTTGTTTTGCTTTGTTTGACTGGATCTAGACTGCAGGGATAGATAATGCCATGGTTATTCATGTTTAAACAAGGAATTTTTTTTCCTAAAATTTTATTTTTTGGTGAGTTACAAGATTTTTTCCTAAATTTAAGAAATTGTCAAAAAGTCAAAGGAAATAATTGGATTACATAATTTAAGAAATATCCTAATAGAAATCAGAAGACAATGTGACTTGGTATATGCTGCTATAATTTAATTTACAGCGATTGAAATTATAAAGTGCTTAAAGGGAAAACAGTTAACGACACTCAGTTTGTCTCAAATCGAATGGATAAAGGGAATTTTGATTTGTTTGTGCTGAACAACTTGTCTTCTGACAAACCAAATCATATATTTTCCTCCCAATTCTCCAGGTAGTATAAAGAAGGTAGAGGCCAATACACTGAAGTTCTTGTCTCTGCAACTTCTCTTTGGAAATGTAGCCCAAGGCAGATGTGGCAAAAGTCCATTTTTATTTCTGCCTCATTTTGTTGGAGAATCTTGAATGGCTTTGTCATGGGTTTACTCTGGACTAATTTTTTTAAAACCTTTTACACAACTGCTATAAGATGAGAGAAGTTTTATACAGACAAAAGAGACTTGACATCGGGGAATAATATTAAATTTATTACTAGCAGGATAAAAACTAAAGAATAATATATAAAACAATTCTAATTAGATAAAATTATGAAGAAAATGTTATGTATTTACAAAATTATCCCTCCCCACTGTATCAAACCCGGAGGAGAAAAGTCTCTTCTTTACTTTCAGGGTCTACAGTTCCTCTAAATCAAATTTGCAGCACTTGAAAGTTTTCTTCTATTATCTCTAGGGCAACAGCTCCGATCGGCTGTAGCTGGAAATCTCTCTCTCTCTGCTGCACGTCGACCTCAGGACTGTCCCTGCTCCTCCCTGCCGGGCCAGGACCGGAGGCTGGGGGGTAC
>VXAY01006531.1:855180-871768 GCA_013399855.1 Oxyruncus cristatus
AGTAAGACTCTGTTTCATCTTAGGACTCCCACGGAGTTACAGCTTCCTCCGTGCACTCCTCTGCTCCAGCACAGGCTCCCATATGAGCTGCAAGACGGTTTCTCTTTGCTCTGGCACAAGCTCCTCCATGAGCTGTGGGAGGCTTTTTTTCACTCCAAATAATCTTCCACAGGTGGCAGGGTGTTTAGTTTTTAAGTCTTTTCCCCTGCTGGAGGGGGAGAGGGGCCTCCTCAGGGCCTCTCCTCCTCGCTCCTGCTACACTTACCTTGGAGTTCTCCTCCTCTCTCCTCCGGGCTGGAATTTCTTCTGCGCAATTCATCTTCTCTTCCGTTTTCTTAAATATGTCATTTGCAGAGGCGTTACTAAAACTTGTGATTGGCTTTGTTCTGAAAATACACCTGGAACTATTTTCAGCCCCAGGGGGTTGGTAAACCCACGACAGGTGCTGATGTGCTTCTTTTGTCAGTTAATCATCTTGAATAGAAACGTTAAACTTCCTTCTCTGATAAATAGAGAACATGAAGAAGAAAACCATAGCATTTCACCACGGAAAGCATTCTAGTCTTGTGGATACAGCTACTTCCTCTAGGTGGTGCTAGAAAAGGCATTTCTAGGCGCATGTATTTCTCATGGCCCAATGACTACCCGAACCAGCACAGTCATACCAGTGACCCTTAGGTCAACAGAAGATTTCTAAAGACTTTCCTGGTAAAGGAATTAAATTAAGTGAGACACTGGCAGGACACATGCTGAGACAGCAGGGGTGTTTCCTTCTGTTTTCACCCACCTCACCTATTGCATACTTTTGTCCTTTCGCTCCTCTCTCATTCAACAAGTCTAGATCCTTGCTCAGTTCTGTATTTCCAGAAAAAAGGCTTTCAGTTCAACAAATTGCAACTATTTTTAGGCGACTTGCTTTCCTAAGCATAACAGTTACTTGGGAAGACAAACACCATCACTCCAAATGTCCTCTCCTTCTTCACTCAGCTTTATATGCTGACACCACATGGTATGGAGCATCCCTGTGGTCAGTTGGGGTCAGCTGTCCTGGCTGTGTCCTATCCCAGCTTCTCAAGCACCCCCAGCCTGTTTTCTGGTGGGGTAATGTGAGAAGCAGAAAAGACCTTGATGTTGTATAAGCACTGCTCAGCAATAATAAAAACATCTCTGTTACCAACACTGTTTTCAGCACAAAAATCCAAAACATAGCCTCACACCAGCTACTGTGAAGAAAAGTAACTCTATCCCAGCAAAAACCAGCACAGACAAGTGAAAGAATATTTCTGTTTTCATCTGCCTTTAGACACAGACCATTGAAAATTTTCTCCTAAAACAAAAGAACTTGAAGTTATTTTATGAAAGTAAAGGAAGTTGAATTAACCTAGAAACATTTCATGCTATCATTGTAATGGATTTAGCCAGAAGATACCTGTTATTTTAAGGTATTTTAATGTGGCACATTGCCCTTAGAGTTGGCACTTAGGGAAAAAAAGTCCTAATATTCTAGTCTTTAAAAAGTGAGATATTGAACACTTAATATCCATTGGTTTTAAAGAAATCTGTTGGTGTTCAAAATATCATTGAAAGGGAGTTAGTCACTACAGGATCTGCCTCTTATAGAAGCAGAAAAGGAAAAAAGTGGCAATTAAGGGAATAGCGTTCAGTTTGAACATTTCATCAAGAAATATATACAAAATTGTGCTGCATAGAATTCAGAATGGATGCAGAATAACACTAATTTTCATGTCAGGTAAAGCGGAAATCTCAGAGTTATTTAAAAAAGTGAGTGAGACAAAGGGAGAAGAAAATTGCTTGGCAGTCTCATTTGGAGGAAAGAGATTATTTTTCATATATGACATTACAGAAAGTCTTAATTTTAAACAACATAAAAATGAAATGGAGAAAGACTGATGATATAAGCAGTTGTCTCAATGAAAACAAAGCTTTGGAGAAAAAAAACCCAAATCTGAGCCAGATGAATTCTGAGCCTTTGGAAACTACACTTTGCAGCAATTTTCACACCAATAGTATTAACAATTACCCAGTCATTTTGAAAAAATTGAAAATTTAAGTGAGACACATGTGACACACTGATTGAGATGTGTGAGTGAGAAGAATCAGGGCCCATTCTAGGAGTAACCTCAGCAGGTAGTAAATAGCAGAAGATCCCTGCCTCATGCTCTGCTCCTGATGATCCTTGTACACCAGGTAATATTTGTGTGCTCACAGCTGTGGTGCTCCTGGACACACCAAACAGAGCAGGAGTCATTCTTCCACTGACAGCTTTAGAGGATGAGGCATGTTTGCGAGTCGTCTTAATGCACTGCCTTATAAATGACTCTCTTTCCTATGCACGACGTGGTCTCACCACCTGGTAGATGTTTCTGGGACTATGGACTGGTACACCTACCCAAAGTCAGTGCTTCAGTCTCCAACAATACCCTTTTCTGCACTAGAATAGTAATATAATATTTTCCCTAAGAATAGTAAGAATTGCAATTCAGGTTCATTTCTGCTAAACTGACCAGTTGCACTTCCATTTTGAGGATTATGATCCTTAGAGAAACCCAGCAGTCTTGGCATTTTTCCCAGGTTGGAGAGCAGTTGGAATGGTCATCTTTGGATGAGAAGGTAAGTTTTTGTATTAACTATAGTATTTTTTGAGTTTTTCCTGACAGAAGTAAATACCTTTGGGGAAAAAAACAAATGCAAAAATTGAGGTTATTGGAAAGAATCAGGCTTTAAAGTAGAAAGCTATTATTTACGAAACAAACAATAATATTTAAAATAAAATTAAAGGAGATAGATGATAACCTTAATCATCCTTTGTGACAATAACATCTGTGAATGTGTTTCTTTTTCTTTAAGGACAAAGCACATTGATCCCAAACACTGCTGTAGGTTGTCATTCTTACGCTGTACCTCTTGTTCTGTTCCTAGATTGTCAGCTTATTTATGTCTTTCTCCTAGACCATCATGGTTCTACCTGACATTCATGTTAACTGGGTTTTCTGGCTTGTTATTGTTTTTTTGCTTTTAATGTCAGTGCTCAGAAATGGGATGAGCCAACTCTAATATATTTAAATATTGCAAGGAAGACATAAGACTGCTATTTTGATATTTCATGAGCCACCCAACATAAGTTTTCAAATCATGTCCTTTTTGGTATACTATATGTACCCTTATGTGTGAACTCTGTTTCTTGAAAATTGCAAACTTCACAAACATAAATAAGCCACCTTCAAAGATTCCTCCCAGTTTTTTTCTCCATTAAATCAATTATTTGTCCCAAATATTCTCTTTCATATTTTCTGCCTGAACTCTTATTTGAATAATGATGGTGTTAACTCAAAAAAGAGGTGTTTTTTTCTGAACTATTTTAAGCCAGTTTTAATTTTTTGGGGTCTTCAACCATCAAAAATGGTTTTTTTCAGCTTTTTGTACATTTTTTTCCCAAGGGTAGTTTAGAGCAGGTTCCCTCTAGGGTTTGCAGTGGCTTACACTGGATTTGGAATTGCTGCCTCCTGGAGAAATTTACCTCAGAAAAGAACAGCTATTAACTCCAACCAAACATTATCAGGAACTCAAGCAACAAAAGTCAGAGGCAGTAGAATTTCCAACAGCCTCCTTCCTACAGAGTCTCAGCCTCTGTTGTCATTGAGTTTTATGTCACTGTATCAGTCTTGCTGCCATCAAGATCTTCAGTCCTCAGAACAATCTTTTTTGTTTGTCTCTATTGATTTTATAGAATTTTTCTCTAGATCTCAAAGAATTATTTAGTCTAGCACATTCTTCAGTTTCTTTAGATGCTTGACCACTCTAAGGTACACAGAAAGTTTCTCACAAACAGATTGGGAGATCCCCTGCTGAGTGTGCACCTGGATTTTCAAGACATCTCAGAGAGAATTGCTTTCTAAAAGACAAGTACACCAGAATGTGTAATTCTCTCAAAATATCTAAAGATACAAAGGTTTTTGTGTGCCTGACAGAGTTCCTCTAGACATTAATTATCATCCTAATCAGACTGTCCAGCACTTCACAACCCACAGACAGCTGTGGCAAATGGCATGGCTAGTGCCTAGGCAAAACCCTCCAAACCATTTTAATGCAACAGAAGTAATTAACTCTATTACCATGACTGTATCTGTCTACACTTAGAAATAATCAACCTAATTGCTATGCTAAGGGAATGAAACCCTTTTAATGAAAAAAATGGATCTCAGAGGCACATGCTGGTTGGCAATTTGGGGAAAAACATAATCTGCTAGGTAAAAAGTGCATTGGGGCAGAGCTCAAATACGCTTGTAATAAATGCCAAAAGAATGTAGATCAAATCAAAATTTTTTGAGTTGTTTTAAATTCAAAAGCAAATTATCAAAAGATATTAAAAGTATCATGCTAATGTCATTTAAACTACAAGCAAAAAATGTTTATTTTCCATTAATGAGTTCACAGCTCTTTACTTAAAACAATTCAGAAAGTGTTCAGTATCAAATGAGAAAAAGGTTCAAATTTCATCTATAGGCAGTGCCCAGTGAATACAGACGAAGCACAGTACCTGAGAGCTCAGTGTCTGTGGCATGTAGTATTCCCCCTCAGCCATCTGTAGTTTTAGGTTAGGCACAGCCACATGTAGTTAGGGTTTTTTTAGGTAGTAAGTTTTTTTGTAGGGGTTTTTTTTTTTTTCAGTTTAGTTTTAGTTTAGGTACAGGTATATGTGGTGATGAAAGCCGAGCAGGCCCAGAGGATGGGAAAGTGGATTTTTATGTGAAAAACATCCTCCTGGGGCTGTCCTGTAGATCACTTAGGCATTTAGCACCATGTTTTGTGCTATCAGGCATGTCAAACCTTTACCTCAGGACCTTCACATAGATCTTGGGAGGAAGGTATTTTTAGGCAATCTTACAGCCTCACAACTGCTGCTAAATAAAAAGGGACAGACAGCAGACTCAAGCACACTCAAGCACTACCTGCTGATTATCCAAACTCTTTACACAGTTTTGGACCATGTAATTATCTATGTCTTGGTGCATGGGCTTGAGCCAGAGCAAATACCCTGAATAGGTATCCACTACCAAGACATAACCCAGTGAGGCTCTTTCCACACTCATCCAACACCCAGTGAGGCTCTTTCCACACTCATCCAACCTTGAAATTTATGCCCACTAATACCCAGATTCACCTACATGCCAAAACCCAACTCATGAAGCACATGATCCCAGGTTTATGTTAGAAACCATGACAAGCTACTCATATCACCTCAGAAACTCTGAACTGACAAAAATGCCTTCAAAAACCTGACAGTATATGGGACCTAGATTGATGACATGTAGAACCCATGGGAGACATGTCCTTTTATTTCCTTCTTCTGATCAATTTACAGCATCAATTAAAAAAAAAAAAAAAGCTTACTCAGTAGCAGAGCAAAGATTTCAGAAATCCCATCTCTAAACCCAAATCAAACACATAAATCAGACAAGAGTAAGAGAAGAATTTATTTTGTTATCTCCTCACTAAATAACTGATTATGCCTCCTTTCATGTTATTGAAAAGTTCTTCATTTCAGAGACACCATCAGTAACACACTGAATTATCAGCATATAAAAACTTCACTGACTATGAGGAAAGAAGGTAAAATGAAGCTGTTAGAAAAAACATAAAGCTGAAGGAACAGCCATGGTATGTTATTACCTCCAGTCTTCATCTCTTCAGGCTACGATATGCTTAATTACCCTGATGTCAGTAAGCATTATTTTTCTCCTTTCCCCTTGTGTTTTAAATCTTCTATTGCTGGTACACTTCATTATTTCCTTTAATCGCAATTACAGTTTTTAAAAACCTTGTTTGAATACCTTCTTGTCTTCTGTCTTTAATAGCTGGAGACAAAGAGAGAAAACACACAGTTAATATATAAAAATATATATGTCTAATGGAAGAGAAATCACTATGATCACTTAAACGGGATTTAGTAAGACCTAATTTAGATGGAGCAAGTGATATGAGAGTGCACTATATTCATTTTGAAGTAGCAGTCATCCAAACTCACTATGCCATAATAGACAAGTCACACAGAATAAATTAGCAAACATCAAATACAGCTCTACTCACATCGAACCCATTGGCTGAATTAACATCAGGCTACTGCAGGAAGGACAAGAATCATCCAGCTGGCTCTTGAATTATACAAAGACACATTATCACCTCATTATGACTGTGAAGTAATAACTGAGAAGAGCTCATTTCAAGTGACAATACATAAATATTCAAATTTCAATTGCATGTCCTGAAAATAGTGACGAGTAAGAAGTGGAAGAGATTGGATTCTATGAAGAAAATTATTAAAAAGAAGAACATTTACATTTAGCTCTTGAAATCTCTTGAACACAAGTCACATGTTCTGTAAAAAATCAGATGTTTTCACTTTCACAGAGTAGTTTTTTAGCTACGAATCAGTTGAGAGAGAATAGGAAAACACTGCTTGTGAACATCTGTTCAAGCAAAACAAGCTTTTTTATAGTGTTATTTATGACTAAATTTATTCACACAACACGAATCATAATTTTTGATGGGGAGACTATCTATTGTAAGAGAAAATGTCAGAAATATTTGGTCCAGCCTCAGTTTGCATTGGTATTTGTGTTTCTAGTCTTAATCCTTTCCAGATATAATGAGTATTCCAAACATAGAGCAGAAATAACACAACGTAAATTAAGTACCACACAGCATAAATAGCAAATTACTATGTACACATTTACAAAGTGATATGTGTGAGAGGTACCACAGGAACAAATCCCAGGCTAAGATCTACAGGCACAAACCACACCTTGAATCACAGATGAGAAACAAAAGTATCGTCAAGGCTTAATCACTAATCATTTGTGACTAGAAAACATGATTTTGTTTGTCGAGCTAATTGCTGTGAGTCATTTTCTTGCTCTGAGTGGAAGAACACAATCAAGGCATTGATGTTTAACTTAAGCCAGTATTTGCTGAAGTCAGTGGGATTATGTGAGCGAAGGATATGGGGAGTTGGTCCCTGTGACACTTTCTCATAATTTCTAAATCTGTGCCCTCTATTTGTGTAAATTGATTGAACCTTTAGGACAATGTTATATGTTGGTTTTTTCATAGAAATGCAAACTTATCAAGAAAAAAATGAAAACCATATGAAGGCCACAGATAAAGTTATAACCCAAAATGCAGAAATCTATAAAGCGATCTGTGTGTCTGTGCATTTGAATATAACAGAAAAACCTGGTGGTTTACTTTCCTGGTGCTGTCCCAAGTCAGGAATGTACCTGAGCTCTGAATGATCTGTTATTCAGCCTGAGTGTACTGCAATAGGGTTCATCTCATGGCTGAAGAAAGAAAAGAAATCAAGCCCAGTGAAGGACTATCATTTGTGAGGTCTGTTTGACAAAATCTTATATTCACTGGTGGATCTCTGCAGAGCATGTTGGTGTACCAGAACTAGGCTGGTATGAGTGTATCATCACTTTTTCATACAGCAGAATGTGTAGCACAAGGCAGCAGCAATGCAGCAGTGAAAAGGGTTCACCCATGACTTAGAGACACTTCAGAGTGTGATAAGTGCTGTCACAATTAGCTACACAGCCATCAGAAGATGTCAGAAGATGTTGGCTTCCTATTTCTAATGGCAATAAGCCAAGAGGGCATGACATGGGAAACCGAAGCCCCTTCAGGAGCTAAGTCAAAATACATCCACAATATCACAGCATGCTGTAAGGTTAGAAGGTGATGATATTTCCTGTCATCTTAAAAGTTTTTAGATGTCTCTTGTTCATTGCATAGTGCTTAGACTAACTTCTGGGGGAAACTTAAACATTTCGTTTTGACTTCCTTGCTCTCAAGTGCTTCTTTGTACATGAACTGTCGGTTTAGAATAAACCCGACTTATAGGAAGAGATGTAGATCAGAAATAAAGTTACTGCATCTTTCAGTTTCTCTGATACTCTGGGAACAGCTCAGCCTTCCATTCTCTAACTTATTTTTCAGTCACCTGGCAGAAATAGAGTAGTTTAAGAGAGTGCTGAGATGCTTTTACCCCTGCACCTCAAGGGAGTTGAAGAAGAGAGGCACTGAAACACACACGACAGTCTAGCTCTCATGATGTTGAAATACCGCAGGCTGTGTATGTCTGTCTGAAGTGGCATGACGTTCCCCTTGACTCATCAGGTGACACCGTCAGTCTTTGGTAGAAACAAAGTGAGTTAAAGCCCAGTATGTGTTAGGATCAAACAGGCCTAGTGGGGTCTGTCATTGTTAAAATGCACGTATAATGAGAAAAAATGGGAAAAATTTGACTTGAGATTCTGAATTGAAAATTAAAACTTGAGTCAATTTTTCAGGTCAAGTTTTTTTTTTTCTCTACCAAAATGGGATAAAAATATCTGTTGAAACATAATAACAGGAAAAAGCTCCACTGTTCATTGATTAGACCCTTCTTCTGAAGGGTAGATGTATTATTTGTTTATTTTGGGACAGCCACAGACATAAAATATTCCATTGCAAATTATCTTGACATCTGTTTTCAACATTTTTACCCTGTAGTTCCAGCAGTCAGCAATGTGTAGAATTGCCTAATGGATATTTTCAGACCTGAGAAAAGTTTTCCACGGAAATGTTTTCGAAGCATGGTTTTTGCACAATTAAGACTTTTCTTTTATAGCATATGGCTACAGGGTCTTACATGTAATAATAATGTAGGACATGAATAGACTTGTTAATTAAATTTATTGTAATGCCATTTTCTTATATAAATATACTTAGTTTCAAAATGTGTTAATCCAAGCACTGTTATTAAATGTTTATTAACTCACTTTATCTTATTAAAGTAATTGACTTAATTGAAAAACCTCTGAGGCCTCCAGTTGAAGAGATGAGAATAAAAAAAATAAACTAAAACTATTGTTACCTATAGCATTGTATTAAACAGATATAATATATAATTATGCCAACAGGTATATATAATATAATTATACTAACAGATACAACATCATGTCTTCCTGGTCTTATCAATCCTGTTTGCCATTTATAACTTCAAACTTTCAATTTGCAAAGGTATGCCCTAAATATATAAAAATAATGGAAGGATTTTCTAGGACACCCTTATTGTATATTTCTCAAGACCATTCAAAGTCTATTCAAGAATTGGAACAACTTCATGTTTTGGATCTGACCTCTACACATATAGAGATACTCGTGTTCATCCAAAATAGTATAAGTGTATGTGAATCTCAGTATGTAAAACTGTCCAACTGAACAAAAACAATCTTGAAAGAAAATGTGAAACTGTCATTAGATATTTTAAGACCTGAATCTACCTGCACATATGGTATATTTATATACAATAATTTTACTTTTAAAAAACAGGCTATTCTTTCTTTCAGCTCATTTTTATTCTCTATCAAATATCAAGTACTGACTGATTTAATGATATTTTGGAGATGACCTTCATCAATGGCTGTTCTAGAAGTTGGGCTCAATTAAAAATTAATTGCTGATATTACAGTGGAAATCATATATGCCGAAAAGTGTAAAATAAAAAGGTAACCATACTGTTCTTATACCTGGCCTTGTGCAAAGCATTTGACACAGTCCCAGACAATATCCTTGTCTCTAGAGAGGCATCGATTTCATGAATGGACTACTGAATGGATGAAGAATTGGATGGATGTTTGCACTCAAACTGTTGTGGTCAACAGCTTGATGTCCAAGTAAAGATGAGTGACAAATGGCATTCCTCAGGGATCATTATTGGGACTGGCACCTTTTAACATCTTTGTCGGCAACATGGATGATTGGATCAAGTGCACCCTCAGTTTGCTCATGACACCAAGCTGTGCGGTGCAGTCAACACACTGGAGGGAAGGAATATCCTCCAGAGAGACTTTGACAGACTTGAGAGAAGGGGCTGTGCACACCTCATGAAGTTCAACAAGGCCAAGTGCAAGGTCCTGCACCTGAGCCAGGGCAATCCCAAGCACAAGTACAGGCTGAGCAGAGAATGGATCAAGACTAGCCTTGGGAGAAAGACTTGGGGGTGTTTGGGGACAAAAAGCTCAATATGATTCAGCAACGTGTCCTTGTAGACCAGAAGGCCAACTGTATTCTGATCTGCATTAAAAGCAGCATGGCCAGCAGGTCAAGGGAGGTGATTCTGCCCCTATAATCTGCTCCTGTGAGACCTCACATGGAGTACTGGGTCCAGCTCTGGGGTCCCAGCACAAGAAAGTCATGGACCTGTTGGAGTGACTGCAGAGGAAGGCCACTAAGTTGATCAGAGGGCTGAAGCACTTCTGTGATGACAGGCTGAGAGACTTGTTGTTCAGCCTGGAAAAGAGAAGGTTATGGGAAGACCTTATAGCAGCCCTCCGATACCTGAAGAGGGCCTACAAGAAAGCTGGAGATGGACTTTTTACAAGGGCATGTAGTGATAGGACAAGAGGGAATGGTCTTTTGCTGATAGAGTGAAGGTTTAAAATAGATATTAGGAAGAAATCCTTTACTGTGAGGGTGATGAGGTGCTGGAACAGATCGTCCAGAGAAGCAGAGGATGCCCCATCCCTGGAAGTGTTCAAAATAAGGATGGATGGGGCTCTGAGAAACCTAGCCTAGTGGAAGGTGGCCCTGCCCAATGCAGTGGGGTTGGAACTAGATGATCTTTAAGGTCCCAAACCATAAACCCAAACCATTCTATGATTTATGATTCTAAGAAATTATTGTGGTCATCTCCCAAAGAAGAATACAAGGCAAATGCTCCCTTCCACTGCTCCATGATGTCTCTTCTTCAGTCTATTTTGTTTGGCTTTGACCATGAAAGGATTTGCTAGAAGGAAAGAGCCTCAAGTGTCCAATGCAATATTCACATCACTTCAGGAATACCTGTCCTCCATTTCATAATCTGAAATATAGATGTAACAGTTTTTACAAATAAAGTTTTGTATGGAAGGTGTGCTTCACTAATATCTTAAAAAGACTTAGTTCCACAGATGGCAAATGATAAAATGAATTTAAGTATAAATTTTTGACAGTAATTTTTGGGATAATAGTTCCTCAAATCCCATGAAAGCTCTCAACTGAGGTTTCAAATCAAAAAGAAATGCATAGGTAGATGTATTTTTCTCCAGTTTTAATTTCCTCCCACATGTTCTTTCCTTTTAAAAGAACACTAGGTTTTCTTAAACTCCATTGCATAAAAGACATGAGATGTGCTTCTTATATCTATCTATAGCAGTGTTAATTTTTTTTGAGAGCATTTATATTATAGCACAGTTCTTTTATGTGTACTTCATGGCTTATGTTTGTAAAAAGAGTCAAAATAAATCAAAATAGAATCATAGAATCATAGAATCATAGAATCAGATGGGTTGGAAAGGACCTCTGAGATCATCAAGTCCAACCCTTGAAATAACCTTTGAAATATTCACTTACAGGCTTGGCCAATTGGTTTTTTTTCTTTTGCATTTTTACATTTAAGGAGAAAACACACACAGTATTTTCTGGCTAAACTAATTACCTTTCTTTGCAAAGTTTGTTTTGAAATTATGAGAAAATTCTGAATTTCAAACACTGAGTGTCCATAAATGAGTTTGAAAGTCTTCAGGAAAATTGCAAGATTTTTTTACATAAGCCAATGTTGAGCAAACCAATAGAGAAAAAGAGCAATAGAGCAGGTAGGGCAAATAGATTTCCACAGCTGGTAGCAGATAGATGCCTAAACATTGCTATGAGAAATAAGCACCTGGAGGAGTGAGGTTATTTTTATTAAAAACCAAACAAAACAAAAACCCAAAGAAACCAACCCACCAACCAAACCCCAGGACCTCCCCCCCAAAAAAAATCCCCAAAAACCCAAACCAAAATCAAAACCAAGCAATAACTAACAAAAATAAAAAAAACCACAATGCAAAACCCAACCAAAATAAAGAAACCCTACAGCATAACTTCTAATGTCACCACACAACAAAGTTTGGCAAACAGATAGCCATACCTCCTGCAGGGCACACTATGAGATCACTGATCCAATAGGTATTTTTTCTTCTCTGATGAATGTGGGGCTCTGTTTTCAAAGGGTATTTCTATGAGTTTGATGGCTGTTCATGAGGACATCATGATCTTCAGTGTTGCTTTTTTCCACCGCACATCTGGAAGAGATGCCTGGTGTACCAGTGTGAGCAGTGTCACAGCTCAGGGATCCAGTGCCAGAAGCAGTCCTGCACTCCTGAGTTCTTCATTTATACATAGCCAGAAGTCCTAATTTGGAAAGCTTTTGTTTTTTCATTCAGTATAGCAATACAGAAAGTTCACAGCTACTAATAAAAGCTGCAGTTTGTTAGGGGGCTTAGATTTGCCCATATATAGGCAAATTTCTATTAAGTCTGCGTAAGTCATATAATTGCAGAGTTTTTCTGCCTAATTTCAATTCCTGCTTCAAAAAAAGAGCTTTTCAATATAAATATAAAGGAAGGAAGGAAGGAAAGGAAATGAAGAAAGGAAGAAAGGAAAAAAGGAAGAAAGCAAGGAAGCAAGCAAGCAAGCAAGATCAGTAGAGGTTTTAAAACAGAGATACACTTTTTCCATCTTACTTCTGAAGAATATTGGTTGAAATTACTGTCATCACCACTACTTTATGATAATTGCTAATTCATGCTGAGGCAGTATTCTAGCATATTTCAGTGCAAATGGTTTAATTTTAGAAAAGATCCATCCCATTGAAAACAGGATCTTTTTCAAGCCATGAGTGAGTAATGAGACTAGGCAGTGCTAATAGCCCTGCCAATAATATGATCAAGACTATTACAACTAAAAGAAGTCTAGAAAAATGGATTCCCTTTACTGAGGTAAATTACATAAATTTCTTATTCTGTTGCTGTATTGCAACGGTATGTTGAAATGTATTTCAGACCATGTTATAGTGACTTCCTCCAACAAATGAAAGAATTTGGGTTGAAATAGCTTTACTATAGATACTCTTTTGAGGAAAATGCTGGAATCAAGAAGAAAGATCAAGGACAGAAATTGCTCTACTTAATTAATTTGAAGTAATTCCATATGTGTTCAGGTTTACTGCTTACTATTGGACTTTTGGCATGACTCAGATAATGCCTTCCTTCCAACCAGACTCTTTGTAGGAGCAGTTGTAATTATACCACGATCTTTAAAAAAAAATACATGATTTGTTATTTTTACTATAAAAAGTAAGATTTGAAATGTAAAGATTTAGAAATTGAGAAAAAAAAGCTTACTTCCAAAACATGAACACTTTGATAGCGTTTTTTTTAGTACTTATTTCCACATACTGAGATGCTGTCAGAAGGCAAATGGCAAGAGGGGTAATAATGAACAATTAATTTCCCTAGTCTGTTATGCTACCAGGCCTCTTGTGCTCGGTCCAATCTAGAGCAGAAAAATGATTTAAAAGAATTAGGAAAACAGCCTTTTGCCATCCTCAGAGCAGTGGTAAAGAATATAAAGAACTTAGAAGACCTGCTAAGTATAGGACCCTGAGGTTTTATTAAAGGATTTTCTTGCACTCCTCAGTTTCTACAGCCAAATGTGGTCAGTTTTTCCCCAACTCAGGGCCAGAGGAGTGGAAGTTATTTGCTAATTTGAATTATTCAGTGTTTCATGAGGAAATGCAAATTATTAACTTTCTGCAGCGCTCCCTGTGGCATACTTATCGGTCTCTTTGTCATTTTATACAACCATGTCCCAGTGGTGCTGCCTTGGTTTTTCTGTTAAGTAGCAATTGACTGAGAATCCAAGATTCCTCATGTTTTTTCTTCAATGGCAGCCCTACATAATTGTGGCTGAAATTAGTGCTTACTTCCACAGGATCAGCATTCATGATGGTTAAAACATCATAACTTACTTCAGAGCACAAAGAAGCTGAAGAGCTAGTGGCAGATGGTGGGGACAAACCTGCCTCATCTCAGTTTGGTGTTGTTATCAGGAATATTGCATAATGTAAGGGTTTCAGCATAAGTTAAAGAGGAATTCATATGACGTACATTTGGGAAGCTAGCTATTATTATTTTTCATGCCAGTAGACATCTTGCTATCTATGAAATATCTGAGCATGGTTTTTGCCCCAAAATGTTATTTATGAGGAAGCACATATCCTAACACTTCTCACTAGTGAATGCAAAATTAGGGCTAAGCTGCTTATTCTGTACAGCAAATTTCTTGACTGCCTGGAGTCATGTTGCCATAATAACAGTGTGGGTATACACCTCACAGGCTGAGATCAGGCAGGACTTGCTACATGCTTGTGAGCTGTGAGGAAGGGCCAGTTTCCAAGATGTGTTGTCTTGTCTCTATATGCTGTCCAGTTTTAGGAGCAATCCTGCTCCTGGGTAATAGGAAAAATCCATGAAGTTGTGGTAGTCTAAGGGATGAAAGGCAAAAGGTTCAGCAGACTGTAAAAGGTTTTTTTCTGTTTTGGCCAGGACAACTCCTTCCTTCTTGAGTCTGGCTGGAGAACTCTCCCCTGGCCCACGTCTCCAGTGTGAGGGGTGCTGTGCACATTAGAGATGTCCAAAAGAACTTCCCACAAAAAAGAGAGTTGTCC
The DNA here is from genome assembly GCA_013399855.1 of Oxyruncus cristatus. Classification (NCBI taxonomy): domain Eukaryota; kingdom Metazoa; phylum Chordata; class Aves; order Passeriformes; family Cotingidae; genus Oxyruncus; species Oxyruncus cristatus. Next base: position 869,774 of record VXAY01006531.1, read on the forward strand.
AAAGAGCTTAGATGAGAGAAGATACCTTGTGGACCCCCTTCTGAGCAGGCAGAGTGCCGGCCGAGACCCCACTGATGCGGGAGGCTTTTTTTTTCTGATGTCCAAGATGGCACAGGCAGTGATTGAGGTGCTCACTGCTGGAGATGGGCATGCAGGAAAGAGCAGGGGAGTGGGCTTGGGGGCTCTCACATCTCCTGAGACATTTTTGAGGATTGGGTTCAAGTCACCCTGAGCTGGTCCAGTGCCATGAAATCCATGCTGCTTATAAGAAGAGAGTTTGAATCTGATGCAGGCTATGTCCTCTGTTTAAATGTCATTGGTGGCCAAGGCAACTGCGGCATTTCAGAAAAAAGCCAAGATGAGAAGTGCATGTAGGAAGTGTGGGATCCTGGGATTGATCAGGTGATACAGTGTCTCAGGCAATCCTTGGGAAACCACTGCAGCTGGAGTCATACAGATGAGCTTACACTCATCTTAAGGATATTTTTACAGAGCCCATGGGATTATCAAAACAATATTTAAAACTAATAGTTCCTAGGCTGTATCTGAAATATTGAGGTCAAAATTAGCATAACCAGACATTCAGCCAATGGGAAAATATATGAAAGTTTCCATTTGACCATTTCCCAGCTGAAGATGAGTAAGATGTGTAGCAAAATTTACACTTCTCACTGTTGCTTTCTCTTCTTTGTGACTATTAGGTGATGCGGTAGCACATCTGCTGAATAAATGGAAACATTCTGCTGCTGTTGACTTCCTGAGCAATACCATATGGGTTATATTTACTCAACTGGTTTATACTTGGCTTATCGTTACTGCTAAACATTTTATACAGAACATGATAGAAAGGTCACTCAAACTAGCAGGATTTTAATTGTAATAAGGACATCAAACTTGTAATAACAAAATAAAATAATTATGTGTGTGTGATCAGATACATTTTTTCTGGTTACTCATAATGGTATTTTGTAAGCACCAATAAAGACAGTGATACCATTTACGTTCTTTTCATGCAGAGGAGATGTAGGAATTTCCAGCACCTTCAGGGCAATGTGCTCCTGAGCGCATTATAAGATTGAGACTATTTGTGCCTGCAATTGGTTACTAAGGCACTAGTCCAAAGGAAATGGCATTTCATGGATCTGCATGCTAAACACAACAGCCATTATTCACACTTCTTCAGAAAAATAAACATAAAACTGACTTCAGGAATAAATATTCTTTGAGATAGCTTGCGAATTCTGTTAGTAGCTTGTGGTATAAACACCATTCATCATTCTGATAATCTGTTCTGACAGGACTTGTGAAATGCAATGATAAGATTTCTGTGGTCCCCTCAGCAACTAAATATTAAACTAGCGGGAGCTGGCGGAAGAGCTTGCCAAGCCTCTCTCCATCATCCACCAACAGTCCTGGCTCACTGGAGGTCCCAGATGATTGGAAGTTGGCAAATGTCAAGCCAATCCACAAAAAGGACAAGGAGGACACGAGAAACTATAGACCTGTCAGCCTGACCTCAGTGCCTGGCAAAGTTATGGAGCAGATCATCCTAAGTGCAATCACACAACACCCACAGGATGGACAAGGGATCAGATCCAGCCAGCATGAGTTTAGGAAGGGCAGGTCCTGTCTGACCAACCTGATCTCCTTTTATGATCAGGTGACCCACCTGGTGGATGAGGGGAAGGCTGTGGATGTGTCTACCTGGACTTCAGCAAAGCCTTTGACACCGTCTCCCACAGCATACTCCTGAAAAAGCTGCATCCCACGGCTTGGACAGGGGCACTCTGTGCTGGGTTAGGAACTGGCTGGATGGACAGGCCCAGAGAGTGGTGGTGAACGGGGCTGCATCCAGTTGGTGCCCAGGGTGTCCCCCAGGGATCAGTGTTGGGCCCAGTCCTGTTTAATACATTTATTGATGATCTGGATGAAGGGATTGAGTGTACCATTAGCAAACTTGCAGATGACACCAGGTTGGGGAGGCATGTTGATCTG
>VXAY01006531.1:872383-1038337 GCA_013399855.1 Oxyruncus cristatus
GGATGTGGCACTTAGTGCCGTAGTCTAGTAATTAGGGCGGCATTGGATCTAGGGTTGTATTTGATGATCCTGAAGGTCTTTTTCAACCTGGTTGATTCTATGATTCTATGACTTTTTAAGTTAGGAAAAAAGAGATAAACAGGCAATATTGAATGATGGGAACATAGTTAATAAACTTGGAAAACAAACTGAGTAGTTCATCTAAGATGAACTGCAGTGTCAGGAATAAAAGTTAACATCTGCTACAAATTACGTAGGAATTTATTAGAGATACATGTATTTAATGAGAGTTTTTGTTTGGTTTTTGTGTTTTGGTTTTTTTAATGGAGAAAGAAAGAGAAGGATTTTATGCTTGAGGAAAACAGCTGAAGACTTGCTTCATTTTTCCCCACATATTCTGAAAGTATTTTAACTTAATAAAGGAACACTCTGCATTTGAATCAATTGCCCCTGCAATGTATCTTGTGCCCTGTGAGTGTCCTGGCATATCTCAGCTGCTCTCCAACCTGTAACACTCTTTGTCTTTAACTTCTGTTGTAAACTCCTGTTATAAATTTCTCCCCTTCTCTCAAAGGATGGATCTGATGCCCAGGTCTGACCCATCAACGTGGGTTGCAAAAGACCAGTAGAAAGGTAAAAGCTGTAGAGAGGGTAGAATCATTGAGATGGGAGCATTCATGGTTCCAGCAGACAGATGGACTCATCCACTGAGCACTGATAGAGATTATATAAGAGGAAAAAATGAAAGCCCAGATTTCCATTAATTTGCCTGAATATATTCTTTGCCAGATTAATAAGAGGACCCATAAGGAAAGTCATCTCACTTTGTAAACTGTAATGGATTCTGTGATGACAAGAAACAAATCTGCTGTTTTAAGATAAAAACAAGCTTGGAAAAACCAGCAGGGGAACAGTCTGCAGTTCTCTGGAGTGTGGACATAAAGGTCTAGTTCATACCTCAAAACCCATACACATTCTTCACTGCATCTTATTTATTTGTGAAAAAAGTGCACCATGCAGTGGGTTCAAAGAGGTTTTCCTAAATACCACTCTTCACAGACTTCACTTGGGAAAGCCAGTGCCAAACATGGGATATTTTGTTTATTTAAGCTTTACCGCAGAAAATTTCAAGGCATTGTCTTCAGTTTACACGTTACAGCAGAATAGTCAGACTCTGACAGGAATTTATAAAATCAGATGTAACATATACCCCACATAGGGAACCAATGTGAAGGATAAGCTTGCAGAGCTTTGGAATCATTCTGCTATCTTATTAAATCAGTACAATGGGATATAGGCAGTGGATATAGGTCTTGAGATCTCTGCTGATGAGTGCAGTCACTGCAGAGTGCTCAATGGAGAGCCTCAAGGGAATTGCTTGCCATATGTGTGAGCAACAATTTGAAGGTTTGAGACCTGAGGTTCACCTAAACTGAAAATTTAGGAATCAGATCTTAAAGGTAAGAAAAAAAATGGAAAAAGATTAATGTGACAGCTTTTAGATAGCTAAACAGATGCAACTATTTCTATAAAAGAGCATAACTATAGATTGGAGGACACATTGTAATAGAAGAATAGAATAGATAAGCTATTTTAAAATTATGAAATTTACATCAGATATAGTTGTCATAACAAAACCGCTTTGAGAACACTGTTTGCATCAGTAAAAAAAATCACATAAAACTCCCTCATATAAATAGGCTGAACCCTAATAAGCCCTTTTTGTTAGAAATCATGTTACATTTTATTTATCCTATTTAAAATTCCCAGTGTTTTTGTATTCCATTAACTGCCAATATTATTATAAACTTGCCAGAATATTCTACTCAGTAGAGGGGCTTTCTTAAGGTGCAAAAAGCCTATTTAGTTTGATTTCTACTAATATTCTCATGAATCAGCAACAATGCTCTTTTAACCTATTTATTTGGAGTAATTTTCCATGTTTCTATGTTTTCTTATCTGGGAGATCCTTTAGGTATTTGCTTCAGTGGATTCCAATGGAGTTTTTTATTTGGTGACAAGAAAAGCACACTCTGCCCAAAGTCATATTTGATGAAGATGTTACCATTTCTGTTGCTGAAGGATTTTTATTTTGTTTTACTCTAATTCAGTCAAGAATATCTTCTCCCTTTGTACATCATCTACGAGACAAGACTAAGAGACAACCATGTCTTCAAAGAGATCTAGACACCTTACCAAGATTAAAATATACAGGATCATTCTGGACAGAACAGCAGTTCAATGACCAGTCCTATTTCCATTTCTACTGTTTTCAGCGATTTGTGGGGCTCCATGGTACCTCTTTATATGCAGTCTCCAGGAATTTCAATAGAACTTGTCCTTTCCTATGACCTGACTTCCTTTTAGCTTCAAGTGTTGCTCCAGTTTGAGCATCTATTTGTGACCTTCTAACTACCAACAGGGTCCAAAACCCTCACTGCCCTTCCTGTAAGCTATCAATTTACCTTTAACAAGCCCAGAAGCTTATTTCTTTTTCAAATCCAGTTCCTCCGATAAGGACAACTGCCTTCTCTTCCTCTTACTTTTCAGTCGCACAGATAAAGATTTGGATTAGTAATCTAAGTAAATAAACAGGCCAAATCTCACAGCAAAAGTTTGTGATTTTGCAATCTCTTTTCAGCGTTTCTTTTCCAGGTATCTACATTTGTGGAAACCCAACAAATATACTAAATTCTGATTCTCCCCCCTTTTTTTTCTTTCTTTCACTGAAAGGAGGTAATCAGTTCTGTAGGTTTTCTGGTGCACTCTGGTAGAGCGTTAATGGAAGCAAACAGGAAGGAATGATGTTTGGTGCCTTCAGAGCAGGAACACCTCTTTGGGAATTCTAACTGGACATAGGGATGAAAAGGATTTCTTCACCAAAGATAGCAGTGCAGCTAAACAGAGCAACTAGGGTGGAGGAGCTGTTATCACCAGCTTAATTCTCAGAAAACTTGGAAGAGCTGCTGCATAATTGTTTCCGAAATCACACCATTGAAAACATGTGACAAACCATGCTAATTATCGATTACTGCTCACTCAGCATCATATATTAGATTACTAAAAAATACTTCATTAATGTGATCATTGTGTCCCTGACTCAGAAATATATCTACTGTTAAAAAGAGACACTTTAACACCAGCCCCAGAATAGTTTCAGAATTTCAGAACACCAACAGAGAAGCATAGCAGAGTACCTCATCAGGCTGAAGTATATTTCATGAACCACAATGCAATAGATAATCTAATTACACAGTGTGAGGGAAACCTGGATACCAAAGTGTACAGTGAAAAGTTTCAGATGCTGCCTTTTTCAGTGTTACTTAATATAAAAAATCAAACATTTCATGAAAAGAGCAAAACTACACCAGAAAACTCCAACTTTTTTTTCCACAAATGCTGTGGCACTGTATCAATTATGTGTGTCCATCTAGTAAATGTTTAATCCGTCAAAAAAAAATCTATTTGAATAAATAACCCCATGGGCATTTCACATTGGCTTTGATATTTTTTAATAGTTCCTTCCCGATCTTAACTATGTTATCAGAATGACTTTGAGTGCCTAATCAGACACATAAGTTAAGCACCTTCAAGCACTCTGCCACCCTGAGTATGGGTACCCCTCACTCAACAGCCAGCTGCAGTCAATTGCAAGCCCTTCAGAAGAAAAGATGCATGTGTAAAGGAAGAGGAGAATTTACAAGTCAAATCATGGCCCTAACTCTTACAGCTGATCAGCTGAAGCCCTGAAGAATGAGATCTGATTATAATAACAGTCCTAATGCAAAGCCGAAGTGTTATGAGGGCATGCTGAGGGCAATGAAATCTATCCTGCTCTATTTGGACTTAGCAGATGAAAAAGGAAACAGGATGACTCAGTTCTCGTGTTTTTGCATACATGCAGAAGAATTCCTCCCCAAAGTGAGGTTAAAGAATAATTCTGAACAAAACGTGGGCTTGCTTTACTTAAAGTTCAATTTTAAAATAGGCATTTTTCTGGAGATGGAAAAAGAGACAGGGACAATGTTAATTACATGATGACTTCCTTTGCTTTTTCTGTTTAATTGGAAATGGGGACAGAGTGACTGAAGGAGGGAAAGGAAGAGGTATATTCAGTAACTTCATTATGTACCTGAGTTTGAAATACTTGTTATTTAAAAACAGGCTTGTCCTTTCAATTCTGGGTTTTATTGTTATTTTAACACTGCATGTTTGAGTTGCTGCTTCTCTGTGACTCTTCTCCTGACTTATCCTGTTTTCTACCTTTATTGAGTTGCATCTCTTGTGCTAGCACAGGAAAAAGGAAGATTTTCCTGTAGGTAGTTATTAATAAGACAATCATTATTTATGTTAGTGCAGTAAACTAGAGACATTAGGTCTAGACTAGCATCAGGAATTGTTAGCATTAAACCGAGGCACAACATATAAATTAGCTCTGCTCCAGCCAGTTTGTAGTCCAGTCACGAGACAAGAAACATACAACAGCAGATGAATAACTGAGGCAGTTAAATTATTGCTCATGCAGTTTAGTGTGTGCAGAAAACACTGTTTATCCATTGCCAAAAGTTTTTTAAGCATCCAGGCAGAAGGCATGTTTCATGTATTTCAAGGATATTGCCACTGGAACTCATGAGTGTTCAGAAGAACTTAATGGAGGCCAGATATAAAAAGAATGCATATGTTTTTTATAAAATGGTGTTCTACTTTTGTCCTTCTCCTTTGAGCAATATTTGTGCCAATATTTATAATAATGGGAGATTAAATAATTTTGAAAACCCCCACCAGAGATATATGTTCTTCCTACTACTCATCTCACCAATGACATAAATTTCTTTTGTCAGACTTTTGCTAGTCTGTTGCTCAAAATGTGCCGCGTGGATTTTAATGCCAACTGAAAGCCATCTCTGAAATTATTTATCCAGAAAAATGCACCGTTAAACACAATGAGACATACCAGCAATCAGTCAGCCACCTACAGTGAAAAGTTTACATCGAAACTCTTAGGAACTGAGAGGAACCATTAGGAACCTAATAGTCTTTGCACTCTGCTACATGTCTTCAGGTGAAGGATAACTGAAGATAGTCACAAGCTTGTAAAAGTACAAGTTATATAGGCCAAAAGTTGTGTCTGAATAACATTCTCTTCCTTCAAGAAATGTCTTAATCACAGCCTGGATATCCCAATGTGGTGTTAAAATAGTGATCAGTTTCTGTGAGCCTTAAAAATCTTTAATCATTCATGACTTCTTTGTTTATGCTTTAAACACAAACCTCAGGGGAAAACTCTCTAAAAAGGAGGCTCACATAGAAGAAATAAAGACATAGGATTTGTTGCTAATCTGTTAGACAAGGTAGTCTTCCTTCAGGAACAGATCGTTCCAGCATGGTTCCCCCACAAATGAGTCACAAGTCCTATGAGCAAACCTGCTCCAGCATGAGCCTGCTCCAGCACAGGCCTCACATGGGGTCACAGTCTCTTTTGGACATCCACCTGCTCCAGTGTGGGATCCTCCATGAGCTGCGAGCAGATCTCCATTCCACCATGGACCTCCATCGGCTACAAGTGGACATCCTGCATCACCATCGTCTTCACCATGGGCTGCAGGAGAATCTCTGCTCTGGCACCTGTGGCACTTCGTCCCCCTCCTTCACCGACCTGGATGTCTGCAGAATTGGTTCTCTCACATATTCTCACTCCTCTCTCCTTCTGCAATTGCTCCTGCACAGTAAGTTTCTCCCTACTTAAATATGATATCCCAGCGATGCTACCACCATTGATGATGGGTTCAGACTTGGCCGTTGGTGGGTCCATCTTGGAGTCATCTGACATTGACTCCATCAGACATAGGGGAAGCTTCTGGCAGCTCCTCACAGAAGCCACCCATGTAGCCTCTCTCCACATGTGGTAACAACATTGTGTGAACAATCTGTTCTGCACCTTTGTGGCTATGCCTGTGTGCCTTGGCATAAACAGAATGCCAGGGTGTGATCTAAAATGGCTACTGCCTTTTAGGTCAGGACAAAGGTGGATTTTAGCCAAGAAGAAGGCAGGACATCTGACCAGATAACAAACTTCTTACTCTGCCCACAAACCTGTTGCATCCAATTAGAAATGTATTAGTAATGCATGTTTATAGTTTGATCTATGACCTGTACCAATGAAATTGTATTGATTATGCACCGGGGTGTGAAGACTGTATATAAGGGACAGTCTTTGTTCAATAAAGCGGACATTTTGTTGATCATGTTGGTCGTATGCATCTGTTCCGAACTCCTCCACCCCAAATCCACAGAAACCCAGTACAGCCGTGGACACAAGAACTGGACACAGCCGTCCAAGTGTGGCCTCATGAGCACGGAGTAGAGTCATTCCAATATAGTCTAGACTTACCTCCGTACAAAAATTACTACTACATTCAAAATGCTGCTCTAAAGATTGTGCTTAGTTAAAAAAAGCTTTCCTATTACTTGTTACTTGAAAACAGTAAAATAATTTCATTGTGAAGCCCAAGTAGAGTCTGTCTATACAGCAATTACAGTGTATTTTCAAAATTGAGACACCCATTTTACACCAGGTGCTCTGAGAAAAATCAATGTATTTATTTGATCATTTAGGTTCTATCAATCTATCCATAGCAGTCCTATTACCTATGTTTATTTTTGAAACCAAATTGAAGAGAATGATCCATCTGGGTTCTGCTACATAAATTACTAGCAGGTTTTAACAGTTTGCTTTTTCCTTCAGGTAATGAGGCCATTTATTTGAAGTTAAAAAGATATTTTTTTAACTTCAGAAGTTCTAGATGTCCTGCAGCAAAGCTTAACCCCCAGAAAGCCATCATTTGAGCAGGAACAATCAATAACTCAGTTTGGATAAATAACCCTATTCTCAAAGCTCCTTTTCACCACTGTGCTCAGGGATGTCAGGCAAGGTATCTGCGGTCTTCTACAAAAGCCCTAGAAAATGCCAATTATAGTTGGAGTTGTCATAAGAACTGGTGAATCACTGTAAGAGAAGATGCTTCTCAATTTTGTTCCCACTGTCAGTGCCAAGGCAACCTAATAAAGAAGTGCACATAAAACCTTGTGCCTTCGTTTTCACTAAACCAATGGATTTTACTGAACTTTTTCTCTTTGAAAGTTTCCCCATGACGTTGCAGATATGGCTCTGACTACTGTTTTGGCCTGTCTATACTGCTGGGTAGGGAAGGTGCAGAGTGGGTTCTGTTGCCCTCTTTATCATCATCTGCTTCTAAAACTGAAGATTTTTGTACATCCTTTGTTAGTTACTTTGCTATCAGAAACCATGACACAGGTTTACTATCTCGAGCTTTTAAAATCTTTATGCATATTCACTATGTCACAGTCTTTTCTTGGTGCACTGTTTAAGGAAGTGTAGTTGGGCTGCTACATTAATTTTTAGAAATATTGATTTAAAACACAGGACCATGAAGGTTAGTAGAGACTGCAGTGTGCTCCTGTGTTTTGCCAATTGATGGGCAATAGAGAGGACACAGACGCCAATAGAGGGAATGGTCTTACTTGACTAGCAAAATTAAGGCAAAACAAAAACAAAAGAATGCAATTAATATGGCAATAAGCTTAGCACAGGCACTGTTTTGGCAAAAAACAAACTGAGCAAGGTAATGTATCTAATCATTACTATACAAGAAAAAAACAGTGACAAAGAAAGATAGATCACCAGTTACCCTGCTAATACATTATCATCATCCAGGCTGCTTTTTGCTGGGGAGCCCAGGTCACAGCGAAGGGTTGGAGAACCACTCCCGGTAACTGGGAAATCCTATGCAGTGAGTCCACTAGTAGGTGAGGTCTCCATCTTTGCTGTGAGGGGTTCAGCTTTTTTAGGGACAAATAGGCAAGTCAGAATGACTTGCATGTTTTGTCATGTGGAAACATCTGGTGACACTCTTCTCGACCACCCGAGACCAGGGCTTGGCCAGAGCCCAGGTCTTGGTTGGGCGAGGTTCCTGGGTGAGGTTCCTAGAGGTCCCCAAAATATCTTGCAGACAAGTCACAAGAGTACACCGCAATTTCTTAAGCATCTGGTTTGACAGACAAGATTAGCAAAAGATGTCTCAAATATGTGGTTTGACATAATAATGCTTAGCATAAGCAGTTTAGCTAATCTATGTATAAGGTTCACACTTAGCACAAGCAATTTAACTAAGCTATATATGTGGTTTGCCTATTTTCCTGTATCAAGTAGGGACAGTACAGGATTCATCTGTAAGTCAATTCTGGCCTATCTCAGGCCCTAGCACTTCATCATGATGCTTCAGTCAAGAAATTCTTTCTAACAAATGCTGAAAGAATGCCTCATAGATAAGTTTTTCAATTTACTGGGCCAAAAGTACTTATCCAAATAAGATTCTGAACTTGAGAAAGACCTTTTCCTTTGTTTTGTGTTTTGAAAACTGAAAATTGTCTGGAGCATAAAAAGACTCAATCCAAATGATGTATAAAGGATAGGACCACTATAAGTGCAGCACTCTTCTTGAGAAAGGTTTTCATTCAGAACTGTGAAGTACAAGGAATATGAGTTATTCTTTCCCTATCTGCTTTTCAAATCTTTAAATGTAGAGATTTGCTGTGGTGTAACATTGATTTAACAGAGATTTTTTCTACTTAGGGGGAATAAGATCAAACTACATCTGGTAATAAAATAGATTCAGGTGATTTCACCAGTATCTGAGTTGTAAAAAAGAAAAAAAAAATAAAAAAAAATAACTCCTCCATGTATTTCTTGTCAAATTTGAGCATAAATTATATTTGGGGACTCAAAAATAATGGTGCTTCATTTAACTGACTTTGCAGAAGGGAGTATAATGTCATTAAGCTGATCTTTTTACTGAATAACCAAGTGTTGTATCAAATATGTTGTATCACATTAAAATATTACACTAAATTTCAAACAAGTAGCTGTTTGAAAGAGAATTAAGATTGTGAAACATAAGATGTCAAATGACAAGCAATGCCTGTAAAATGTGTAGTTTAAGCCTTTGTGCACATCTCAGATAAGCAGTTCAGTACCAACAGGTTGATAAGCTAAATTCCCACAGGCATGTGGCAGAGCACACCTGCAGATGAGCTGCCTTATCTGTAGGAAAGCTGGTGCTTTGAAATCCTCACCTACAATGCTACTGATAGCAGAGAATTATTTAGGAAAGGAAAGAATTTTTTTAGGAAGATGAAGTATGATCTCAGGATGAAATAATTCAATACTGCCCTAGACTACATAGCTTGTGTAGTTGCATAACCATTGCACAATTGTGGATTTTGGAACCAGGATAGTTTTTAGCAACTCCTCTTAAATCTATGTCTGTGATTCTCTAAGAATTTGATATTTCATACTTAGATGTTTGCAGTGGAATGGTTTTATAATTTGTAAAAATATAGACTGAGAGAGAAAGAAAATATGAACAAGAAGAGAGTTTGAAATTGCTGTAGTAAATAAGGCATAGGAACATAAGCTAATGACTAAGTATAGAGCAGAACAGTGTAAAACCATTAAGTCACCCACAGCCTGAAGGCCCTAATATGTAAACTGGAGCACAGTGCAGCCAAATTCATAATTCTGATAATTCATAGTTTATTAAATATCGTAGTTTCTGCTGTTCCTGCATTAGAGTCAATATTATGAGAAAGTGAAAAATGTCAATTTTATAAGATATAATCAACTAAACTTGAAAAGGCATGGAACCATTTCAGACTTGCTTCCTAATATCTTTGAAGTCAGAGAAACGCACTATTCTTCCAGCCACTTTTAAAGCAGATAAGAGAAATAAAACAAACAAACAAACATTCATTTAAATATTTATTTTCTATTACTTTTTGTGGGTTTTTTTCATGTGTCAGGGCACATTCAACACATCGATAAAACATGTTACTGTGGTGCAAAACAATTCTTGGATTCTTAATTTGAGAGAAGGATAAGGCAAAAAGTGTTTTTAAAAATTCCTTTGAAGAAAAGAGCTAGAACAGGAGATAATCCTTCTTCCATTAAATATAGTAAAAGCTATATGCAGAGTCCATCAGGGAGATGTATAATTAGATGATGGGGCTGTCTATGCATAGAAGGTAACATAGCCCTTGAATTGCAGTTAAATTACAGACCTTACCACGTGAAAAAAAAAAAAAGAGAGTAAACTTGAAAGTCATTCAGTATAGAAGGTGAATCTGTATGCTTCCCTCTTTGATCACATTTCATGTATTTATTACAAAAATCAAAAACACTATCTAGAAGACCAGACTAGACTAGACTAGACTAGATTATTCCAGTGTAGTTCCTTTGTAAAGAAATATCCTGAACACTTGCAGTAAAGACAGCTCCTGTGGCACTTGGGAAGATACATAATTACAAAAACTCTGTCTTCTATGCAGATCTCAAATACGGAATTAAGTTTAGTCTAAGCACGTGATCATGGTTCCTTTTTAATTGTCAGCTCTAAACTGCTGCCAGTAATATAATAGTCATCAGCAGTCACCTTATGGACATTTCCGAGGTGATCCCTTAGCAAATATTTTTCATCTGAGAAAGTATATTGCGAAATTTAAAGCTGACAGTATAGCTGTCTTGTATCAGACATTCAAAGTTACCACTGCTACTATTCAGATTATGAAATTAATGTATCAGAGTTGTTTTTTCCATTACCCAGAGACAGTAATATTTTTCCATTATGTTTGGAAACTAGTGCAGTTACTTCCAGTTGTACTACCACAGGTTTTACATGTTGGTTCACGTGCAGTGCTTACTCTTCATTTAATGTCTTTTGCATCAATCTCAAATGTAAAGCCCACAGATCTGGCTTTCCTGGAATGTGAAGAGCCTTATAAAGTCCTGGGATTTTTGTGTGTTTCTTTTTTTGTTGTTTTTGGTCATTTGGCTTTTGTGTTTTTTTGTTTTGCGATTTTTTTAATTGTTAACCTAGATGGCAGATGTTCTCCTGTGACAAACAATTGATGTTTTAATGACAACAGAATACTTAGGAGTAGGAAAAAGACCATTTAGAAAAATGTAGCTGTGCAGCAACCGGCATATTATTCATCACCATCTAGTCAAATGAGGTATTTAATTTAGAGCACCTTCAACAGTATAATATGTCGAGACACTGATGAAGCAAAATTATACTCTTCTGTCATGGTTTAGCTAACCATCACATCTTCTATAATTTTCCTACTACCATTGAGGTGACTTCAGTCATAAACATCACACAAATTCTGCTTTAGAGCAATTTCACATTAAGTTGTAGATTCTAATCCTTGAACTAGAGAGACCCCTTAAATACCATAAAATGCTGCTGTCCTTCCTTGAAAACTATCGAACTGTCTTGCCAATGGTTTTAGATTCTCACAGAAATACCTTTTTCACTTCAGAGTAACTGCTACATTTAATAAAATCAGATGTTTTCAGTTTCTTCTAGCCAAGTTATGCTCAAATATCAAATGCATAGATAAGAATTAATCATACTTTCTGTTGTTACATATACATATATGCAATGTCAATTTAAAATTTACATTCAGTCCTTAATACTCTATCTTTAAATTTGTTTCTTATAACTCGAAAACAAAACAGAAAAGCATCCATTGGGAGTGTAGGCTCTTAATCCACAAACTAATCAGAAGCACATGCATCTGCCACCCACCCAGGAAAACATGAAGAAAACAATCGATATTAGCTCACCTGAGCCACGTGAGGGTATGCACTGTCTTTACAATACTTATCATATCGTGTTTACCACTTAAAAAAGAGATTCTTGCAAATAAATCACTACTAGATAGAAGAGAAAACAAACGCAAGACAAAAGAATTCATAACAAATTGAAGTCAAATGGCATTTATATGCAAGGAGAAAGGGGAAGACGGTAAAACAGCAGGCAGATTCACAACAGCATGCAGATTCTAGAAATGAGTATACAGCTTTGGTGTCAAATTTGGTTCCAAGTTCTTTAATATAGAAATTTAAATCTGCAATTATTCTGTTCTGCAGTACAGCACAGTCCACAGACTGTGGTTAATACATGTAAATTTTCCAAATATACGAGCTCAATAAAATCCTACTAAAATGTTGAAGATTCAGTATAACAATTTTTCTCTCTGTATTTTCCTATTAATTTATTTTTACCCAATCCTCAACCAATGAATTATGTGAAGATTTTGCCCATTAAAGAAAAAGAACCATTAGTGGCTTGAAAACTCCTTAGCTTACACTGTTGTTTTTTTCTTTTCTTCTTCAGTTAATGTCAAATTTTGTAATCTGACAGAATAAGCCTGTCAACCATCTTAGTCAATTTAAGAAAGTAATGAGACATGAAGAAAAAAAAAAAATATTCATTCGCTGAGAAAATGTACTGCGTCACATTAGGAAACCAAAAAAATTGATCAGTGGAAAGTTCACGTTAATCTCATATTTTTAATTAAATTAATAAGTTTAGATAATTAAATCATCTCAGCATAGAATAATTCATTTAAATTTGATTGTGAAACATTAAGGGAAATTTTTTTGTGTTTATTTTTAATTTAAAAAACCACAAAAAAACCCTAAGAAGGATTGAGGAAGAGTGAATTTTCTTTCCATCCAATACATCCGTTAGAATACCTTTCAGCAAATTTTAGGAAATTACTTTTGAAAAATCTTGTAAACACAGGCAGATGCAGAACTAATTAGGCTGATGTGTGATGCAATGGTCCTGAACACATAGAGGATGTAAAAGCCATCTGGGATTAAAAGGGTTAGATCAGATGGATAACTCTGGCCTCACACAAGTAACTCTGGCCAGTTCAATTTCCATAATAAAGAAATACTTAATATTGCTGTATAAAAATGAGAATAGCAAGTTGAAGCAATGTAGGAATCCCATTATGACTGGTTGAGAAAGGGTCATTAGGCTAGCTGAAAGAAAGTCTTCAAACTTTAATGTGAAAACAAAGTAACTGGTTGAAGAAAACTATTTATTTTCATATATACAAAGTGAGATTTTGTCAGTATATTTTGCTGAGCTTTTGGGAAGTCTCACATTACTGGAGAACATTGGTAATTTCACTGTTACGAAAGAGGTATACTTACTGAAAAGCTGATCAGCTGAGTACATGGTACATAAATTGCAAATATTCAGACCTACTTGAACTGCCAAAACTTCAGTACAAGGAGTTCAGTTTTGTTCATTAGCTCCAAAGCTGAATTGGCAGCACATAATTTCAGCTTAAAAGAGATTTTATCTGATTATGAGGAAAGGGTCTGGTGTGGAAAGAAACCACTATGTGCAGTTGCTGAAATGAAGATTAAACAGACTACACATGACTAGCTTAAAAGATCCATGTTATTGGGAAAGGGGAGTTTCATGCTCATTTTTGGCTTCAAATTGAATTCACTTCCATAAAGCATATAAAAAGTTTTTTCCAACCACTCCTGGCATCTCTATTGAAAGTGTCATATGCCACAAGAAATTATTGTGACAATCTATATTTGAAAAGAAACCCTGACCAACAAATTACTCTTCAAAACTTTTAATTGGTTTTTAGTACTTTTGTAATAAGCTAAATCCAAATCACCGAAAGAAGATTTTCCAATTGTGTAAATAGCTGCATGATTCATTTTGCAAATAAAACAGTGGTAAATGGGAAAGTCTCACTTTCATTATTTTCTATTCAAGTAATTAAGCAATTCTATATAGTTAAAGGTGACAAACATTTGGAAGGGTTTTTGTAGACAGTCTGCCCCTGTACTCAGCACTGGTGAGGCCACACCTGGAGTGCTGTGTCCAGTTCTGGATCCCTCAGTTCAGGAAGGATATTGAGGGGCTGGAGCAGGTCCAGAGAGGAGCAACCAGGCTGGTGAAGGGACTTGAGCACAAGGCCTATGAGGAGAGGCTGAGGGGGCTGGGGTTGTTTAGCCTGGAGAAGAGGAGACTCAGGGGAGACCTCATCACTCTCTAAAACTCTTTGAAAGGAGGTTGTAGCCAGGAGGGGGTTGGTCTCTTCTCCCAGGCAACCAGCAGTAGGATAAGAGGGCATGGCCTTAAGCTGTGCTAGGGAAGGTTTACGTTGGATATTAGAAAGAAATTCTTTACAGAGAGAGTAATCAGCCATTGGAATGGGCTGCCCAGGGAAGTGGTGGATTCTCCATCCCTGGAGGTTTTCAAGATGAGGCTGGACGTGGCACTTAGTGCCATAGTCTAGTAACCGCGGTAGTGTTGGGTCAAGGATTGGACTTGATGACCTCAGAGGTCCTTTCCAACCCATCTGATTCTATGATTCTATGATTCTATGAAATAATTTCTAGAAATGTATAGCTTTGCAATTTCCTTAAACTCCTAAAGATAACATAGCTGTTGTTCATCTGGTAAATATTGTTCATACAATATTTAATATAATAAAGAGATTCTGGCAAGCAGTGTGCTGCTGTGAAGGATAGCTCCATGGGCCCTCGGGTGTCCACAATTTATGGACTAATTTGATTGATTTCCAATCATATTTGCATACCAACCATATTTCAGTTGGCGCATGCTCAACTAGAACTCAGCAAGATTTATCATCCTTAGCTACTGTGTGTTATCTGTCTTTCCAGAGACCGGCTGAAACCAGATGGAGTAATCAGGACCATCACTGATGTCTACTGCTTAAGCAGAAAAGCAGCAGGAGGGAGACACACCATCACAGGGGTTGTGAAAACAATTGAAGCCTTCCTCACTGCATTTCTCTGCCCGGTTCAGGGATGAAACAAATACTTTCCATATGTATGTACTATATTAGTATTGTCAAACTTGTACTAAGACTCTGATAATACCCAATGTAACTTTATATTTTGATAGCTTGCCTGCATATCAAAATTTTATTGCTGTTGATCAATAAATACTGGTTTCAGCTGCTGTGCTTTTAATATAAAACACCTGCATTCTCTAAAATGCCCTTTACTTATGAAAACATCAAGACATCCAAAATAAGCTGTCTCGCCTGAAGATAAATCATGTTATATTATACATATACAGGTACAGTTTTACATTACAAAAAATATGATTTAGAGGCAGAATTTTGAGGCGAAAATAAAAATACACATAATCTTATTCTGTTTATTATAAGTTATTGTAGCATTCAAAACTATGTAATCTTCAGACATTGAATTTATATTTTGTCTGCAGTGGATTTTATTTTTTTTCCAATTTTGCAGAGTCAAAATTCAATATTTCCCATAATAAATGTTGCTGGACATTTTGTTCCTTAGATTAGCTACATATGTTAACCTTAGCATACACAAGAAATAATTGAATACAAGAAATATGTGAATACTTGCTGGTAAAAGCAAGAACATTTTTTGGTTTTTTTGTCTGTTACAAGATAAGAAATACATATAAGAATTATTAACATTGTCTGCTGTTTGACCTGAATCATACAAGTGATGTTGCAAAAGTGGGAGGAGTAGTTTTTAAACCAGATTGTTGTACAGCCATTGAGAACAACCTTGAAAAGATGGAGAAATAGACTGACAGAAGTCTCACAAATTTCAGCAAGTAGAAATGCTGAGTCCTAGCCTCAGAGACAAATAACTCCAGTCACCACAGAATCAGAATCACCAGTACAGGCTGAGACTGGTTGCAGAGCAGTTCGGCAGAGAAGCTTCTGGTGGTGCTGGTGGACACCAAGTAGAATCAAAGCCAGCAATGTGCCCTCATGGCTAAAAATGACAAGAGCCTACTGGGCTGCAACAGAAGGAGTGCTGCCAACAGGTCGAGGGAGGTAATCCTTCCCTCTACCCAGCTCCACTGATACACATCAGTGAAACGGGTTTCTGAAAAAAATTTTGTTTTTTCATGAGTACTGAGCTCACTGATGAGATCCTCTTTTCAAGGCAGCAGTGGGCGTGCTGGAGTGAGTCCAGTGAAAGGCTACGAAGATGAGTAAGCAGCTGGAGTATATGCCTTAAGAGGAGAGACTGAAAGGGCTACAACTGTTCAGCCTGGAGAGAAGTGATCTTATTAATGTGTATAAATACCTGATCGGGGGGAATACAGAGGAGAGAAACAGAATCATTTAACATCTCAAGTTGGAAGGGACTATAAGGATGATTGAGTCTAACTCTCTGCTTATTGCAATGACTACCTAAAATTAACCATATGACTAGGATCATTATCGAGGTGTTCCTTGAACTCTGACAGGATTGGTACTATGATCACATCTCTGGAGAGCCTATTCCAGTGGCCAACCACCTCCTCAGTGAAAAACTTTTTCTTAATGTCCCATCTGAACTTCCTCTGAGGTAGCTTTATTTCATTTCCTTGTATCCTGTTGCTGGTCACTAGAGAGAGGAGATTAGCACCCTCTGACTCTGCTGTCCCCCTTGAGAAAGTTGTAGACTGTGATGATGTTACACCTCAGCCTCTTTTCTCCAAGCTGAACAAGCCAAGTGACCTCAGTCATTCCTCATAAGTTTTGTCCTTGAGACCTTTTCACCATTTTGGTCATTCTCTTTTGGACATGTTCTAATAGTTTGATTTCCCTTTTATACTGAAGTGCCTAAAACTGCACCCAGCACTTGAGGTAGGGCTGCACAAGTGCAGTGCAGAGCAAGGTGAAACAATCAACTTCCTCTTGTCCCCCAGTTTGTACATATAACCAGGATTTCCCCATTCCAGGGCGAAAATCCAGCATTTGATCTTGTCAAATTTCATATGGTTGGTGACTGCCTCTAGTCTATCCAGATGTCTCCATAAGGCCTCTCTACCCTCAAGGGAGTCCATAGCTCCTCCCAGTTTAGTATTGTCAGAAAAATTACTTAATGTACATTTGATTAAATATACGTGATTCTTCTCAGTGATGGCCAGTGACAGGACAAGAGGCAATGGGCCTGAAACATAGAAAAAATTTCCAATTAAGTGTAAGAAAATACTTTTTACCGTGAGGGTGATCAAACACTAGAAATGGTTACCCAAAGATATTTTTGGGTCTTCACATTTGGTTATATTCAAAATCCAATGGGACATAGCTGTGAGCAACCTGCTGTAGGTGATTACCTTGGTTTGTGAAGGAGGTTTTATTAGATGATCTTCAGAGCTTTCTTCACACTTTGATCATTCTGCAATTCCAACTTTACGACAAGAGGTGAAATGAAGAGTTTCTAAGTGTGTTTTGGTTAGTAACGAAAAAAATTACAACAAAGGTTAAAGAAAGCTTCTGTTGGACATCAACGTAAATTCTGAAATTGGGTTTCTGGAATAAATTTAACAGAAAATAATTTTTTTATGAGGATAGTTGCACAGTCATTCTTATTTAGTGTGCAAATTAACTGTATGATCTGTGGTGAGATTTGGCAAGCTGGTCAGTGCCTGAACTACCAGGTAATTTGTGCCTTATCAGGTGTGGCAAGCAGGGTTTATTAAAGAAAAAATAAGTAGAAAAACAAAAAATACTGGAGAGAATGGGCAAGGCAGATTCAGCATTATACGGTAGAAAGTAGAAGGAAACAGCAGAAGATGAACAGCCAATGGAATGGATTTAAATAGGACAGAGATAAAGAGGGATCAATATTTTCAATGTGCTGCTAAAAGAAAGTTCAAAGTTTATCAGTAAGCACACGATGAAGTGTTTTCCTGACAAGAGATTGTCCTAGTTAATAAAAATGCAGAATATCCCACTTGTCAGAAGGTTAGTATGATATTCACCACAACACAAGAAAATCTGTGCATGGCAGAATGCTCTGTGATTAACAATGCTTTTTGTAAAGGTGTCTGGAGACAGGCAGTTATGTATCTGCACTACTCTAAGCTGTAATAAGGAGTAGCTGTATTCAAAGAACAAAGCTTGACATTTATCTTCTCTGAAAAATAAAAAGATTGAAGGCAAATAGGGTTTTGGTTCGTTTGGTTTTTGGTTTTTTTCTGACAGCATTGAAACTCCTTCGTGATTATCTAGAGAAAAATATTAAATATCACTAAAAGGTCATAAGAACTTTCATTGTCTGAAAACTAGGGGGAGCACAAATTGATAAAGAGCTTTGGAGAAAAATATTTTAACAGTAATGCACTAACAGATGACATTTTTTTTTGAAAGAAGGAACTGATAGAGATGAGGAAGCATAAATTGCCTTTCATTTTATTTTGAAAAAATCTTTGCATAGAAAAGGAAAAAAAACTGTCATGAATTCTCAAGTACTTCTACAGTAATGTAAATAGTTGGTATGAATAGAAAATCAGCCTTCATTTTGTTACAAAAAGTGACATTTCTCAATTAGTAAATCAACACTTCATAAAACCTCCATCCCCCTCAGTCAGTCACAAATTACGGAATAGAAATAAATATTTTAAATTTTCTAATGATAATTTCATGGGGTTTGCACTGCATAAACATTCTTTGTATAAATATAAGCTGAAAAACTTCATATTTTTATTGTAGATATAAAGATGTTTTGACATTTTATACTCTACAATTTAGTTCAGGTTCATCTTATAAAAAAAGGGAACTTTTTTTTTTTTTTTCAGAGATTCCCCGTCCTTTCTGCTTTATTGAAGATTTCTTTCTTCAGAGGGGAAATATCTTCCTTTTTTTGACCTTAGCAGGCAGAGCTTTTAACTCTAAGCACTGGCAGTTGCTGAAGTTTAAAACCTCTAAATTAAATATTGTTAAAACAGAGAATAAGTTAAAAGCAGCTTGATTCAGGTTGGTAGGGTTATTTTATTGAAATAAATGTATTAAGTCAGAATTCATAAAACTGTTAGATAAAAAATGTTTCAAAAGCCTAAAATACAACTTTTTAAACATTTTTGCCAATGGATTCCCCAAGAAAATGGGAAGCACGAAGAAACTTGTATAAGTCTGTTATAAGTAAGGTAGCAAGATTTCTTCATGGCAAAGGTTTTTAAAGCGTTGAACTCAAGATCTTCTCAAACATTTCCCCATTCATTTTTCTTTAGCAAAAAGTCCAACAGTTCTCCATAAATATCAGCTCACATCTTCATTAAAACAAAAAGCAAAGAAGATCAGAAGAGCAAATTATTGAACTACTAGATTCTTTGCTGTCCATAAATTTGTCTAACTCCTTTTTGAACCTCAAAATACTTCCTCTTTCCATGAACTCCTGCGGCAGCAAGCTTCAGATATATGTGACCTGCTGTATAAAACCATACTTTCTTTCATCTCTTTTGAAATTACTATCTATCAGTTGCACTAATTGTCCCCAAGTTCCAGAACCGTAGGAAATGGTGAGTAACAGTTCCACAGTCATCTTATACAATACCTTCACAGGTCTGTTAATCTGTTATCATATATCTCTTCAGGGTTTTCCTCTGTAAACCAAAAAAACTAAGATATTTATTCGTCCACGACTGGTGAAGATTCCTCTGAAGTGTGTAAAACTGATCATGAATCCTCAAAAATACTAGTTCCCGAAGGTCTTTAATGATCTCTCCACAGACTAAAACCCATTTTGCTAAATTATTTTTGCAGAAATGGCTGACTCCTCTTTGCTTTTGCATAAAATTGATAAGACATGAATTCATTCAAAGGACTCCTGCTACCTAGATAGGAAAATGTTATCTCTGTTTTTCAGATGGAGAAACTGAAAAGTTGAGGAGGCTTCCTTAGGCCTCAGGGTAAGGTAAGGACAGAGCTGGTGCTTCAGCTTCAGCTCTCCAATGCCTGTCTTCCAGTCTAGAATTATAAATGTCTAACATCCTACACAGTTAATGCATAGTTAATAGATAGGATAATAGTGGATACATTTTGCTCACGTGGAAAATATAAAATAAGCACAAAATTTTATATCAATCAGTTACTAGGTCTGACATTTTTCAGCAGATATTCAAAGTGTGGGAGGAGAAGTGAAAGGGTAACTTTTATCTTCCTGACAGCCTATACTCAAACAGACTTTTTTCACTGACTGCAGGCTTACTTCCATTACAGAGTTCAGATTTGAAGGAAATTTTCTTTCTACCTACTTCTCATTCATATTCAAATATTTTCATTCTGTGGTTATAGTTCTCATGTGTGAACCTACATGTTATTAAGAAGTATCAGACTAACAACTTTATTCTGAAGAATAAAGTTTCATATTTATAACTAGACCAGATACTGTACAGCTTTTTCAAAAGCTCTTTAGCTATAGGTGTAAAAATTACCCAGATCAAGAAGCAAAGTAGTGATCAAAGTACTGATTCTGTCCCGGACTTCCTACAGGTACTGCACAGCAAATATGCAGACTTTCTTCTCAGTTTAAAAGTATGATATCAAGGATTATTTCCCCTATAATACTTATGTTTAAAAGCATTAGCTTTTCAGGAAAGATGTGAAGTAACAAAATGTAACTGAAGTACCCAGAACATCCTCTCCGTAGAATATGAGGAATCTCAAGGGCCATTTAATCAATGCTGCCTTCACAGAAGGTGGGCTTACTGTCACACCAAAGCCAACCCCTTTTTAAGGAAAAATCCTTAATCATTGGTAATCGTAATAAAAATTAGCAATTATGATAGTATACTATACAATAATTACCCTAATATGGTAACCTGAGCACTACTATTTATTTAAATGTAATTAACTCCAATGTGAGAATGAAAAAAAGTGAAAACCCACTACCAATAGGAAACAAGTACTTGCATAGATTAGTGCAAAGAGACAAAATTTAACATCTCTGGAACCAGATAGAAATTGAAGGACTTATTTTAAGAATAATATTTAAAAAACAAAAACAAACAAAAAAACCAAACCAAAACAAAAACAAACAAAAAACCAAACCAAAACAAAAACAAACAAACCAACCAACCCAAACCAAAACTAAAAAGAATAGAATAAAGAACTTGGAAAAGAAATTAAGTCACTCCTGTTCAACTTCTGGCCATTGGAAAATAAACACCTTGTTGTGCCACTTTCTGTGAAACAGGGAGTCGCATTTTGGTATACACAAACAAAATAGGTAATGGAAAAACATGGTTCTACTTGTCATTCATAGTTTCAGGGTATTAAAAGGTCATATTGAAAGAGAAAGAAACAATTCTATGCCAGGTTGCTCACGCTTTGGCAGAAATACTGCAAATATGGAAGTGCTGCTTACTATTTAACAAGTACTGAAATAGAGGCTGGATGGATCTTTCTCCTTTCAATGGGTCACCTTCAACAGGGTTTGTCATTTGAAGTATTTGAAAGAATTGACTGTACAGAAAAGTGAGTACATATTTTTCTTAAGGTGTCTAAAAAGCCGTGACTTAAACAACCTTTTGTAACTGGTACAAAATATACCAACACTGGTCTTTGTAGAGCATTATATAAGCTCTCCACATGGACACCACTTCACAAATGCAAGGTGACACATGCCCAGAGTCAAAGATTACTATTTTCCTTTAAAGAAATTTCCTGAGGATAAAGTGGTCATTATGGTCAAAATCCAGTCACTAAACAGTTTTTCAGAGAGGTAGGTCAGAGAGAGAAGCAACTGTTCCTTAAGCAGCCCCACTGCAGCCTCATTGTGCCTGGGGCAGAGCAGGGCAGCACAGGCTCCCCAGGTGGGCTCCTATGCCCTGCCTTTCAAGCTGATTGCAGAGGTACATGGAGGCTGACAAGCCAAACTGCTCCTCAGCATCCAGAGATGTCATGCAAGAGTTTGGAAGAAGAAAAAATCAAGGCTAATAATGAAAGAGCAGATACAGAGCAAGTGTGCAGTAAATAATGATTCAAATCCTAAAAACTGCACCACAAGAAATTGCCTCTGTTGTTGAATTATTGCAACAACATATGATATCATTAAGAATTTCTCATTAAGGACTTCCCTGTGAGCATGAGTGCAGTTTGATCTTGCTTAGTCTGTGGTATTTAATGAGATACTCATTTATTGTACCAGAATCTGTTAAGAAAGAAAAATAAAGTGCTGAAGGCCTAAATTGCACTGACCTACACAGGGAACCTCAGGCACCCACAGTCACAACGGATTTATGGCCATCGTTTACATTGGCAACAGCTTTCTCCTGGTTTTTACCATGTGGCATGTTCTTCCTGAATATAGCATGTCATCATTCACAGGCTTACTGTGAATCTCCTATTAATGTAATAAATATTTTTTCCTAATACTGACTAAAATTATTTATTTCGTCTTCTTCT
Organism: Oxyruncus cristatus; assembly: GCA_013399855.1. NCBI lineage: Eukaryota > Metazoa > Chordata > Aves > Passeriformes > Cotingidae > Oxyruncus > Oxyruncus cristatus. The sequence goes on from VXAY01006531.1 coordinate 894,482, forward strand.
AAACCATGCCATACATATACATTTACATCCTGTATTTAAGGACACTTTCTCCTCCTGATTAAAATTATTTTAGTGTTCCTGAAACCATATCTTCAACAGAGAGGAATAACAATTCAATCACCCTTCACAGGTGTCAATAAAAACAGAATTTATCATGAGCAGAATTTCTTTTTTTTAAAGCAGGTGCTGTATATAGAGCCCTTGGTGTTCTTCTTAGGATATTCCACATAGTTTTTGCAGGATATTATAAGGCAAACTGAAAGCAATTAATGTTGATGGAAAATAATGCTAATAAAAATTATCTGCATGAAATCACTAAATATCTCTTTGTTAAACCTGATGTACTGTTGACACAACAGCTCTGTTCAGGTCACCAACACTGGAAGGCTTTTGCTCGCCACTGACATTTACTTAATGCTATGTAGGTCAGTTCAAAGTAATATCTGATCTTTGATTAAGACATAAATTGTGAAAGACATAATTCATATCAAGACAAATTAGAGTCTTTTCACTACGCAGTACGTAACATGTTCTAATAACACTAGCATTTTCATCTATTCATTAGAGGCATGAATCTCAGAATTACTTATTCTACTTAAACAGTGAAAAGGGCCTTAAGACCAGAGAATACAGAAAGATTCAGAATTATATTTTCTATCAGTAGCAAATATAATTCTGTGTTTAATACTTATCTTTTAGGGGTTTGATACTTCAATTTAAAATTATTTTGGTATTCCAGTAGGTGGATAATTAGTTTGGTCTATCACTGAATTTGATTTTTAAAAATATTAGTCAGGAAACAATCAAAATTAAAAAAGAAATAGGGAAGGAAAACTGCATAATAATATTAATGGGAATAGTGATAATAATATTAGTGATGATTGTACCAACATGATGAAGGATCATTTTTTTATATGTTTTCTCCTTTAACTGGTGTGAAAAACTGTCAAATTATTCTATTACTACTACAACTTCACTAATTTTGACATTCTATATTACATAAGTAAATGGTCAAAGGTAATTCCCTTCCTGTCTCCTAAAACATCAGCTAATAGGTACATGTTCATATCATGCGTAAAATAGCAACGTGTTGGGTTAGTTTTTGTATCCTTTGCTACTGCAATGAATTTGAAGAAGCACAGCATTTTACTCAACATCTCATAAGTTCCAAGAATGACTAATTTTGATAATTTCGGTCATAGTTGGTACCCTTTAATTGGATTTCCTCTTTGACTTAAAAGTAATGTTACTGCTTTCATGGTTTAATTTCACATACATTTCTTAAAACCTTCTTGTGTTTGCTTTCTTTGTTGCTATTTACTTTCAAGGTGACACTGAATTTTTTTAAAGATAGAATCTATTACAGACCTTCATAAATGTTTTCTGATAACCTACTGCCAAAAAACACAGACTCTCACCGAGGATTCATCAAACACCTTCAAATAGCCTGAAACATTACAAATGTTAGGATGGTTTGCTTTTGCTCATGCAGCTGAATTTCTTGGGGTTTATTCACTATTTGAAACAGATAAAATGCATCTCATAGACATGGGCTAATATTTTCTGTGACTATGCTGTGAGCTGTGCTGTGCAGATAAGCTCTAGAAAAGACTAAGAAAATAAATTTAACCCAAATAGTTTTTGCTGTACATACTGCACTGTCACCCTCTGAATGTCAACACAATTGTTATTACCTTATCAGTAATTAACTTATGGACTGTCCATCTTTGTTGTCTGCTCTCATCCCTATCTTTCATTTACTTGGAATTCAGTTAGTCTCATTTTAGTGGTAAAGGGATCATTCATGGGCAAGTTCAGCTGAGTAAATTTTCCTTTCCTGAAACAAAACCTGAAAATGCCTCAGAACAATTTACTGTTATATTATTCCCATAGAATAAACATCATCGTGTCATCTTCATGATCATAAGAATTTGACTAGGCAGCAATCCTTAATCCAATCTAGACATTCAGAGGACATCTGCTGAACTAAAGGGTTTTCTGTAGTCATTTCATACAGGTACATAGTATCTGGATTTTGTAGCGTACTAAGGATGTGCACTTATTCTTCGATCATTGTGATCCAACCCAGGGACAATTGTATCCTAAGTTAGGGCCTTCTGATGGTTTGAGGATGTCCTGTGATTAGGAGGTGAGTGGTATATTATTTAAACATTGATTGTTCACTCTGTTTAATACTGTAGGAGCTAGAGCCATTAGATAGAGCAGGCTGTAGTAAATCAGAAAGGAAACAGAAGATATAATTTCCTTGGTCTTTGGATTCTCAGTTCCAGAATTAAGTATCTGCCAAAACATATGGAGTAGGCTGGAGGACATTTTCTGCTTGGCATACTGCAGAACTGATGACAAGCAGCCTGCATTCCTTCTTAAAGAAAACACCAAAGGAAGGTAGAAGCTATAAAACACACCAATGGAATAATAAAGGCAAGTCATTAGAAAACGCAGACCGGGGTAAGTCAGGCTGGGGAAGAAAACCCCTAGGGAATTTTAATTAAAGCCCTTGAGATTAAAGTTATGTCAGGTTTTCAAAATATTTCTTAAATGGATTTACCTCCAAATCAATAACTTTTATGATTTTTTTCATCCAGGTGAACTACTCAGTATAAAAATTAGGCAAGTATGATACCCAAGAAGATCGGAACTGAAAAAGTTTACAGACTCCATGCCTTTCTATTCCTCTGTTATATTGTATTGTCTAGGAAAGACCTATGTCTGGAAATACGCTTTCTCTCCTTTATTACCTCACAGACTATTTACTGTGAACAGCCAGTGCCAAAAGTATAATTATTAGCCTTACTTGGAAAGTGGAAGCTACAATGGCAGCTGTCCATGTGTATAATCAAAATGCTTTTGAGGGGAAAATAAAAGACTGATAAAATAATCCAAAAGTGTTTTAGGAAAATAATGGAGTTCTTATATGTTATACAACAACACTAAGCTCAAAGAATAGAAAATATGGGTTTAGGACTTTGAAGAACTGTTTATATTATTAAGTATATAAATCTCAAATAACATTATTTTGTTATCATTGAATTTAAGATTATTAAGTAACAAATACAAAAGACCATTATCTTGCTGTAATTTAAGGTTTCTATTACTTTAGAATTTCTAAGACGGACTTGAATGGAGATCTCAGAAGGATAGCAATTCAGCTGCTCTTAATATCTTTCCCTTTGTGTTTAATATATGGTTCTGACTATTGTCTAAGGAATTTTTTAAACCCTCAAATTATGTGAGATAGTATGTAGTATGAAAAAGATGGACCTCTTTGCAGTATTTTAATACTGATGCATTGAAAAAGAGTTGAATTAAAAAAAACAGAGAGCCTATAGTCTTTCATTATTAGAACACTAAATTGCACAGACTGACATCACTTCCTTCTAGGGGCATTTGTTTGGTCCCCCTTCCCTGTTCCAAGTGCAGTATAATTGAATTCATAGTAATTATGTTTGCATGAGGAGGAATGGTTAACTAGCCAAAATAAAACTATGTCTAAACTAAAATGTTCATAGAATGATACAGAACCAATGTGCAAAAATGAACGCAGGTTATATACTGGGCTGAAGTGGTGTTAAGACACAGTTTCAAGTAGTTCTAAGAGACAAAACTATAGAATATTCACTCATTTGACATTCGGTAAAAATGGCACAGTTTGGCAGTGCAACAAAGCAGTCTTTGGGACTCTTTCTGCCATATCAAGTATGTTGCAATCACAACAGTGAACCAACTGGTGGTGGTTCAAAGTCACCAAAGGGCCAGCAGATCAGTTCATAAGATCAAGCTTTTTAAAATGTTGGGTAACATCTGTCCACAACAATGAATCTGCATCAGATCAGGTTTCATAGGTACTTCCATATGAAACCATCATAAATTTTGATTTGTATGCTTTAATATGCACCAGCACAGTCACATGTTCACAGTTGTTTTGTATCTCATTGGCTCTATTGCAGTTACTTATGACTGTCCAGATGCCATTTTATGGTTGTGGAAAATGTTGGTATGATAATTTAGAAAATCAATCCACTGTGATCAAGAAGATGAAAGATGATGCTACCTTTTCAGTCTTGTTTCCTGTTTTCATATTCAGTCCTTTCAGTATGTTCTTTCCTCATATATGATTCTAATACTTGTCCTAAGTCCTGTAGACTAACCTGTTCAAGATCTAAATAATAACATTCTCTTCAGTTCTATGTCATCATTCTGAACTTGAACTTTGTCCAGAAGCTCATATAATCAATAACCAATGTTGTTTGAACAAGGTTCACTTTTAGTAAAAAAAAACCAAAACCCTAAACAAACAAAACCAAACAAAACAAACCAAACCAAAAACAAAACAAAAACAAAAACAAAACAAAACAAAAAAAAAACAAAACAAAAAAAACCACCAAAACAAAACAAAAAAAAACCAAAAACAAACAAACAAACAAAACAAAAAAAAAAAGGAAAAAATGTGTGGAATGAAGTAGAATGAAGTAAAAGATCCTACACCTCTTGTTGGTCTTGTAATCCTAAATGTCCTACTTTAATAAGGAGAATTATTATAGACTCACCTTGGCCCCACAGGATACACAAAAATTGAACCATTCTAATCTATTCTTTCACTTCAACCAAATAATTGAAGTGATGAAGAGAAAAAAATGTATTTCAAAGTGGAAACTCTTTAACTGGGGAGACGGTCAACAGATACCTTGAAAGCTTGAATGTCCATGGACGTGACATCGACCTTTTTTGTCCAATGATGGATAGATCAACGTGGCTGCTCTTCTAATTCACATCTCTCTCTCTTCAGATGCTAGACTGATCCTGGTAAATTTACCAGAGAAAAGACTTTAGCATGCCCCTATAATAATAGAAGTATCCACATCTGAATGTTTAAACACTAGATCTTTACAAAGCAAATTACACCATGTGCCATAGTTGCCTTTCATTTACTAATGTCATTTCAGTCTGTGACTGAATATACCAACTATGCTACCAAGAATTTATATGCTCTAAATTAGCACTGAAATACCATGGTAACCACTATTCTCTCTCTGCTATTTCCCTGATCACGGAGTCTAACAATTCTACAGATACTATTTTCTTTTTGCACCCTGTTGTGTTTTCATCCTTTTCCCATTCATTAATTTCATATGTGTTTTCTCTTCTGGGGAAACTGTTTTCTTGTCTTGAGTATAAGATTATATAGTCAGCATAAATATTACTGGTTTACTGTGTGCTATGTTTATTCTAAGTCCACTTGAGAGCCACTTTATTAATTTTAATTTTCCCTCTCAGGATGAATTTTGGTTTCTTTAAAAACCTTAAAAGAAACTAAAAAACCCCCACCCATTTGGTTTTTCAGCTACAGGCTATCTCATTTCAGCAATCTAACATGCTGGTATTCTGTTTTACTGAGAAATTAGGAGAAAAAGATGAGTCAAAGTTTCCTGAGCCAAAAGAAGTTGTACTTGTTGAATTTTCTGTGCTTAAACATATAACATCTCTATAACATTGGTATAAAAAAATGTCAAGGTAACTAACTTCATGGAAGTCCTTCCATGTCAAGTAACTAACTTCATGTAAGAATACAATTTTTACTTTATTTATCTAGTGAACTTCAACCTGCCTTGAAGAAGCAAATTTTCTGTGAATATATATTCCAATAAATGCTTCCAGTTAAATGTAAGAAATCACTTTCCTACTGTGTGGGTAGTGAAACACAATCATGGGTTACGAGGAGAGTGGAGTCTCAGACCTTGGAGATACTAAAAATATGACCTTATGCACATTTTGAGCAAACTGATGTAGGTGACTATACTTTGTGTAGGGGGATGGGATTAGGGGATCTCCTGAAGGTCATTCTCACCTCAGCTACTCTGTGATTTTCTGAACTGCAAATTCTCTGGAAATGCTCTGATTGCAGGCACCAGAGGACAAAATAATACTACATTGCCTCAGAGGCACCTCTCTGGCCAGCTCTGATATTGACAAAGTTGAAGAGAATCATTGTTCAAAAGCAGCTTTGTTGTAGTATAAACCACCTATCCAAAAGGAGAAAAGTTAAACTAAAAGGAATGTAAAAAACCCAATAGGTAAGATTTAGATAAACTCTTGATCGTTTTTACTGCTTCAAACTGCATCTCTTTTTCCCATTAGCTCTTCTATTTTCTCCTCTTCCTGGAAAACAATGTTTTTTCTCATTTAGACAGTCTTAATGAAAGAAATCCACAGTCAAGGCTGCAGAAACAGAAAAGAGGTGACAAAATAGATTGCTTAAGTGGAAAAGAAAACAACCTTTGTTTCCGAAGTTCTTGCTTTTCTACTTATCTCTCTTTGTCAGGCTTTGTATAGTACAAAACTCACCTGAATTCTGGCTAAGTTATACTAGAAAGGCAGAGATAAGAGATCATGGGATTGTCAAGACTTGAAGGATGCCCCTAAATAACAGGATGTGCTACTTTCAGGAGTAGTATGCTTGGGCTGTTCAAGTTCAGTACACCATAACACAAAAAGTTTTGGAGATTTACTGACCAGATGGAGGTTCACCTCTCCATACCTTATAGCTAATGCAGACCAGAAAAAAAAGTGTACTGAAGAAGCTGTCAAAATTTCAGGAAATACAGAAGAAAAAGATAAAGAGAAAGCCCATAACTTTTTTACCTGCTGAGGTCAGAACATCATGTTAGTAAGAAATCAGTCTTGTATTAGAAATTTACCGTGATCTTCTGTAGTCACATTCTTCACTCTGCTTTTTCTAATCAAATTTTGCCATCACCCCAATGGTACAAGTGAACAAAAATTAGCTAAATGTTACCTGCACAGACAGGAAAAAATTTGCACTGTCTGCATGGAACAGGCAGGTGCTGCTTCCTTTTTGCAAGCTTGAAAAGAAATACATTCTGTCTCATTTATTTATCTATGTAGGTGGCCCAAGAAAGCAATCTGTGTGACTTTTTTGACTTGGGCTTATCTGGTCTAATTCTCAATAAAAGGCTGCACAGATTCCTCAAACTCTGCATGGTACAGTAGGATTTAGTGTAGAAATAGAGAAAGGTTAAGTACAAAGGAGCAGTGTAAGGCTGTTCTCACCTATACTAGTATTTACTTGGGCTCATTGTACAGGGATTGATTGTATTTGCAGTTGCAGCTTGACAGGATTTGGGACTGAAATTGGATCAAGAGGTGATCCTAAGCTGAACACAATATGGAAGAAGAGAACAGAAAGTACTTTAGTTAAAGCTTTATTTAAGTAGTAGAAGGAACAGAGGAGCAAGAGATGGAAAAGAAGAGCAATCCTGCGTCTGTTCTATTAATGACAGAGAGACATTCTTCTTCAAAATTGTGCTGGGACTGTTATACCATCAGAAAATTTTCTTTCTACTGAAAATAAAACCAAACAAGAAACAACTTTTAATCAGTACCTTCAGCCTACATCCATTTAAATTATGCTTCAGAAAATTCCTAAGGCAAACAAAAAAATTCAGGTGAAAGTCTCCCAATTTAATCATGGGTATTTGAACAACAGATAAATTGCAATTACCTTGGTAGTTGCTGAATCAGCTTAGCAACAAACACTGCAGTATTAACTATTCTGACCCAACCTTTTTCTAAATCAGACGAAGGGACACAAGAGCAGAGCTGATAATATCAAGCATTACAAATTCAGCATAATAACACTTCAAGTATTTATCCTCAGATTTTCTGGGGTGTTTAACACACACGTACATTTTTTCCATGCCCATTACAAGTTGTTGACAGAAATGTTCTCTGCTGACTTCACAGCATTCTTCTGAAGGCAAGGAGTACTTTGTCCTCTGCATCCAGCTTAGACTGTGTCTAATGTAACTGTTCTGCCTCATTTCCACCAGTTTAATTTTTCAGAAATTAGGCACCAGCAAATTTGTCTTTTATTTTTGATGATGTTTTCCCAACAACTTACATGATGGTAAGTATTTTTCACTACAGTATTAGTGTGAGCAGCCATAAAGGTGGCCTGGTGTACTGGGTCTGGCTGAGCTGGAGTTCATTTCCTCACGGTAGCCCTCACAGTGCTGTGCTTTGCATTGACAGTGAGTAGGGTGTTGATAACACACCAGTGTTTTGGCTGCTGCTGAGCACAGCATTAGCACTGTAACATTCCTTCCTCAGTTGAGGGCAAAATCCTGGGAGAAGACCCAAGTAGGCCAGCTGACACAAACTGACCAAGGGAATATTCCAGACCGTATGACATCAGCTCAGATATAAAAGCTGAGGCAAGGAGCAGGAAGGCAGGCATTCATTGTCTCCAGCGGCTGCCTGCTGAGAAACCCTCACACGTAATGAAGCCCTGCTTCTCGGAAGTGGTCAGCCATGGCTGCTGCTGGGAAGTAGAGAATAAACCATGTAATCTTTCACTTCGCTTCTCTTTTGCCCATGCAAGCTTTTGCTTTGCTTTTGCTTTAAATAAACTGCCTTATCCCAACCCATGAGTTGTTTTTCCACCTTACTCTCACCCCTGTCTGGCTGGGAATAGGAGTGATAGAGTGGCTGGGTGGGTACCTGGCATCCAGTCAAGGTCAACCCACCACACCTGGTTAAAAAGAGAAAATTACTGAACAGAAGAAAATGGCTTCTGGAAAATCATCATCATGGCTAGGCTTCGTGAATGAAGATTTGAGAAGGACTCTACCCACGCTGGCTACAAGTGCACTGATGGGTAAAAAGGCCAATGCGAGATAGACAAGTCCGGTTGCAAAAGGCACAGAGGCTTCTGGAAAATATTGAGAGAGAAATTGCCTGCCAAAGCAAAGCAGGAGCTGCAAGTTTCAGAACTATGCCTGTGAACCAGAAATGTCCTTAAAAGGTGCATCTGGAAACTTTGGAGTATAGCTGGAGTATCAAGAATCCAGAGACATCCTGAGATGTCATCCATGAGAACAAAACCAAGAAACTCTAATGACAATTTATCATCTGAAAAAGTAGAAACAGCCTGGAAAAACAAAATTAGTCTTGAAGAACGGAAAGCACAATTTAATAATTTAATTATTGGCTGTTACAGATGAAAAATAGAAATTAACACTATTATTGACTGCTTGAAGTGGTGTTGTCCTACTCCCTGTTACATCTCTAGGCTACAAAAAGAGCTTCATTTTTATCTAAAATGGAGTTTCTTTCTCTGAGAACTTCTCATTCTATACATGATTTTCTTTTCCTAAAAATGTTGAATTTCACATGAACTTTTTCTACAAGATCTTGGATGCTCACTAGGAGTGCCCAGATTATGCCGGACTCTGTGACACGGACCCTCTCTGAAGTGACTCTGTCTCTCATTGTGTCGACTTTGGTCCCACTTTGGGTCAGTTTGGTTTGTCCTCACACCTCTGGGATGGTTGGATCCAACTTTGGGACTGATTTATCCTCCCCTTGGTGTGAAGGTCAAAACAAAGTGATCCCAGTTTTGGGGGTGCAAACTAGAATCCTTTATTGAACATGCGATTCGCAATATAAGGGACCGGTGGGCTGAATATGTCTAATTCTCCTTCTCCTGAGTTTCAGATTCCAACACCTCGGGATGGCTTCAGCCCTTCTGAAATATACTTCACTTGATACCCCTTCTGTATATATCTGCATAAATAACCTATCATAAGCATATCTGCTTTTATATTGTTGATAAGTTGCTTCACTAATAAGTTGATTATAACCTGTAATGTACCTACTTTTTTGCTGTTATTATATTGGTTGTTGCTACAGGATTGGTTGTTGCTGTAATTGATCACTGTCATGTTATTGATTGATACTGATTAATCATTGATTGCTGATAGTAATTTCTAATAGCTTGATATATTTATATATATTTGCTTTATAGATCTAAGGTATACTTTCTAGTTGTGATTTCAGTGGTTTTGTGATAATCTTCAATGAAGTAGGGAAATTTAGAGGATAAAAGCATCCACATCTTTGTGTATTAAGAAATCCTATGAGCCCAGTGTTACACTCTCTACACATCCACAGTCTTGGGTCATAACAGCTATCTATATGATTATCCACATCATATATCCATACACTGTATTACTTTTTTTCTCTGTGTGTTGTGTCTTTCTTTACTCTTGGTAAAAAGAGAAGGAAATGCTTTGATAGAAACTCACAAATCTACGTGGTGAAGCTTCGGCAGCAAAACTGATTTTTAAACTCCAGATTTGAATTTTGGAGCCTAAAACTTTGATTCAACCCCTTACTGGGAAGCTGTGCATTTAGGAGAGAGAATTCAATAAGCCTCTCACTTCTATTCTTTTGCTTACTCTGGCAAACAGTAATTAAGTGTAATTACGTGGAAAAAGTGTTGACTGAAAAATGTATATTTGCAAACCTGACTTTTGAATTACGTTTAATATATAGATTGTCGGATCCCTTTATTTTCCAAACACAGAAGGAAATTACAGTGCATACTATTTTGTTCAGTGCAACAGATCTCAGGATAGCTGTAAGAAGGATTGTGTTCTGTGCAGTCAAATTCATCTTTGAAATGCATTTTTAATAGGGGGTTCAAAAATAAAGGGATTCATTGCATAGAGAAACTGGCTTGCATGTTCTAGAAATAAAATAATGCAAGTATAAAATCATAATTTTCTGTGTGGATTCTTTGTTTCAACTTAGTTACTCTATTTCAGAAGTCACTTATTCAGGAATTTTGCTGTGCCATAGGGACAAAATTACTTCTACAGCATATTTCCCTGTGTAGACAATTACTTATGCTTTATCTTTTCAGTAAAAATGAAGACTTTCAATATGACTTTAGGTATCTGTTTCACTATCTTGCACAAAAAATAAGAAACAGTCTATCTGAACTGTAGAATATGTAAGAAAACATCTTATGTGGGATATTTATAAAGTTTGTTTTACTGTTACAGTAGAAGTAACTCAAAAGACAAAATGACAGTAATTGCATCTTATGATTAAATAGGAAATCCGTATACAACTAAAAACTAAAGGATTTTGTCTACTCCCTTGATGTTACCTTTGAGGTCTCAATAAAATAGCAATAAACAAAAGTGCAAATGTTCAGAACTTATTTCTTTATATCTTCCCTGAGGTCTTTCTGCTCTTTAAGGAATTGAAGAAGAAAAAGAAAACTTTCAAAGAATTTTTCTGTATGTATGTATATATATACATATATATAACAAATTTGAAATAACCATGAAGCACCTCTTTCTAGTGTGCAATTAAATCCATCTCAAGAAGGAAATCATAAGTTTGGTTTTGCTCTAGGGAAATATATTTTTCATATTTCCACCTCAAATCTTTGTTTCTCAGATAAAAAAGGCAATTTTTTCTAGTTGAGGATAAAGTGAAAGCACACTTACTACAAATTAACAGAATCATCTTACAGATTCTAAATATAATCCTACACATAATGAACGTTATAGCTCTACGTATGATAAATTAAATTAATTCTGATTAAAGACGTGGAAGCACAAAAAAAAAAAAACAACCTGAAATATCAGTAGCAGTAGCATACTTATTCGTGTTTGTATAACATTCCAACAAGCTACTGTTTGTTGTTGTAAGCTGTCTCTTGTGTACCAATAAAAGCGGCTGTTGACTTCAGCCCAATGCTGTGAACATCTTCAGTTGGGAATTAGCTTGTGATCAAAGTTTTCAAACATGCATCATTTAAATATCAGATTCTTAAATCTGTAAGGTATTAACTGAGAGAGAGCACCTCTGTGAACCACTACAAATCGTGCAAAACAGTGCAAATTGTCTTCAACTCAAGTAGTAACTTTCTATTTAATCTCGGAATTATAAAATGTTATCAATTACAAATCTTGTCTTGGTTCTTCTATTTTCAAAATAGAATATTGGCCATAATTACGCTCACGTGAAAGGTGGGAGTCTAGATTTTTGCCTGACAATACCCCCAGGAAAGTCGAGACCCTGGCATCCAAAAGTCTGTCAGCACATCGTAATGAGACCCTTCACCAACAGATTCACAAGGTCAGGGGGGACTTTTTAGGGGGGACTCAACAGAGCAAACACCCCTCAGCAGGTCCTGCCAAGGTGTTATCTGCTGCCAGCAACTGCAAGGACCGACTTTAATAGTTTAAGAAATAACACTTTTTATTAATACAATTTATGACAGATTAATAAGGTTTGAAGGTTGTTGGTGATAGTGTCTACTGCAAAAATATGATTTAAAGCAATCTACTGATACATGTATTAAGCAAGCACAAGCTCTGATATGAAGCAATCTACTAATATGCTATGGAGTAAGCACAAGCAAAAGCTCTAGTCCTAAAAGCCGCATTTAACGCATGTGGAGCATATTTCTCGCCCAAGACATCCCTCTGGAGGATGGGAGAAGATAGACACAGCCTAAGGATAGACTGATACCAGCAGTTTTGGTGGACATCTTCTCCCAGTTTCCCTCTGTCCCCATCTTACTTTTATTCTATTTTCTTTATATTTGGGTGGAGTTTGAGCGACTCTAGTCATAAATACCTTTAGTTTCTGATTGGTGTACCTAGTGGGAGGGGGGTTGTGGTCGTGTCTTGGCACCTGAGGAGGGGGTTCAACATGGTTGTTGGCTTCAGCAGCAGAACATCTTGATTCTTCCTTGTCAGACAGGTGCTGTATGGTCTCAGTACACCATGTTGTCCCATTCTGCTGGGATGAGAATGGAGGTGGGGGCACGTAGTCTTCCCTTCGTTCCACACTCCATTCTGTTTCTCTGAGCAGATGTTTATTGTTGTATGGGGGAGCATGTTGACCTCAGTCCATCCAAGGAGTTGCAGATGCTTTTTACTCTAAAATTCTGAATCCCCTCTGGATTTAACTCTCTCCATCATCCCACAGCTAATGTAAGATTCTATGAATTTCATCATATATGGCAAATGATTTTGTAAGAGCATTAGAAAATTACATATATGGTGAGAAAAGGAAAATTTTTATCCACTTATTCTGTCTTGAAGAAGAACTTTGATATCTGACACAAAGAAATCTCTGCTGAAGCATGTGGACACTCAGGTCTGGACAAAGAAGAGCGTGTGTGGGGACCTTTACACCCTGGAATACCCTGAGTGAATACTAACTACCCATAATGAAGGAGGATTAATTAAGGAACGCTGAGGTAATGGGCATGGAACCTTATGTATCTAAGCTGAAGCTTGTCAATGTCTTTGGAAGGTTGCTCTCTGGTCCTTGTCAGCCCAAAGCACAAAAGACTGAGGAGAGATGCTATTGCTATGCAAAGCTGCCTAAAATGGATTGTCACTTGAAATAATGGAGAGAAGACTTTTCTTGGAGTTGAACGGTCAAAAGCAAAGAGGCTATGAAGACAAATTGCAGATGACAAGTTCAGGTTAGGCATTCGTAAAAGAGGGTCATGAAACACTGAAACTGGTTTCTCAGAGAGATTGTGGAATCACATACATTGGAGACAGTCGACTCAACCTCATGTGAACCTGAGAAATTTGATCAAACTTTGGAATTAATTCTAATTTTTAAGCTGGCCCTGCCTGTACTTGAGGATTGGACTTTGTGATTCCCAGAGATTCCTTCCAACTTGAAACATTCTAGTATTTTGTGATAAATCTTGGAGTCAGATTTTGAGACTTAGCTAATATAGGCATGTAGCTTGAGATATAGAGAATTTGAAGCAGAGGGGAACACTAAACAACTAAGCAGCATTTACTTGTATAAAACAAGATACTGTGTGTAATATTAGAATATTTCTCAAGAAATTGTCTGCTGCCATTATGCATAAAAGAGTGAATCGGTATTAGAATGATTTGTGGGCGGAACTGTGGTTAGCAACAGAGTGGTTTCTTCACTTTCTTTGTAACGCAGATGTATGTTGTTTCATGCTAAAATAGAGGTTTATCTACATGCCCTTAGGTAACTCTAAATATTGGATTTGTACCTTGTTGACATGATTTATAAATGTTTGATTATAGCTGTAACTAACTGATGGAAAGAAGTATTTCCTAAGCAACATGTCATCACTTCATATTTGTGATTTGTGGTAAGAAATAGGCTCAACCTATTTAAGTTTCTTGACAGTAAACATTACGATGTTTTTTCCTGAGGGTTTAATTATTTCAAGCGACAGATTTTGGCATTAACAATGCTCTCAAAGGAGGTTTGAGAAGTCCAGGTAAGTTAAAAAGCTGTTCTGCATAATGAGAAATCTTTCAGGATTATGAACAAGATAATTTTCAAACCTGTGTGTGTGAATCAACTATGAATGGCAGTGACAGCAAAAAGAAAGGTGAAAGTAATTAATTTCCACATGTTCTTACAGATCAGCTTTTTCTATGTTGTTTGTCGTTATGGTATCTGAAGTACACTGACATATCAGAGGCAGAGGTGACTAACAGAATGATAAGAGGTCTAGTATGGAGCAGCCATCAGCCTAGCTAAGGTCAGAAATTAATGTAAAAAAACCTGAGAGATCAGGAGAGGTGATTTTTTGAAATATCTGGGGAAAGCTGTTCAGTGGAGATCTGAAAACTGATCTTTGGGTGATACATGTTTACTTCATCTATGTTACAGGAACAGCCCACGTGCAGCAGAAAGCATTCACAGAATTCCTCTGAAACGTACTCTCACAGAATGTACTGCAAAAAGGCAGGGTATGAATGGCAGATACACGGGAAACTCACACAGAAATATGTTCAGATCTGAGGGAAGGGTTACAACTCATTTTGTATTTAGGGAAAGTGGTGTCATTGGCATTCCATTACCTCTTCTTCTCAGTCTCCCTGAGGATACCTGTTCAATGGTAAACTCCGGGCTGCAGTTCTACCCTCCTCAAATAAATATATCCGAAAATATCACCGTTTATCTGTTTGTAAAGGTCTTAGTCACTTTGACTGAGTGCTCTGTACTAACTGAAAACCCCTTAGGATGTAAGCAAAACATTTATCTATCTGTTCCATATTTTTTTATGTTCCTTACAGAAACAACTATTTTACAAAAACAAATCTGCTTGCTGACTAACTTGATAAAAGAATAGCTGTGAGGGCATTTCTCAGCAATATTGTGCATGCAGTTTAGTTTGTCAATACTGGATAAATATCATCATGCTTTTATATTTGATGCTCCTGCTACTGCTCAAAGCAGCAGCATAATGTGTATTTTCAGTGCTACGGAATATTTGGCCAGTTACCAAGGAATTAAAGAATAGCAATGAAATAGTCAACTACATCGTGTCAATTGCAGGAAATTATTACCTAAACTCTTAAAAAGAAGTTTTCTAAAAAATTTATTGAAATCTATAGATGATAGCTGCCTTACCTGGAACACATGTTTAGACCAATATAATGTGAATCAATATGCACACTAATCATTGTAAGAAGAGATTGAGAGGCAGTATATCTTATATCTGAAATGGTGACAAAACTTTTCTTACATAATCAGAATTACACTGTCTGCAATGGAAATGGGGTGAGCATTATAAAAGGATTTTGAGTCTTATTCTATAGAATCCAGCCTAAGCAACCAGATGAAAGTACTTAAAACCCTTTAACAGGCACATTTAGGCAAGTGAAACATAATCAACACTGCTGTTGAAGTAGTTTGAAGCACTTCTTCTGAGTCTTATACTTTCTGATTACTACAGGGGACAGACTTTTACAGACACATTTTTGCTTTTCCTTTTTTCTGTGACTGTGTGGATTAATGAATGCAGACACACACTTGCAAACACACTTCCAAACTGCACAACAACTTGCAAAAAAAATATTATGCCCTCTTTCTTGACAGTGTTGCCTGCTTTACTTTCAGTGTAGCTCCACTTACCTTCGCATCTGTCTTCATCACTCAGCAGAAAAGTTGTGTTGATAAATAGTGCATAGTTTTAACACTCAATCTATATATTCTCTATAAGTGGATGTTTCTTTATTTTAATCAAGGGAAAGAAGACTCTACATCAAAAATGCGTGAGTTGACAGTGGGAAGGATCCTGTATACATGTGCTAGGATGAACAGTGTGAGTGAAGATGAATTCCCATAAGCTCAAGATTTGGCAAGAAAAGATAATAAGGCAAAAATGCAATAAATGTGTGTCCTGGTTTCAGCTGAGATAATTTCTTCTGAGTAGGTGGTACATTGTTGCGTTTTAGATTCAGTACGAAAATAATGTTGATAACACACTGATGTTTTGGTTGTTGCTAAGCAGTGTTTATCCTCAGTCAAGGACATTTTTGTCTCATGCTCTGCCAGTGAGGAGGTGAACAAAAAAAATAGGGGAGGGGAACAGCCAAGAAAGATGACCTGAAAGGGCCAAAGGGATATTCCACACCAAAGAATGTCATGTCTAACATATAAACTTTGGGAGTTACTCACAAGTGGGGCCAATCAAGGTTTCGGGACAGAGTCTGCCACCAGTCAGTGGGCAGTGAGCAAGTGTATTGTCTATCAATTGTTATTTTCCTTGGGTTTTTTTTATTATTATTATAATTGCTATTGTTTACTGTGATTTACGGCATTTTACTTCGTTTCAGTTATTAAAATGTTCTTACCTCACCTGACAAGTTTGACTTCTGATTCTCCTCCCCATTCCACCTGGGGCTGGGGAGGTGAGTGAGCAGCTGCATGGTGCTTAGCCTGCCAGCTGTGCTTAAACCACTACAATGGAAGAAAGAACATGGAAAATTTTTAGGGCAAAAATGGATATATGGCAAGAAAGCAGTGCAACTAGGTGGTTGGACCAATTTATGAAAAAATTTATAAACAGCATCAAGCTGCAAAAGCATTCAAAGGTTTTGGTTAACAGAACAAAAATTTGCCTACAAGTGTTTAGGCCTTGGAATTACAATATTCCAACAGCAATTTAATATAATATCCATAAATATTACTTAGGACTCTGCTTGTCATAAGTTAAACATATTCAGTCCAAGATTGCTGGGAACTGGGATGAGTCAGGAAGTTTCTATGTGAATACAGAGAACAAAAATCTCTTCCACTACTGTGAAGTATATGTGCTGTTAAAGGTGCTGATTACTTCATTTAATGTGACACAGAAAGGCAATAGGATGCTACAGCTAAGAGGGTGATGCAAGACCAAGACAGATTGATTTAAAAAGAACCAGTGCTCTTCTTCAAAATCAAAGCACAGAATTTACAGCTCAGGTAGCTGTCTGCATAACAAGAACCTTCAGTGTGAGATTCAATTCCTCTGAAGAGAAACTGTACAAAATTAAGCTGATAGTAACTCATTTGTCCTTTGTAGTTCAAACATAAAAGTAATGTTAACTCTGACTAACATAATATTTAGTGTACAGACATCTCTAAATCTTTTTCAGCACATTAAGTCTTACAGGTCCTTAGACAAGCATATTCAGTCCCAGAATAAATTGAAACAACCTGTCAGACTTTATTACTTATTGAAACTAAATTAATTTTCCCATGAACAGAATTGCAGATGCCTAACTTTTTCACCTGTCAAGGTAAGCTGTTATTGTGTATGGCAGAAAATGAAGAAAGCAAAAACAGCTTTATTGACAGAAGATGTTTCTTCAGGTTGATTTTTGGTTTTGTTTTCTTTTTTAATGTCTAAAAGTATAAGTCTTTGAAAATCCATGTTCTTCATAAAAGGCATTTGAATTACCACTATGACAAGGACAGGGCTTAAGACCATGAGGGCACCAATAGCCTTGATTATCCCTGCCCTTCCACTTGGGACTCCCCCTGGGGAGCCACTGGCCTTGACAGTGCCCTGACAGTTCATTCTGGCAGACCCAATAGACATGAATTTTCCTCCTTCTCAAAGAAAGACAGCAGGGGTAAAAACCTGTTCACAGAAGATGTTCAGAGATCTGATGGGAAGTGATGTTCTGGAAACCACATTCCTATGCTGTGTACTGATGAAATTATTTTAAGAGGAAATCCATTCACAGTTTTATTTAGGTTAGGAAAACATAAGGAAACAAGAAAAAAACCCCAAGAAAACAGCAGGAATTCTTGCCATTTTATCATAATTTTATCCTTTTGTAACAATTTTCCTTGAGAAATAGTAATTGAATGATAAAAATGGCTGCCAGTAAGAAGGTTTCTTTTTTTCTGTTAAGGTCTTGAAAAAAATGATCATTTTGAAGCTATTCTTTTATAGCTCAAAACTATTTCAGACTCACTCCTAAATTCTAATTTTTTCTATTTCTATAGGGGAAGGAAAGTATCTCTCTGGTTTTCAGTCATCTTATACCATGCTCCTTTCTTGACTCTCTTTCTTACCCTTCTTCAGTTGCATGAGCAAGAGCAAGACCATCCTTGCAGTACCCTAACACAGGAAAACAATAGTATAGGGGTATTTGACTAGTGAAGTTCAATTCCTCACCTTGTTTAGTGTATAATGTTGCTGCATGTGCAGGATCTTCAAAGACATCATGAATAGGACTTGGAATTTTTTTAAGAACAATAACAAGTCACTGCAGTGATCATCATCATGAAAGATGTGTCTATGTCAGCAAATGCAGAATTATCTGCATTATTTTAGCCTGAAATAATGGAATTATGAGGTTTGGTGTACACGTATCTAAACTAAAACATCTGCCTTCAAATCCTAAGTGGCGATTCAGACAATTTACTGCATTTAAGGACATTTGAAAATAGTGTGTGTGAGGATCTGAGTATCAGTACTTTAGGTTCATTGACATTACCAAGTCTCATTAAAACGTGTCCATCTAGGAAAGATGATATTTGAACAACAAATCAGCTGCCCAAGCAGAGGTTTAGAGCCATCTGAGAAACAGGTGAGATATTTTAGTGTTTAAAAAAATTACATTGGGCAGGTACATTATCAGTTTTGCTGTAGTCAATATAATGTATTAGGCATTATGTTAATGTAGGTAATAAAATTTATTATGGGTAAGTGTAGTAAAATGGAGTGGAATATAAATATTACTTAATGATTCCTTGAAATATTAAGATTCAGTTCTCTTACCATTAGAAGGAAATGTATTTTGCTCAGTACATGATCTTTCTAAATTTTTTCCTTATCATAAATGGTAAGGAATGAATCCTGGTTAAATTTAAGTAGTTTAAAATAGCATTTGAACATTCTGTCAAAAGAATGTAAATATTTTTTTAAAAGTTCAGGAGGCCTAAAAATATCACTTTCTGTTTAAACTACAGTATTACTGATTTTTTCCCCTAAAAGAAAATTCTGTTTTTCATTAGTGTTCTAATTAAAATGGGAGTTTATTCTCCAAACCATCTTTCAAGAATAATAAACTGGTTCAAAACCTTAATTTAAAGAAAAACCTTGGGGGCAAACATCATATTTGCTCGACAATATACAAGATCAATACACTACTTTCATAGTTTTCAAATATGATATATTATTGAAAATACAATCAGTTTAGAATTTATATAAAATAACACTTCACAGGCCAATACCACTACTCTTTGAAGTGTTAACTACATAAAAGGTTATAATTTACATTCCTCATCTTACATATATAATTAACATTGAAAATAATTTATTGGGGGGGGGAACCAACTAGGGAATAAAAAGTGGCAAAGGTTGGATGCTCAACGCTTAAGGCACTAATATGAGTTCTGTAAGACAACAGAGAAACACTTGAGAACAGAGTCACCAGGAAGGGCAACCCACACCTTTTCTGAGCTATTTGTCTCTCTTTGATGCATTATTTAAGTGGTTACAACTGGGTTGTATGAAGTCAAGACTGAAGAACTAAGAAAGAGAGGCAGGTATGCCCTTCCTTTGGAGTGAACAGAATAGTCGATTTAGGGAAGCAGAACTATTCATAATTCAGTTTGAGGATCCATGCAACTTCTGGGAAATCAGCCTACCTTTACAGGATTCTCTCCTTGGGAGTCAGCATTTTCCAAGAAGTTATTAGGTGTAATTGACATACATTCATGCAGGTGTAAGAACTCTTTCAATGTAAGAAATGAGAAATAATTGGTATCTTGATTTCTTCATAATTTTCTATTTTTGTGTGGTTACTTACAACTGAAGTTCCCATAAATTCATATACACCGGAAAGAGCAAGAATTTTTAAATGAAAATAAATCAGTAGGATATTTCTGTGTCTTTTTTATCTGACTCTGCACTTGCTTAATGAATCCTCTCCTCACTCAATTAAGTATTCAAAAAACTGTTATTTTAGTTTTCCCTTTCTCTGACAGCACTGAAACTACCAGTAAGCTTTTATTTCATGTAAAACACCATTTTACTATGAATATTTGCACCATATCTCTCAAAGGCAGGATCAAAAGTGAGGAAGGAACATAAAATGCCTCTTAAAAACTAGGACACTGCTCAAAAAATATTGAAAATTCAATTAATGATGGCAATTATTTTTCTAAGAAGCCATTCAGGGAAAGTATACATTCTCATACTGTGAGGCACAGCCCTCCCCGAACAACCACGGCACTTCCCATGAACAGCTCCTATTCCCAGTGTCGTACCCAGAGAGGCTTGCTGGGTTCTGCTGTAGGTTGGTAGGTATTGGCTGCAACACAGTAATGAGATTCCCTCAGAAGTTGTTCATTTTAGCAATCTCTAGAACTGATCATGCTTCCTACTACTTAAAAGCAGTTTTAGCACTGTTACTAAATGCTCAGAGCAATGTAAGGCTTCTCAGAAATGGGTAGAATTCAAATCCATTGTGATACTGGACCAAACATTAAAGTAGAAATAATATTTCAATATTTCCAATCATTATAGGATACAGTCCTTAAGCTAGTCCAGCCACAGATGATAGCCACAAGTCTGGTACTACAAGATAGTATCTACAGAACAAAAGTCTTCCATAAAACAAATTATTAGTTTATAAAATAAGCATTAAAACACATTTTCCTTTTGAAGATAGCATGTTCAGTCACAGCACTTTAGAATTAAAAATTAATAGTGAAGAAAATTACTTATCCACCCACTAGACTAAGAAAAAATCAAGTCATAGCACAAATTCACCAAAGTGCTCTTTATATTTCATTTCAGTTGCGCAGCAGAAATTAGAAGTAAATGTTTGAGGAATGTGGTTTTCCATTTTAATTCTACTTAGAACAATAGAAGAACGGGGTTCAGTTATCTCAGGTTTGTGTTTACAGGCAATTTACAGTGCAGAGCACTGCACTATCAATGAGTCTGTTACAGTATATTAACTAAACAAAATCAAAAGCAGGCAAATTCTGAAGAGATACAGTCTTAGGTTCCCAAAAGCTAATCTTTTTTTCCCATTCATTTTACTTCACCAAACAGAAGAGATAACTTTTTCCGGTAAACCTTGTGCCATTGCAATATGACAAGAATGCCTCAGTTACCAAATGCAGGATCACTGCGGTAGCACTAAACTTATGAGCTTGTAGATTTGGGCCTGATGGAGTGAGTCCAGAGGAGGTCACGAACATCGTCAGAGGGCTGGAGCATATCTCCTGTGAAGACAAGCTGAGAGGGTTGGGCTTGTTCAGTCTGCAAAAGAGAAGGCTCCAGTGAGATCTTATAGCAACCTTCCAGTACCTAAAGGGGCCTCCAAGAAAGCTGGAGAGGAACTCTGTATAGGACTTTTTACAAGGGCATTTAGTGATATGAGAAAGAGCAGTGGTTTTACACTGAAAAAGGGGAGATTTAGATTAGATATACGGAAGAAATTCTTTATGGTGGGGATGCTGAAGCACTGAAACAGGTTGCTCTGAGAAGATGTAGATGCCCCATCCCTCGTGATGTTCAAGGTGAGGCTGGGTGGGGCTTTGAGCAACCTGACATAGTGGAAGGTTCCCTGGCTATGGCGGGGGGGGTGGAACTAGATGATCGTTAACATCTCTTCCAACCCAAACCATTCTATGATTTTATGATTTTCCGGACATTGAAGGCCTAGCACTGAGGGTGGTTTAGTCTCACACTGTTATCAGGGAAGCTGATGTGGGAACAAGCTGAGCCAGATACACCTGTGGTTTAGTTAATCAGGACCAAAAAGGAGTGCCGGCCTTGACCGATGTTTTGACAAGAGAGTGCTTTGTTTTCAGAGTGGAAAACCACTTACTAGTGTGCCACTGGAATCTGGCACTAAAATCATTCAGGAACACAAAGAAAATTTGATATATTATTAATCTCTAATTCTAAGAAATTAGGGTTCTGTGCCAAAGTTCATACATACTGTGTATATCTGTGTGCAAATGTATGAATACTTCAGGAAAGCTCTTTGCTTTCACACATGACTAGCATGTGTCACTGACAGAGACACTACCTTCTTTTAGGGCTTGACACATACATATTGTTTCCAGTCTTGCTTATTTCTATGGGAGCCCATGCAGCCTGCTGCCTGGAAATCCTCTTGACTAACAAGGGCACTCTAGAGCATGAGTAAATTGTGGACTTCATTCTGTGTCTGCAGCAGCAACTGTAGGATGACATGTATCTGGTGAACTGAATACAGCCCTTCTGGATATACTTTTGTCTGACAAAGTTAGTATAGTCAAGGACTTTCTTCAAGTCCTTCTTGCTGTGACTTTCAGCTCTGGTCACCTAGAGATACTGGTCAGTGACATGCTGCCAGATTGGTGGGACCACTTCACGGGACCACAATGAGGGAGCCAGCAGTGCAAGAAAGTCTTTCGGATGTTGAATAAAATGAACAAGACCATCTGTCATGGGTTAGTTACCTTTGTTAAACTCCTGTTGGGTCAAACTGGAAAAGTCTATACTTTGTGCAAGAGCCTGTTTATTGCCCTATGAGTCCTTGCAACTCCCAGTTCCTGACAGTCAATGATTAATCAGTTTGGAATGGGAAACTTCATCATGGGAAAAGGTACAATCGAGGTCCAACCCAAAGCCATCTTCCAAACATGATTTAAAACCCTGTTCAAGGCTCTTTTAGAAAATAGAAATGGAACAGATCAATATACTCATACAGCTGTTCACCCAGTAAACTCATACAATCTTTCGCCCTCTGGTGTTTCCCAAAATATTTAAAGATAAAGGACAGTGTTCATATTTCCATTCAGTAATCATCCAGTTGCTGCATTCTGGACATCGTAAATCTTAAGGCTAAGAATTCCTCCTCAAAAATACACAAATACATTAAAAGCAAAAAGTATGTTGACACTATGCTAGGAGTACTATCACCCTGGACAAAGAGGTTGAAGTGGACAATAAAATAGAAAGGGCATATTTAGATATGCTTTGCTTCACAGACAGCTATCCATGAAGATGGAGAATACATATCTTGAACCATAAACTTTTATTGCTATTCAAATTCATTTGGCTTTAAATTCCAGCTATTGGTTCCTGACAGAACGAACAGACTTTGAGCACTTTATAATATCTCCCTGTGAAGAAAGGAGTAAGCTGTAATTGTGTCTTGTTAGTCTTTTTTGATAATGTAAATTATACAGAACTCATTAATATTTTATGTAACAAATTTTTAAGTTCTTTCTTCTTTTCAATTTCTTTTTAAAAATGGGGACACCCATGCTGAATGCATCATTGCAGAATTAATCTCATCAACACAATAAACACAAACCATGCGTAATTTTGATCAAAACTTTCCTTTTTTTGTAGAGAAAAATCACATTTTTTTTTCATCTGAAGCTTAAGTGGCTTGTCTTCTATGAACCCAGAGTCCTGATCAAAGTCACTGCTTTCCAGTTTTTCTCTTCTTTTCTTTCATTGTTCTGATTTATGTTTCTTGTTCCTAAATGCATAACTTTCCATTTTATGGAACTAAACCAGTTACAGCTTTCAAGTGGGCACATTTTTATGTAAAATGATCTGTGTAACTGACTCATCATAATCACTATTCGTGTTCTGGTAATTTCATGTCACTAATAGTGACATTTCTTTTCTTTATCCTGCTAGTATAATTATTCTTTATAATCCACGAACACAAGACTTTCATGCTGCTCTTTATGT
Organism: Oxyruncus cristatus; assembly: GCA_013399855.1. NCBI lineage: Eukaryota > Metazoa > Chordata > Aves > Passeriformes > Cotingidae > Oxyruncus > Oxyruncus cristatus. The sequence continues at coordinate 918,336 of VXAY01006531.1, forward strand.
CTTCTAGGTTAATCTTCATTTTTTTCTCGTGTCCTTATTTCCACTCAACTCCTTTACAGTGGGGAATTGTGAATCACAGAAATAAACAGTTTCTGAAAGATCAGAGAAAGAACAATGTTTAATGAAAACAAGATCAACACAGTGCTCATCCTGGTAAATAGGGTGGGGGTTTTGATTGAAGTTCAGGCATTTGATTCTGACTGAGCTTATAACAACTGTTGATATTACCAAAAGAGAGATTAAAAGTAGGAGAGTACTGTTGAAGCAACTAAAGGAAGGACTTGGGGATGAGACAGTAGTAAAAAGTATTTGATGGCTCAGGGATTCACTTCATAAAACCACCCAATGACACATTTGTTTTAGTCATCAGTGTGGTCAGCCATCTAGATACATAGCTGTTAAATCCCATTGGAGAGGCATTTGGCATGGCTCATTGTTAGCGTGATAGTTCTGATTACATTCACACAACTGCAATTGCTACGCTATTTCCTGCCACATGTGCCCTTTCTGCTGGTTCACCACACAAAATGAACAACATGCAATGGAGCAAAAGGTAAAAAAGTAATGAAGAAATTGTGGGGTCAATTTTCTTGACAAAATCTTCCTTTTTCTTTCTTTTTTTATTTGTTTTAAGTCTTCAGCCTCCTGTGAGTCAATTCCTTTTTTTCCAGGCATCTCATTACTTTGTGTTCAGTGCCGATAGATTTTAAAATTGAAAACAGACCCTGGTTCTGAAGAAATACAAGTTTTAGATAGCAACTGAATCAAGTATTTGGGCGAAAAAAACTATCTACTGGTTTACAGATGTAACAAAATAAGTGTATAATGGCATAGGAAGAGGGCTGAAACCCACTATATTTCCCCCTTGTATTCTGTTTGTATTTTATGGAATACCAAACTGAGAAAGCAGAAGAAGATATAGCTCCCTTCAGTTCTGCTATTTGACAGGGAAACACCCACCTGTAGACTCGAGTGTCACATTTTGGCACAAAAGAACCACATCTTTTGGCAATGTTTTAGTGAATTGGCTTCCAATACATATATGGAATAAAATAGATGTCTTCTCTTATTTTAAAATCTTGCCTAGTGATAATGTCTCTGAATTACTTGACAAACCCAGAGGAACTCATGCTTGGGGGAGTGACATTTGGTCAGTCTGCTTCCTTAGCAAACACATGAACTATGTATTCCTCCAAATCTAAGGCATCTGTTTTCCGATGGGCCATGAAAACTGGGGTCCTGAATTATGGTACCAGATGTCAGCAAGCATTCTGAGATGTCTCTCAGAGTAAGCCCTAGCAATGGCTCTTCAGAATGCTGTAAAAAGAATATAAAACATTAGCAGATGCTGTGTTTTCACATTGTTGGACTTGTTGAACTTTGATTTTTAACTATTCTACTCTCCTGATAGGAGTGATTCAGACACAGCAGTTCTAATCATGGAGTCATAGCTTCAGATATGCTCTCCTCTGACCTGCCTGTGTTTCTGAATGCAAATAACTGAAGCAGTAAAGGGAATATTTCCTCTATTATATTCTCTCTGGTTACAGGAGGCAAACAATTATCAGGGAGTAGCAACAAATCCCTGTCTCTCCTACAACTGTAGCATTGACAGCAAGACTTCGGGTTTCAGGGAGATCAGACCAAAAAAAAGCAATATCAATGTTCCTAAGATGTAACCTTTCCATCAAGTCCTATATTCCAGCAATGAGAGCACTTATAATAACATCCAATTCTAAAGCATGTAAAATGAAAAAAAAAAAAAAAGGAAAATCTCTGTTATCAGCATGAGACCTGATACATAACAAAAATCTCCAAGTCTAATTACTCAGTCTATAGAGGTAGGCACATCTTGTTACTTTATTGTAAGTTACAAGGTTACCCGGGTTCATCTGCTGTCATTCCTTCCATTTTCCAGAATTTGTGTTCCTTGCCTTCTATGTCTCTGTAGAGATGTGGTCTTCTATTTTTATTTTTCTGCAGAAGACAAGCCAACTGGAGTTCTTGCAGCAAGCAAGCAGAGAAAACTTCTGTAAATCAGAGGAGCTTTGAAACGGGGTACAGAACAGCAAGGTGTATTTTCAATTTTAAGAGAAGCCTAAGAGAGGATCTTCTTACTATTTTATCTTACTTATTGGGCTACAGACAAATTTCAGAGAAACCTTTTGGACATGACCAGCAAAAGCATGAGAGGTACTGGAAAAAAGTTTCAACAATGCAAATTCAGTAGATATTTTTTCACACCTTGAACATGACCTTAACCTTGTAATTAGTCCTCTGTGTGATCAAATTGCCCACAGATGTCCAAACTATTCAATTCAACCTATACAACTACCAAATTTATTCCATTACTTTCTTCTGGTATTCCCAGTACTATAATAAAGAAAACCATATAATTTTTTTATCCTACATCAAGAGCTGTATCTTTTTTTGAAAACAAATACGCTCTAATTAAAGTAATTGAAAAGTTTTCAAAACACAAAAAGCAAAAGAGATTTACTTAAAGCATATGGTTAGAATGAAAAACCTTTATTTTAGGAAGTTGTTACATTGGAGGGTGAATATTTCCTAGAATAGGTAACCATTGATTTGTTTCTGAAAAATGGAATAGAAGAAAAGCTCCTAAAAAGGGAACTGCCAAATGACTTCTTGGAAAATATTACCAGAATGTGATTGGATAATTTGTATAGTACACAGAGCTGATTCAGATTAAAAATACATAGAAAGATGTACCTCTTTCTATCCAACAGTTCAACCAATTCTGTAACTCTAAATGGGTGCCTCAAATTACCTTTTGTCCAGAGGTAAAAGTCTCATAACCTAAGCTACGAGTTCTGCTCAGGAAACTGTAGGTCAGAACCTAACACCAGAGCTCTGGCATCCCCTAAGAGTTATGTGAAAGCAAAATACAGGTAGTGCTCAAAGCATGACTAGTAGTATCTCTTGATTGTCTTTATTCATGTGAAAATCAGACAGGCCAATAGCTGCAGTCAGTTTTTTTCTCATGGGCAATAACTTAATTGTGGGTAAATATTTTCCATTTCCACCCTACTTGCCCCCTCTAAACCCTAGAATCATCAAAGGAGAAGAATAAACCACCAATGAAGTTGAATTCAGCAGGAAGATGCATCCAGAAAATTCTCCACCTGAATTCTGGACACCTGACAGAGATTTATGTGTGAGTTAGAAAGGGATGAAAAACGGATTATTCATAGAAGTATATTTTAGGCTCTTTGAGTGGGCTTAAGACTTAATAAACATGAAGGCTGAACAAAAATTCACAATGGTTGATAATTCCAAGGTATTGACTTCAGTCATCCAGTGATATATCTGTATAGACATCATCAGAGTGTTTATGTGTACAACCTCAAGAAAGGAAATTGTTAGCAGCAAGAAACTCTGAAATACTGTGAAATATTAGTCAATCAATGCTGCAGGATAGTGATTGAATTGTTGTAGTGCTACGACTGCAAAAGGAAGAGTTGTAACTCAATGTGCTAAAAGTATCTTAAGTATTTTCCTTAATTACAATGACAAAATTTGTGTGTTATTTTTTTTATCCCCTGTCCCCAACAGAGATAGAGTTAATAAAAGGAGAATTTCTCTCCAGCATTGCTCACAGAATTTTTGTGTCTATCAGGTTGTGCATAAAAAAGTGCAGGTTTTTTTTCTTCATATATTCAAGTAATTTTTAAAGGCAGTAGTAAAAAAAGGTATGGCAAAAGGGATCTTCCTTTCTACTAGATGTAGGATTTAAAGCAGTATTTTTTATAGAAGAAAGCACATCCATTATTCTGCGGATTTTTAGATGAACTATTTTGTACATTATATTCCCCAATGCATGTGTCGATACTTCATTTCTGTAAAATCAAAGTTTTGTAAAGAAGCAAAAAAATGGCATTGATTTATAATAACTCACTGGTAAAGCACAGTACTTCCACAGTATTCAGAAACACAGGACATGCATTCTCTTCTCTGCTAATTTTTGACATCTTCATTGGTGAGATCAAACCATTCAATCTCCACACAGGCAAATTCTCAGCCCAGCTCTAGTAGCCTTCCAAAATGTGACACAAAAGCAGCTGGGGCAGAGGTGTCCTTTACAAGCCTCTTGTTTCATAGACCATTTTCCTCTGAAACCACCTGAACCACTTCTCAGCTCTGTCCAGCCACCACTCTGGGCTCAGCCATGGTGCTGGACACTCCTGAAGGGAAGGCAGCAGGTCAGAGCGGCAGAAAAGCTATGGCCACCACTCCACACTCTTCCTTCCAAGCTCACAATCCAGCCAGCTGTGTCCAAGGTGGTGTTAGTGGGAGCTCTGCCAATGTGCCGCCTTCTGCTGCTGTTGAGCTTGGTTTCAGCAGCCTAGGAACCAAAGCAATGCCTGCCTGCCCCTGTTAATGACATTTTTTTTTCCTGTCTATCCTATCCTCAAGCTGAGGGCCTATCAACTCACACTGTGCTGATTACCACTCCTAAATCACAGAGCACCAGGAATCCGTTTCACCATTAACTCTATGTATTATTAGGCTAATTTCAGGCCATCTGGCTTCTTAATATACTGGGAGCTGGTAGCAAAGTTGCCAGTGTGGTAAGTAAATTCAAACTGATTTGAATTTTATTGTCTCCGAGCAAACACATTGCTGAGGTGAATTAACTGGAATCGATCTGGCAGAACAGTGTCTTCCTGTCTCATTGTACATCCTGGTCTATATCTGCAACCTGCACATACTAAGCTTAATCAACTGCTGGGAGCGCGTACCTCAAATATGAGAGATGTCACGTCTGCTCAAGTCTATCTCCCTTTGTGCACTCTGGACTCTAATGATTTGGAAGAATCGTGGTAGCAGACCTCATTCTTTTTGCTTTTGAAATGAAGCAAATCAATAAAGGTTTTAGTTCCCTTGCATCCCACTGGGACCAGGATTTACCACGGAGTTAGAAAAGTGTAATTGATTAGTTCAAATTTTAATAGCCTTGCAGCAATAACAATAAAATTCAATATAATTCCAAATAACCTACTTAGGATAGAGGCTGGAACTTGTTATGAAATTTGGAAAAAGTTCTTCTTTTCTGTTTAAATTAATTAATATCCCCCTCCCCATCATAATGATAAACGTTTAGATAAGCTAAGTCAAAATAGTTCATTCAGACAAGTTTTAAAATTTTTCTATTGGTTTCTGAATAATTTTGTTAAAATCTCCATTTTAATTACTTGTTCAGCAGAATGTTAAAGTTCTTTTTAAATTAAGATAAATTAAATTAAAAACTGCACAGAAGTTTTTCAAAATGAAAATTAGAAAATAACACTACTCCAAGAAAACAATCAGTTTGAAAAGTTCTTACTCAGCTTTTAATTTCAGTACTTCAGTTTTATTTCTCTACTTGTTTAGCATGGTAAAAATAAGCCATTCTCTTTCAGATAGGAATAAATGCTCTGTTACAAGGTTAAAAATTACAATCTGGTATTATTTCTGTCTTCAATGTCTTGACATAATGAGTATTATTTTAATGATATATGATATTCTGTTATTAATACAATTATCAGATGTTACAGAATGATTCACTTTCAAAATTCATTTTTAATCAACTATTTTAACAGAGAATGTGCATGAGAAGCACACAGAGGAAAGAAATATCACTTTTCAAGAAAAAAAAATTTCCAAATTAGAAGGCTTCAGCTTTGCTTTATTACCTTGGTTTTTATACATGAAAAACCATTAAATCTTTGTAACAAAATTAGAGACACCATCAACAAGTAATTTTTTTGGGATGAGTAACTGCATGTGTAACAGAATTAACAAAGTAAGAGCATGTTTCAGCCGAAAGGGTTTTATTTAAGATAAAGACATATCTTCTTGTCAAATTACTTTCTCTTGTAAACATTTTCAGATATTTAGTAATTTTTACATTTTCTGACTAATTTTTCCTTCAGCTATTTTTAGTTTTGTTGGTTAGAAAGTAAGGTTGGTTGCCATCCATTCATATTCTCAAATCTAAAGGTTTGCTGCACTGAGGTTGTTACAAGCCCATCAGTCTTTCTCTCTGGAAGAGTCTGGCTTAAAGAGATATTGCCCACCTTGTATACCACAATTGTATTGGTTTCTTTGACAGGGATCTCTATCATAAGCTGATGCTTCTAGTGACAAGAACATTCAATTATTATGATGATCATTTCCCAAAGTAGAATTTTGAGGCACCCAAACAAGTGAATTACACTAAATACAATTTATTTGCACATATAAAAATAATTACTGCTGCACAAGAAAATGAGAAATATAATACATGAAGAAGAATGGATTGTTGACTTTTGGTTGCCCATTTCAGATGATAAAGATTTTGTAGTCATTAGTCTTTGCATGCTTGCTCTGAACAGAAAAAGCCTCATTATTTTATTTTGATAGCGTGGTAAACTGGGAATTATAGAGGTAAAATAGCATCATTTTGTGAGGATAAAAGTTACTTAAATATTTTCAGACAAATATTTTAATCACACAATCATAAGTAGACATTAATAAATGAACTAACTAATTAGCAAAATGTTAACAGATGAAATTTTGGTACACAATCTGAGGTCCCATGTTTTTTAAAAGTACCATTCATCTTCAGCAATTTCATCATATAGAACGTAAAGTCCAGAGAAATCTTATAATGAAAGGAAGTAACAGGTTTTAAGAAATCATATTACAGTACAGAGTAACTATCAGATCTAATGGACACCCGAAAGACCTCAGGAGTGTCTGAGGTCACTTGGTCTGTTCGTTCTGTAGAAGAGGAGACTGAGGGAAGACCTCACATCTGTCTAGAACTTCCTTATGAGGGGACATGGAGGGCAAGACACTTATCTCTTCTCTCTGGTGACCAGTGATAGGACTCAAGGGAACAGCCTGAAGCTTTGTGAGGGGAGGTTTAGATTACGTGTTAGTAAAAAGTCCATCACTCAGAGAGCAGTTGGGCACTGGAACACGCTCTTCAGGGAAATGGTTCCAGTACCAAGCCTGCTAGCGGTCAAGGAGAGTTTGGAAGCACTCTCAGGCACATGGTGTGACTCTTGGGGATGGTCCTGTGCAAGGCCAAGAGTTGGACTTTGATGATCCAAGCGAGTCCTTTCCAAATCCGAATATTCTGTGATTCTAATGATTCTATGAGCATGTGAGAGGCAGGGATGGAATTTTCTAAGGTGTATTTCGACATGGTAAAACTTACAATCTATTCAAAAAGCTGAGTTAGGAAAAAAACAACTAATTAGACTTATTTAAAATAAGAGAGTACAGAATTTCCATGTAATTTTGTGAATTATTAAATTTAGGGACTAATTATGTTACTTCTTTGTAGTTCCAGTCGCATCCCTCATTAATGTCTAGATTATGTCTAGCTATTAATTGTACAGTAATGATGAAAGACCTCCAGAAGTCCCTTCCATTTATTCAGGCAGTCATCACAGTGTTGTTTTTCCCTGTCAAGTGCCCATGCTTTGCAGAGACTGTCTGTCTTTCAATGAGCTCCTGCAGCCTTGAAGAGCGAACAAACTGTAGCTCTAAATTTTTCAGACTAATAGGTTTCCCTCAGTCTGTTAAAAGTCAAGGAGCAATAAACTGTACCCACTGGCTGCAGTGCCAGCAGACTTGCTAAACTTCTGCATTCATTGGCTAAAACCTGGCCCATCGCTGAGAACATGGGGCTCCTAAACAAACGTCTGGGTTGGGATTGTCTTACTTGCCAACTCACGCCTCAGTCTCTCTGATTCACATAATGGTAACAGTGAATAAATCAATGCTTAAGAGTTGCCAGGGTGGGTGCTCTATAGCATAGATATAGGTGATGAAGGAATGGGACTGCACACACATGATTCCATTTTCAGGATTCTCCACAGATCTCTCTCTGCATTACCCTTTTATTAACCTCTTTGGGTAAACAGCACGTGGTGTTGTCATTTAGTTAAATAGAATTCACAAGACTTCAGTGACCTGATGTTTCGATTTCATATGTTCACACACTATCATTCTGTGATTGTTTTCAATCACAGTATAAACCATGCAGACTATCATACAGACCATTAAATGGTTTTCCACTTTGAGAACAGAGCACTCTCTTTTTCAAAATGTGGTTGAGGCCAAAACACTCCTTTTTAATTCTGATTAACTGAATCTGCAGGTGCAGACTGGCTCAGCTTGTTCCCACATATAGAGATTATCATAGCATCACAGAATCGTATGTGATAGAAAAGAACTTTAAATGATCTTCTAGTTCCATATCCCTTGCCGTGGGCAGGGACATCTCTCACTAGACCAGGCTGCTCAAAGCCCTGACAGCTGGACCTTGAACTCTTCCAGGGGTCAGGCATCCAACTTCTCTAGGCAACTTACTCCAGCATCTCTCCACCCTCATTGTATAAATTTCTTTCTTAAAAGAAGTTGTCTAACTCAAAGTCAGGGAGATAACTCAAAGTAACAAAATGCAAATTTGATTTTAGGACTAATCTAAAATTATACTGAGGTCTCTCTTTGTCATCACACCTGAAATATACCCCCACATGCCTAAAAGAGTCACCTTTTTAATTGCCAAAGAAACAGAAAAAACAAGAAAGTTCAGACAATCCCCAAACCTTCTAGTATTTATTAAAAAAAAATAATACTGGCGGTAATGTTTCCATGCATTGGTAAACCATTTCCTTATTAAATATGATTCCTTCTAATTGTTTAATGCCACATTGAATCTGCTTAGGAATAGTTAGAACAGGGCTGTGTTTACAACCTCAGCAGCATTTCTCAAACACTCAGGCTGTGTCTGTCCCAGTAAACTCAAATGTGTGAAGAATATTTCTAGGCCCCCAAACATGACTCACGATATTCCAGGAAGCTTCTAAGACCTAACAGAAAGCTTAATGCAGGGTTCTTAGTGTATGACTCTGGAGATATATGGAAGAGAGCACATCTGAAAGGCCTATCTTCCCCCTGCCGTCTGTGCATGAAGAGACATGTCATCCATAAAACTGGTGGAGAAAGCTCTTTCTTTTGCCATCTCCCAAGGCAAAAGATTAGCAAGATTTTAGAGTTCTGGCTTCCCTGCCTTTTCCTCCCTCTTTTTCTCAGTTATCTCACTGTCCATTGGAAGTGGACAGGAGCAAATCTGTGCACTTCTCACTTCTTTATAAAATCTTTGATCTTATGGGAAACAAAGCAAGATACTTTTGCCGGTTCTTGAGAGGCAAAGAATAAACGCACTCTGACACTACACAAATTCTCCAGGGGTTTCACACTTTTTAAAATGTGCTAGTATTCCCTGATTTGTCAGTGGCACATTCCACAATTCTATCTCCTTGGAAAATGTTATTTCTACTTGAAAAAAAAAAAATTTGTTTTGCTGAAACCATTCCCATTTAGAAATGTTGCCTTTCTCAGCTATAAGTAACTACACAAATCCTTTGCGTCCTCGATATCATCCATTTGACCACCAGGAGACAGAATATCAATATATTTATAAATAAGAAAAGACTTTCAGAAAGATTAGTAAATGATGGAATTGCTAAAATTTATAAACATGAAGAGAAGCTTGCATCATTCTGGCTTTTTACACTTTTGTGCACTAATACATTACATGCTACAGGTCTATGTGTTTACTTCAGTTTCTGTTCTTCTGGCTAGGAATTATTCTAGGTACTCATGCAATAGATAATAATAAGCTGTACGCACTTTCTCCCCATGCAAACATTCTCAAAGTTAGTGAGAAGTAAGAAATTACTTAAGCCCTAAGAATCATGAAGAAAAATATCACATACTTTTCAGTAATAGCTATTCAGGATTGTATGGGGGAAAATTGGTTAGAAAGAGCTCTGCCTGGGATTTAATATAACCTGTCTCCTTAATAAAGGTATACTCACCAGTAATAAGGTGCAGACCCATACATTTTCATCTTCAGCATCCACCTGTGTAAAAGATTTGAGGCTGACTCATCTCAACACTGAATTGCCCAACACAGTCTAGTATCCCTGGCAGGAAAGATATGAGGAAGAAGTCAGAGGACAGTGTACAAGCAAATACGCCGGGGCCCTGGGTTTGTATATCAACTACCATGGAAACCAAGAAACAAATTCCTAAATAATGAGAAAAATTAAACACAGGAGCATTTAATCAATGCATGTGAATGAGTCCATGTGGCTGTTTACCATTAAATAGAGATTCAGTGCCTTGGTAGTGCATATATACACTCTATTGCAAAGCTCAGTCACTGGTTTCAGTGGCTGATTTGTATTCCATTTGTTCAGTATTAAGTTACAGTAGTAGCCCCTTCTTTTTCAAGAAGCATAGCTTTTTAAAAGAAAGCATAGCTTTGTGTATATTTAATGAATTATTAAATTTGTGCTTATTTTAATTTCAATTGTTGTTACTGTCACTGATAATAAACTGGTTTATCATATAGAAAATTAAAGGTAATTCCAAGCTATTTTACCAGTCGTTCTTGTTCATATCAGGTAATTGGTAAAGGCAGGACCTCAGAGTGTGTTAGCCATGGAAAAAAAGTCAGACTTACTATCTTTCAACTGGGAAAATGTAGGATCATCCCTTTTCCACATTCCAGATGTGTAGAATCCTGTTGGACTGAAACTGATATCAGATAAATCAGGGGAAAAAGATTACGTGGGAGGCAAGCAATACAAATTGCCAATCAGGATCATTTTAGATCAATAAGTCCTTGTAAAGCTTAATAGTATAAACTGGGCTGGCAAAAATACACATAATGTATAAACCTAGTAGACATTTGGAACTAAATCATACTCTAATAGGAGTAAATATTATGTAAAATGTATGTAAATATTAAATGTGTTTATTATACATGGAGAAGCAGTCATTTGTTGCAGAATGTCTAACGGGATTTCACATAGATTTATGACCTAATTTCTCTAAAAGAGCTGTAAAATAAATTAAAAGAAGAGATAAGTAAGATTACAAATTATGTGGCTCAATGGAACATCTAAGACACCTAAAATGTCCATAAATATATGATAAGTATTAATAATCATAATCAAAATGCAAAGCATGAATGCAAAGAATGAAAAAAATATAGCTTGTATGCATTAGATAGGAAAATGTATCCTTTCTAGTTCCTCAAAAATATTCCAAAACAAAATGAAAATCAAAAAAACAGCAACCATAGAGATAGCAGATGTACTATATGTGGTAGGAATATAAACAACGCAATTATCTAGCGTCCACTTAGCTATCAAAAAGAAATTAGGCAAAATATAAGCAAGGCAAAAAGAAAGATACAAATTATCTCAGATCCACAAAAAAATTATGATGTTACAAGGATTTTTTTGTTTCATTCTAGATAATAATGTTAGGCTTTGATATCCAATATGTATAATAAGAAAATTAATAAAGACTATTGTTTTGAAATTTTATTTGGCCATTTCTCCACTTTTCTTGACATCCTGTGCTTTCAATAATTTTTGTTTCATTCAAGTGAAAAGTTACTTAAAAAAGACCTGATTTGTCAGGTACTTTATAAGACTTCTCTGGGAAAGGGAAAATGTAAAAATGTATTTCTTTATTAGTGCAGTAAGTTTTCTAGTTATATTAATTTCATGAAATTTAGTGAAATGACCACAATCTGATTTTTTGAACTAGTGCAAGATTATCTGAATGCTAATGGACTTAGTCACACATTTTCTTAAAAGACAAAAAGTTTAGGACTTTTTGTTACCAATAAGTTTCTAGTCCACTTCAGTTTGCAGAATCACAGAATACTCTGAGTCTGAAGGGACAAACAAGGATCAAGTCCTTAAGTGAATGGCCTATACAGGGATCCAAACCACAACCTTGGTGTTATTAGCACCATGCTCCAACTAACTGAGCTAATCTTGGGGTCATTCAAAAGGTTTAGGAGTTATCAAAAAAAAAAAAACCAAGTGACAAGGTTTCAAAATACTTGAAAAACAGCTTTGGCCTCTTGAATGATATTTTGTGGAGTTGAAAAACAGAGTAAAAAAGTAAATACAATAAAATGGTTTGTTTAGGACTGAATTTTAACTTAATTTTTTGGGTACGTTTCAGAGTAAAGGTATTACTTTCTGAATAATCTGAGTCTAATTTCAGTTCATCTGAGATGGGGGAACTTCATTACAGTGAAAGCAATTTTAACAACTCAGATTTTTACCAGAGTAAATTGTAGAAGGTAACTGCTGATAAAGCCTTATTGCATCACAGAGTACAGTGAATTAATAATCTTAGAACCACATTCTTTTGTTTCTGAGATACAGATGAGGACAAGAAAATGTACTTTCAGGCTTCTACACAAATACAAGTACCTTCCTGCTTAATCATGAAATTTACTTTAGTACTGAGACATGTTTGTGTTTGTTATTTCTGCTGTCAAAAACACAACACAGGCATTTCTATACTAGTGAGAAGCAAATAAACCTGAGTAGCAGAAGCAATGTGGCTACAATTGCAAATCCAAGCTAATTTAGTCTCATTTTGGAGCTGTACAGTCTTCCTTCCAGAGTTTGAATTCTATTAGTAAATTGCTTTGCATACTCTGATAAATTCCATCATGGTTTGGTGATCCCTCTTTTGTAATGCAGTGAACAGCATAACAGCATAACCACACTGAGAAGAAAATGCTAATTGAAATAAGCAATGGTTATTAGTTTAACTAGGATCCTGTTTCTTGCACATGTTTCTGAGTAAATGTAATGGTTTTGGTTTCCCATTATCAGCAGCTCGGGCAGAGCATGTTCTCTCATTATTCTGAAACAGGGCTCCAGGTTTAGCATAAAGTTACCAAGTGTCTGAAGTCATCTGGAAGGGATTTAGTTTGAAGGTATGTAGACTTAATTAAGCACAAATTCTTTCATACAGTTATTCTTGTCTCATTAAACAGCAATTATGAGGTCATTAAATGATATAAAGATCCATTTAAGAATGTCCTAAAATTGCAAAATGTAGCAATCTTAAAAATACTAAGAGCATTGGCCTGTGACTGTGGGGCCCAAAGCAATTGGCTCGTTTGTAATAATGCTGATGTTTAAGACTGGGTTTTAAGACAAGCTACCTAGAATGTGGAGATCTGTATCTATTAACCTCTACATACAGAAAAACAGCAATGTGGGACGTATGGGTACTTTGACCTCACAAATGCTTTTCAAGGCACCCAACACTGCTGAATCTTTATGTTCAATTAGTGAGAAGCAGAGTAAAAGAATACAGACATAGTTTTTAATATGGGATCTGGCCTGAAACTTCACAGAGTGATTTATAAGAGTGTTTGTTCCACATTAAAGTAAAATCTCATATCTAATATATGATCAGGTGGAAAGGCTGAGAAGACCCAGAATTTTATCTGCATCGCAGAGGGTAATTGAAAACTTTGTAACAGTTTCTTATGAAATTTCAATATCTTGCTGTTCAGGGTATGACTTGAACAAGATGAACAGAACTGATATAGAATGAGAGAAAACAAGAAGTTTCTGAATTCATTTTGTTTTCTTAAAAATATGCACAACTGAGCACCAGAAAAAAAGAACAACAACAAAAAGAAACATTTATTTGCTCTTGGGTATTTTTTCAATAAAAGCTAATTGACTTGTTATTTTGAAATTTGCTTATAGGTTTCATTTTGCTTTATTCCTTTGAAAATACTTGGAATCAAAAGAACATATGATTTATGGTCAAGAAAAACATTTTATTTTCTTGGAGCTGTCATATCAAAAGCTACCTCTAGGCTGAGATAGCTGGATCTGTTATCAGCAGCTACATGTAAGTAATTCATAACTCTGCATAAAGAGATTTTCCAGAGGGTTTTCCTCCTATTTAATTTTCTTTTTGTAATTCACAGTCCATCTCAAACAGGAATAAAGCTGAATAATTGTAAGAATAATCAGTGACTCCTCCAAGCAAATGGATCAAATAAAAAGTCTGGAACTCTATTAAATGCTTTGAAAAGGAAATATTTATTTTCCATTTGCCCAAAATGTTAAAAGAGATGTTTTAAAGATGGATGTGGATTAACTACCTCAATTTTCAGATGTTAAATACCTCTCATAAATTAGGAAATTAGGAAATTAAGAAATTGATTCTGATTCTCTGATCTTACGAAGATTAGATCTGTGAGGCTTTACCCTGAATGCTGCCATTGGTGATAGCTGAGGTGCAGCAGAGACTTGCTGAGGTGCGAACTTCTCTCATGATCCTGCCTCTGACAGTGTCCAGAACTGACAAATTAATGGTTTGTATCTCAGCTCTGCAAGCCAGAAACTGATTTCCAAATAGCAAAACAATTCTCTACTGCATATCTCCAGTCTATTTCAATTCATTTTATGCAACTCAGTTTTTTTCTGACAAATTGGTTACTGCAGTTTATAACCTCCCATATAGCACATTAACAGCAGTACATTAGCTTTTTGGGAAGGGATGGGCCAGTTTTTTTTTTTCTCACAGATGTCTTAAATGAAGAATGTTCTTTATAATGCAGGCCTTGATTATTTTAAATACTGCTTTTTCTTAACCATATAAGTAAGAAATACCTAATTCTTGTTTACTGAGCAGGGAAGGTAGTCTAGTTGAGGCATAGACCACATGGTGTTGAATGCAGCATGTGCTTTCCTGGTGTGCAAGCCTTTTGTTTCCTTTAGAGGAAGTAAAGACACTACTGTTGTCTTCCAGCTCCTCTAAAAATTCTCTGGGCTACCTGCTTAGTAATTTAATTTCCAGCATTTCCTTTGATAAGATCAACAGTTTCTCTACCTCCAGGTGAATAGCTGGTAAATTGTTATATTCTCTGGGAAGATATTATCATTTTAATTATATTTAGTGGGGATAAGTAAATGAATCCAAGATTTTGTATTGACAGAGAGAGAAATGGGCTACACAAGCTCTAATGCATCACATAAATTCCTGAAAAAGGGTTGCAAAGGGTTTGAATTGATCCTAAACAGGGATTAATCTCTGACAAAGTTCAAGGCAAGTAAGAGCTTCTCTTTCACAAACAGGTTGTCTGTAAACCAGCATCCAATTAGCTGATTCATCTGAGCAATAGGAATAAACCCCTGGATCAATGCAATAATCTTATACTTTGACATATCAGCTCCCTTTGATTTCGTAGGCCATTTCTGCCTAGGAAGTTTACATAGAACTTCTATCATGCCAATGTCATGCTTTTCTCAACAGAACTCATATTGCCAACCCACCAAGAAAATAGTTTGTAACTCCCACGCACCAAAAATAATCAAGAAACTGTTGACCTAAATACAGAAAAAATCCCAACACTGCTTTAAGTGCAGTGCCACTCCTATGGATCTGAAACTGCTCTCCTATATTGGGGGCAGTCACATGTTGGTCCTCTAGTATGGACCAGACTGAACAAATTGTCCACGTAGTCTTTCTGCTGTTCAGAAAATTCTGCAGTCCCAGAGAAGACTGCAGCATTCTCTAAGCCCTACTGCACATCCATATTGTTGGTACATGAACTGGCTGCTATTAGATATGTGTACACTATCCTGCAGTGGACATCCTTTTCCAATTCCAGACATTTCTCATTCTAGCACAGGCATAAGAAAACTATTGTCCATACAGGCCTGTCCTTGATTAAATATCTTTTTTATTTTCTTTTAAGAAGAGTTGGATCACACATCCTGCCATTACTGTAGGTATTTCCATGTTGCAAATGTTCTAAAAATAAGGGTGTTTTCCTGAACCCTATTTTTCCTCAGTCTCTGGACACGGCCACACTTTCTTATATAAACTGTCTGGCAAACTGTGATTCCTTGTAAGGCTGAAGAACTCCATTTTCTTTTTTTGTAGAAGACCACTTCATCCCTAAAACTCAGTATGAAAATACAGACCAAAAAGCTGTTTAAATGGGGCAAATCCAATTTGAAATTGTTCCTGTGGTAAATGATGGCCCTCCTATAAAGACAGACGATAAGAGGAAAATCAAAAGGAGGAAACCATGTAAATGACATATAGAAAGTCACCTGTTAAACCTGGTTTACTGGCAGTTGCTATATGGCACAATCTCTTCCAATCTGAGCAACCAGTATCGAAAGCTAGGAGAGGGTTCTTCATTCTGACAATGAAGAAAGTGAACTAAGAATATTGAATGTGAGTAATTATTCAAGTAGTCTGTTTAACTGTCTCTTTTTTTCTTTACATTATATGATTTAGTGAATTCAACATTTGCTAGGTCTGCATTCAGTTGAATGTATAGCAAGTACTCATGAGTGGTTGTAATTCACCTTTTGTGGAACCGCTCACCAAGATAATAGAAGAGGGATGTGTTCCTAAACTGCATGACCCCACAACATATTGCTGTTTGCCTGCATGAGTAAAGGTGTTACTGCACACAAGATGACTGTGACAACAAAACTGAAACTGCAGCAGAAGGAACTGCAGATCTGTGGGAAGGGGAGAAGAATCCTCAACCATCAATCATTAATCATCCATTGAGTTTGAAAGGCCTGTAAAGAATTAGACATGTTTTGGAATAAGGTTCTGGCTGTGGGATGAAGCTGGGTGTCTTCAAACACTTTAGGGGTGGAAATAGTTTGAACCCCTACCTCCTGATGCTAAACTCCTCCTTGTATCTTTGTATCTGTCCTACCTCCGTGGCTTTTCTGATAGAAAATCCTCCACAGCCCTGGGACCTTTATTCACCTTACCCACTCAATTCAAGCACCTAATCACAACTACAGCTTCCCTTGCAAGGAGTTCTTTTCACCTCCCACAATTACACCTACTAAACCAGTCAAGCTGTGGTAAAAGAGGAGAAAGGTAGTAGAGTTCAGAGATCTTTTTCCTGCTACTTGTCCTCATTCCAGGATCACTGGCTGCTACTGAATTTCATGTTACTGCCCCTGGGTGTAGCATCCACACCACACAAACACAGCTACCTGTATCTCAGGGGACTTCCCTGCCTAGTTAACAGATGCATGCAGAGAAACGGTTCACACTGGAAGAGACGATCCCCATCTGTGCAAAAACAGACAATGCATACCTTTTTTAGACAATTAGCCGTTCAGTGAGCCTGAGTTTTTAGTAATTTCCAATAGAAAAATAATTTTCTTGCAAAAGAATCGAAGAATCACAGCATGGCTGGGTTTGTGAGGCACCTCTGGAGTTCATCTTGTCCAACCTCACTGCTCAAGCAGGTTCACCTATAGGAGGTTGTACAGGATTGGGTTAAGACAGGTTTTGAATATCTCCAGAGGAGAGTCCACGACGTCTCTGGGTAGCCTGTTCCAGTGCTCTGTCACCCTCAAAGTGAAAAAGCTTTGCCTCGTATTCAGACAGAACCTTTGTGTTTCCGTTTATATCTGCTGCCCCTTGTCCTCTCACGGCACCACTCAAAAGAGTCTGGTTCTATCCTCTTGACACGTGTCCTTAAGATATTTGTATGCATTGCTAAGATTGTTCTCAGTTGTCTCTTCTCCAGGCTAAACAGACCCAACTTCCTCAGCCATTCCCAAGAAGACAGATGCTCCAGATCCCTAAACATGTACATTGGCCTCTGCAGGACCCACTCCAGGAGCAACACATCTCTCTTGTACTGAGGAGCCCAGAACTCGACACAGCACTCCAGATGTGGCCTCACAAGGGTTGAGTGAAGGGGCAGGATCATCTTCCTCAACCTGCTGGCAATGCTCTTCCTAATGCACCCCATTGGCCTTTTTGGCCACAAGGACACACTGCTGACTCATGAACAGCTTGTTGTCCACCAGAACCCCCAGGTCCTTCTCCACAGAACTGCTTTACGGTAGGCAAACCTCTAAATTGTACTTCTGTCAGGGGTTATTCCACTCAGCTGTAGGACTCTACACTTGCTTTTGTTGAACTTTATTAAGTTCCTCTCCAACCAACTTTCCATCCGGTCCAGGTCTCACAGAATGGCAGCAGAGCACTCTCCTAGTATCATCAGGAAATTTGTGGTACACTCTGTGCATTCATCCAGGTCATTTGTGAATAATCCAGTACTGATCCCTGGGGAATGATGATAGGCCCCCAACTAGATTTGGCACTGCTGATCACAACCATGAGCTCTGCTGTTCAGTTCTCAATCCACCTCTCTGTCAACTCACCTAACCCACACATAAGATGTTGAAACTCAGCAGGTCTTACATCTCAATGGAAGCAGGTTTTTGAGAGAGACTGAGACTAAACTAACTAAAACATAACCATTGGGTTTTGCAGAGTTCTGTCACCTTGAAAATCCTACTTGAAAAGTACTTGAAAAGCTATGTGTAACCTTTCTTACCTGAGATGACTGAAAGGATGCAAATAATAGTGGTTGATGCCCACATGAAAATTGTTCAGTTGGTTCACAATGGCAGCAATACGAGCATGTTGTTTTGATATTACTTATTTGAATTATATTAAACTGAATATAACTAGAAGCATAATTTTACTGAATAAAAGATGAAATGGGTAACATAATTCCCATAAGTAGTATTAAATTTCAAAAACCAGGAAATATTCTTTTTAAATAAAGAAAAAAATTAATTAATAATGAGCAGCATAAGAGTAAAATGTCTGCAGGTAGCAAAGGCAATGTCTAGATACTCAAAGTGAACATGTAAAATGGAAGAAAAGATCTATACAATGGGCCAAAGGCGGTTATTAAAACAAGAAAAGATATTTTTCAGAAAGTTGAGACTGTGTCCACCTAAGGGAAATAGAGGAGGATTAAGAATATTTTCAGGTTATTTCAATAATTATTGTAAATCAGGCAGAAGGAGATTGCAATGATCAATTTTCTAGACTCATAAGAAGTTTATGTGGCTGGAAGCCTGTCTCTAAGAGAGACAGGTAAATTTTTAATTGTGACATAAAGAGTCAAATTCAGCAGTGATAAACAGAAAGCCGAAAACCAAAATGAACTGTTTGGATTAGTATTCCCTATTGAGGAACAAAAGGACCTTTCCAGACCCAAGCCATTTTCTATTCAGGATGAGTCAGAGGCACCATCTCAAATGTGTCATTAGGGAAGGCTTTAGAACACACTGGCAAACCGAATAGCAGCAAACTGCCAAGAGAAAATCATATTTGCCTAAAAGTTCCAGGGAAATTCATACAAAATTACCATCTTATGATTTGTGCTATGCAACCTCTTTGTTATAGATAGATAGATAGATAGATAGATAGATAGATAGATAGATAGATAGATAGATAGATAGATAGATAGATAGATAGATAGAGAGAGAGAGAGAGAGATAGATAGATAGATAGATAGATAGATAGATAGATAGATAGATAGATAGATAGATAGATAGATAGATAGATAGATAGATAGATAGATAGATAGATAGATAGATAGATAGATAGATGATAGATAGATAGATAGATAGATAGATAGATAGATAGATAGATAGACAGACAGACACATAGATATCTATATCTAAAAATCTCAACATGAAGAAAGATCTGAAGCCAGAAACTATGTCATTTTCTGTAAAGGGCACCATAAGAAACTACACTTGAATAAGTTTGATTTACAGACCAATCAGACTTTGAACTCTAGGAAAGAAGATAATTAATGAATGAAACCATGATAGTATAGCAGAGGAAGAGGGTTTTATTGAGTTTTTTTTCCACAAATATATTATAATATTTTGTGGAAATTACAGATATGTAGGAAGGCATGATTCGTCCAAAACAACACACTTCAACTACCAAAACAATTTACGAAAAACTTTAAAGAAAACAAGGTTGACAAAGAATAAGAGAAACTGTCTGAAGCAATTGAAAGAATTAGATTTCTGATCAGGCTTTTCTCTCCTCCCTTTCTTCTTAAAAGAAGATTTTGTAAGAGCAAAGAAGGCATCAAAACAAAACAAAACAAAAAGAGCAAAGCATAACTTGTTATCTACAAAAGAAGAGGTCTTTAGAGCTTTTTGGAAAAGCAACAATTGTGGGATATGGTAGTGTTGTATGAAGTCCTGAAAGTGAGTAATGTGTATTAAGGGAAAGCATTTGAAAAGTTTGAAGAAGTTGAGTATTTCTTTGTGTGACGCATTAACAGAGGTCATTAGGAATTGCAGATGTCAAAATAATAGATGGCATTAAAAAGAAGCTAGTAAATTAATGAAAGAAAAAAAGTTATTAATACTGCAAATTCCAGCTTCCAGTCAACAGATTTTCAGAAGCTAGGAAAAGATAACAGATAAAATAATAGCACATGCATACCTTGCATATATTTAACCTATCAGCATCTCCTAGAAACAAGCTAGTACCAGACAGGAAATTACACAAGACAGACCTGTTGTCAGAGACAGTGCAGACATTTTGATATCTAGTTCTACAATGATGTCACAAAATGGGACAAAAAAATTTAGTCTTCTGTGGGGCACGTTATTTTTAGAGCCCTTTCTGTAGACAAAATAATCTTGGTACTCAAAGACAGACTCTCAGGGTAGCAACTTCTCTATCCTTCAGCATTTCCCACTTTGACAGTTGGAGAGCAGCATAGTTGATGGCAAATATTGCTAGAATTGGGTGAATCATGAAAAACTCATCTGTGAAGTTGCTTAGAGAACAAGACTTTCAATTTCTTAGCATCTCCATTTACAGTTCTGTGAACCTTCAGACGAGTGCTTGTTTTTAGGAAAAGGGTTGTAAAGTAACTTTTTTTCTGAGCAAATACAGGCAGTTGTATTCAAAACACTATAAAATACTGAAAGCAATCAGAAAGCCACTGAAAATATTCGGAAGTGAAGTTGATATATTACAGTCATCTAATAAAAATTAATACAAGAGTCAACAACCACCAATCCTTCTATTACCATTAGCTGAGGGAAATGTAGCTATACTTAGCTGTGATGTTCTAGATAAATATTAAGTACAGGAAAATAATAGTTGGGATCTTCATGTGGTCTATTGACTTTTGTGTTCCTGTACTTTTTGAGTCTTCTCTTGCAGTGCCTGTAAAGAGGTTCAATTTCCAGAAGAAGCTGAACCTAATTCTGAGATTTGCCTTTGAGTCTGGGTACTCAACTCAGCAGCTTCTGAAAAGTTATGCTTCTCAGTTTTATTGTAAAATAGGGAAAAAGAGATAACATTCCTTCAGCTTGTTATCATGTTTTATGCTGTACTTCTAAAAACTTTCACACTTCTTGGACTAAAACAAACCCTTTCTTGCAGGAACTGCTCAAAAATTCACCAAAATACACACCTAATGAATTGACCACGCACTAAAAAGACTGAATAATGCATCCTGAATATCAAATACTCAGAAACTTGTTCTAAAAATTTGTATTAAATTAATTTCTGAAAGCTATTCATTGGGAAAGTTATGAACAAATAATTTTCAGAGGGACTGTAGTCAACAGTACTGCATTTGACTCTGTGATAAGTCCTCTTGAGGGCAGTTTGAGGGGTAAGACATGACTTATACAAATCACAGTATCAGCATGGTTACGTTTTTTGAGTAGATGAACAGACTATGATTAGAACAACATGAACAATCTACAGGTCAAATACATTATTTGCTTCCACCTAGGTTACAATGTGCCCAACCAACAATATTCAGTTATAGAAGAGCTTTCATAAATAGGGCTAATCAGTATATGGTGTTGCCCTTCGTTCTAGATGTTTTTTAGCTTTTTATTTTAAAAATTATCCCTCCAAAACAAAAATTCTGTGTGTGGCTTGTTCTGTTTTGTATTTTGTTTAAGTATAATTTGGAAAATCTTTAGACGGCAATTTCCACATGCAATGCTACAGTCAAAACTAATTTCCAAAAAAACAATATGATGTAATCTTTTGACTGGCCATGCTTACAGAGCCTTCCCTTGAAGGTCTCAGGCAAAATTGGATTTCTAAATATCATACATAGTAGGAACATCAGTGTCCATTTCCCACTTTGCAAAATAAACCAAACAAAATTCTCAGGGAAAGGAACTCAAAGCCTCTCATATAAAAGATCTGCCAAGGATGTCTGCCAAAAGACCAGATGCCCTGGCTGGGAAACAGATATAATTTACAGCACTTGCCAGTATTTTCTGCTTATTTTTTTTCCACCTAACAGTGAAGAGTGAGATTTTAAATATTTGGTTGTTAAAGAACAGAAACTTAAAATAGTTATGCAAATATTTAGAACACAATGTTTTCTAAATTGAAAAACCTTAACAGAAATGTATTTTTAGATTCATGTCAGTGGAAAAATACTTGGATGAAAATGTTTTGCTAGAAACACTACACATTCCCAGCAAATGAGCTTTACTGTACAACTAAAATTATAACACTTGGCAAATCCTGTGTGATTTATATACACAGCTGTCATAAGGACAAAGATGTTCATGTTTTCAAAGTAGTGACCTTTCGATCAAACCCTTTATGAAACACCAAAAAGTATGTTTATTTGGCTTTTATACACCAACACTCCCTGTATTCTCTAATCCTGGCTCTTGATTTTAAACAAAAAAAAAATCATTACTTGAATATATTCCTTGCAAGGCATAGTGCTTAAATGTAGGGCAGAACCCTATTATGTTTAGTTTTCCTCATTCAAAACTTTCTCTGAGACAAGTCCTGTGTAGACATATGCTATGTATAATTCTATCCTAGGAGAAATTATTCTGGAGGAAAATGAGCCTGCATAAAGATTACAGAAACCATTAGTAAAACAGAGTATAAATTTCCTCTGATGCAAATTTCTGGCACTGCAAATCAAATGTGATTCAAATTAAGAGCAAAAATTATTAGAGTAGGCATGTAAATAGAAATTTCTCACTATGTCCAATGTGATAAGTTCATCCCACTACTTTATCAGAGAGTACAATTTTATGGGCAACCCAGTTAACACTGCCATAACAACACAATAGAATAACTCATGTTATAAAGTCAAATGCAATAAATTAGAAATAAACCCTTCAAGTGTTTGGAAGTCCTGTGTTTGGCATATTTTCTCCCTAAGTGCAATAAAAAACAACAATTTGCTTTTTAAACTCAGTAAAGATATTTCACCTTAAAGAAAGGCCATGAAACTTCTAATCTAGAAAAAAATGCCAGAAATAGTTTGATCCTTAGTAAATTCCTTAGCACTATCAAGAAATAAATAAGTGGTTCATACCCAGTAGAAAAAAAGCTATCTCAAGTAAATTGCTTCTCATCCCTAGAAAACTGTAAGATCCTTCTTGTTTTAGAAAGCCTGAGAAACAGGAGTGGTTAATTAAGGAGAAATAAAACCAATTCCTATCTGCCAAGAACATGATAAACTGCTAGTCCAGACAAAGTTTGTACAGGCTGTCTTTTCTTAAACCAACCATGTAAATTACTGAAACATTTTTGATAGCCTATTTATGTGAGCTTGTGGGATATAATACATCTAATTCTTCCTTAAAATCCCATGTCCATCATCTGCATTGTATGGAAAGAAAGAGTGCAACTGGAGTGGGGGTGTCTCATCACCTTGCTGCCTATAAGGAAGCAGAGCCTCAGCTTCCTCAAAATCACTGTGCAACACAAAACATATGCTGTTATACTTCTGCCCTTAATCTAGCTCATTTCTTTCTTATAAACAGTAGTTAATGAGTAGCACCTATTCCAGGAGCCTTCAGTGTGTCACTGAGAGTATGTTGGCTTTCCTGCCATTCAGACTTTCAAAGTGGTTTTCCTCCAATTTGGAGCCAGCAGGTACAACACTCAGTGCTTTGCCTGCTTCAGGTCTATTTGTCTTGCTAGACAGCAGGATCTCTAGCAGAAGGTTTTCAGTCTCTGTACACTGTTGGCAGATGTGCACCTCACCAATCTCAGGCTAATACGCTCAGGCAAGTCTCTCTGACATGTGCCTGAGGCTTTTAGGTACAAGGCAGCTTCTGTGCATAATCTGCATGTGCCTGAGCGGTGATCGGTGCTTTTCCTGATTTCTTTATCAGCACCCCTTTATCCCTTACACAAAGCACAGACTCCTTACCTTACTCTTCTGTTACGTAAACCCAGTAAAAACAGCACTGAAGACCACAGCAGCAATGGTCTTACAGAGGATGGTTGAAGTAGTGGCCAGGGATGAAGAGAAGAAGGAGCTTGCAACAAAATAGTCGATAACATCTCTAACTGACCAAAATTTTGTGCTCGGTCAGAGATTCACACTGAAAAAATTCCCTCAGGTATCTTTTAAAGAACAGCAGTTAGCAAGATGTAACCTCTTGCAATTTTTTTTTTTCAGTAATTATAGACATTTTTCTTGATTATAAAGTGACTACAAAATTAATAAACTCTTTGAAGAAAACGAGCTCTTATGAATAACAGCACAGTTCAGTATTTATGAAGAGTTGATCTTCTGAAAGTAAAGAAATACGATAATCAGTAAAAACATCTGTCATCACTCAACCACTAATGAATTATGAATTTTTTAGGAATGGGAATAT
The DNA here is from genome assembly GCA_013399855.1 of Oxyruncus cristatus. Classification (NCBI taxonomy): domain Eukaryota; kingdom Metazoa; phylum Chordata; class Aves; order Passeriformes; family Cotingidae; genus Oxyruncus; species Oxyruncus cristatus. Next base: position 942,695 of record VXAY01006531.1, read on the forward strand.
TTTTTGAAATTGAAAGACATTCACACTATACACAAAAGCAAATTAACCAGCAGTTTATTGAGAAAGTCTTACTGTTACATTCAGGATGACAGAAAAAAGCCTCAGCTTCAAATTTACAAGTAAAGAATGTTCCTTTCCTAAAGACATGATCTGGGGCAAAGGACTGCAGGATAACTGTTATTGATGAGAGGAAGAAAACCTTTTAGTCATCTGATTATACTTGAAAAGCTACAAAATTTAAATGTGAAAACCAACAAAATGTCTAAGACTACGAAATTAATTTTGCAGGTCCCAAAAGCATCATTTCATCATGACTGAAGAATCATCATCATCACACTCTACTATTTATATATAATTCATACTACATTTTTTAATAGACAGCTATCTAGTAGAAATTTTACAATCATTACTCCAAAATGTTGTTCTCTCAGTTCATGTTTCAAACACTGAAGAATTTTACTGTTCTTTTTAAAGAAAGAAAAGAGTTCACAAATATCTAAAATTGCAGCCTCAAATACTCTCTCTGATTTCTAAGGTAAACTTTTGGCAGTAGCAATCAGGGAATTGTCTGTTAGAGGTATCTATACTAATAAAATGAGCATGATCAGCAATGTCACTCTTGGTCACTGAGGTCAAAGCATGTACTGAGTCCACATGACTTAATCTAAAAAGCCTTTTGAAACAGCTTAACTGTAGATGGTCTTCTTTATGGATTGGCCTCATGCTGTTCCAATTTCCATAGAAAAATGCCAGTTGAAATAAATTGAAGTAATAGCATGGACTATTTCAGCAATTTTTCTGTGCAAGAAATGGAGTTCCTTCACTGGAAGACTTTTCTTGACATAGTTTGCTTTTCTGGCCCGGATGAAGCCCATCAGTCTGTGACCCACAACCTCACTTTGCTATCTGTTTGTTCTTTTTAAATTGGACAAAGCGAAGTAGTTTAGCAGGGCAAGCTATGACATTCAAGTAGCTTTAAATTTACTCTCCTGTCATATTAATTTTGAGGAGGTTCTCTGATTCAGACAAAGGGAAGGTCATGGCTTTTGACGTCTAACCATTTCTACCAATATTTCTTCATTTGTCGTTCACTGATAGAAGAGTGCGGAAATCTTTAAGTGCCACAGATTGCATGTTTTGTGCTTTACAACTAGTCACCCCCTGACAAAGACACTTTTCCTTCTGAAAACTGGAATGAGTAGATAAAAAATAATCCCCATTTTGATTTTAGGGGTTAATCTGCTCACTATGGGTGTTGGCAGGTTTCAGAACTTTCCCTGCATTCATCTCCTTTGCCATGAACAGATTTATTCTCCACCTTAGAGCATTTTAGGAGAGAAGAGTGAAAACTCATATATTTCAAAGGTCCTGACTGACTAAAGCTGTTCATGTTCCTTGCCTTTTCTAGATGGGGGTTATTCAAGGAAAGATCAAGGGTAAAACTCGAACTCCTAAATGAAAATTTCTTCTGGAAGAAACTTTAATGTCCACTGAAGCAAAAAACTCCATTTAGTCTCAGTGTTGAGTTTGAAATCAAGATTTTCTTACTAGGTCAATAAGTCCCATATCTGAACTTTGCTGGTTTTACACTATTTGATTTTTTTTGTTTTTCCTTGGTGTCATGAAATTCATCGCTCGGCTCCTGGGGCTCAGCGTGGAAACTCGGTGCTGCTTCACCAGGCAGAGGAACTTACCAGCCCCCCCAGCCACATAGCACTTCTGTACCAGCACCCCTGAAAACCACCTAAAATACATTTCATTATGAACTATGGGGGATCTTGATTTTGATAGTGGCTCTCTAGGAGGAAAACAATCTGAAGAAATACTGTGTAAGACTAATTTTTATATACTTAATTAGATATTGCTGAGAAATTTTTAATGCAAGAGGTTTTAACGATGATAAGTATTTAGGTTCACCATAACTTTCCTCATGAAAAATAAGATAAGAATAAATTGAAAACCCCAATTAATTTATTTCAAGTTGTTTTCAAAGGTATGCTGGATAAAGTGATGAATTTGTCATCACATAACTTCCACCATCTTAACTATTTTCATCATAATTTTTACTGGAAGGTTCCCTTTGAGTATAAAAAGTTTCTGTTAATTGTCTTCATTAGCAAAGCATCATTAAAGTGGCAAAACTTTTACTTGTCAATATGTAGCACCAAAAACTTTAAAAAGCTGCTTGCAATTTCAATGGAATTAGGGTAATTAATCATGTCTAATAATCAACATTTCATAAATTAAAAAATAATCTAAGTATTTCATCATGTGTCAATAATGTAAAGAAATCAAATAATGATTATCGTTATTACACTGCACTAAGAAAATAATTTCTTTAAATGCTTTATTTATTTGATTACAGCAACAGTAAACCTTAAAAACCTAAGTGTTTTTAGAGTATAGCATGACAATATTACAGGTTGTGTAGACATTTCCGTTGTTCAACTGAGTGTCATAAGATTGCTGTCATACAGGCCAGGATTTAATGATCCCAGCTGGTTATATGGCAAAGACCACAATAAAAAGTCAATCTCATTGCTAGAGACTGCAAAACTTCTTTGGCAAGAAAAATGTCTGATGTTTTCCAGGTAGCAGAATACAACAGACATTGCTTGCCCCAGACTGTTGATTTACAAGACAATAATTGAATGACACAGCAGCCTTACATTCTGCAACAGCACCTCCTGCTATTTCACTTCGCTCTGTGAAGAATGGAAGTTAAAGAGTTGTAATGAGCCAAGCTGTAAAATTACAGGCTATATCTCATTTTTTGTCAAAATAAAAAAAGTGCAGTTTTCATTAGTCCTGACAGGAACACCATGGTTTTACTTCTGTACACTGTAAATAATACACTCAGTGAAGATCTGAGATATATCTGCTGCTTAGGGGTTTGAAAACTGCTCCATATGGTACCCTGAGAGTCAACTGCTGTATTTGGTGCCTTGCATGTCTCTTGCATGCATTTGTGGAATATATAGGGCATTTCAAAAGTTGAAGTCTGATCCTTCAAAGGTACACCCATACAGTTGCCTTTGCAGATCTCAAGCCCATGAAAATAACCACTCTATGCTTAAAGTGTGACTGTACACACATTTTAGACTAACATTTTTGTACAGACTTTAAAATCATGCTATATTATTTGGAATATATTAAGCAGAGCTCATGTGAGTGGAGTTACTTTAGTTTAACCTTGAGAAAACTGTTTTGCCTTATAACTAATACACCTAGAAACAGACACTTGGATGAAGCCAGAGATATTTAAGTATACGCAATTGATTTTAAAGGATTTTTTTTTTTCTAGCAGAAGACTGTCTTTATACTAGTCATCAGCACCTGGATCCTGAATCCTTTCAGAAGATTCCAGTGTATTAATGCTCACAGACAGTTTACCTAGACCTCATCTTGGTATTTTTCAAACTGCATACATTATTTCCATGGAACTAATGTTTATATTAGAAATCTTCACCAAAAAAACCCCAAAAAATCTCCCAGATCATGTGAGGAACTTGTTACTTCACAACCTACCTTGAAAAAATAGATAAATTTTGCTATACATCCCATGGAGATCAGAGGAGGGCTTAACCCACTGAAAACAGAGCAAAGGAGGATAAGAGCAGATGTTGAAGTCCAAAAATGGCAGGCTCTATCAGATTCAGATGAACACATTTTCTGCATTATTTGGTGGGGAGAAAGAACACCACGAGGTAGATTTTACATGTGAAAATTGCGAAGAGAGAAAAGCAGGCTTGAAATGGTTTATGCTGTCAGAGGAGTACAAATAGCAAGAAGAGGGGAGGACTGCAGAGTAAAACAACTCTTGATGGAAGCAGAGATCAAAGTCATAATAGCAAATATTTCAGGATATAGATTGCTTGAATTTCTTGGCCTCAAAATTAGTACTTGAAATAAAGGAAAGGAAGATGCCAGGCTGGTGTCTCTTGGAGGCTTGGACTTAAGAGAAATACCCTTCGCTGTGGATATGGTAAGCAGGAATCTGTGCTTCCTTGATATAACTTTTAGAGAGAAAAGAGGATTCTATGGAATAATTAATAAAACTATTAAGAAGGCAAGATGTTGCTCAGCATAGTTTAGGTTTGTATCTCCAGTTTTCCTGATTCTGTATTCATTCTTATAACCCAAAAACTGGGATATAAGTTTATGAGAAGTTTTGTCTGTCTAGTACTGGAGGGAAGGTGATTTGAAAAGAACCTGTTTAGAGTCGTCTCACCCTTGCAGGTAACAAATAATCCAAATAAAACAACATGAATAAGCACTGGAATAAACCCGACCCCAAGGCCCTCTGGTGGATCCAGAAACTCTAAAGTGTCATGATCTTTAGACACCACTGGAGTAGGTGATGCCACTCATTGTCATTTTCAGTCATTTAAAATACCTCTATATAATCATAATGTTTTCAAGCAATCTGGGAAAGGAACTTTTTCCATTGATGTTCTGTCTGTCTATAATACTAGACAGACAGAACTTCCCACAAAATTATATGTGGGCTTAAGGTAGTGACTTTTCTGTGGTAAAAACCACTTTAGGCATTTTTATCTACATGATGTTTATGTGGATATAAGATGAACCAATTCTGGTGGCCTGACATGAAAAAGAATCAAAGGACTTATTTTCTTTCTTCACAGGAGAAAGGATAATGGAAATCTGTATTTGCCTTAAAGCCTCATTGGAGACCTTCAGCAGAGAGATGTTCTTTCAGAAAGAAGCTAACAGCTTACACCAAATGTGCCAGTACAAAAGTGATGCTGGGAGTGGTGGGGGCTGTTCTCCCAAAGAGCTCTGTGTCAAAGCTTCTCTGCACTAGGTTTGGGGAAACACATTTTCTCAAATGCTCACTTAGTATGATCCTCCGACTTCTGCACAAGCATGTGAAAAATGGTTTTAGTCTCCCGCCCACCCTTGACTCAGAACAGGTTGAGGTGACCACCTGGACTTTGGAGCAGAGAGAACAAGGATCAAAAACTGACTTTTCAGCACAGGGCTCTAGCTGAAAGAAAGTACATGCTGTGCACTTTACCCTAAGTGCTTCTTTTGATCTGGAGAGAGACATTTTGACGCAGCCTGCTTTTGAGAACTCATTGCAAATTCAGCATATTTAATGGTGTCAGAAAATGATCTATTCAAAACCCTAGTAAAGGTTCTGTCATTCCACTTTGACCTGTTTAATTCAGATTAAATCTTTGAACACATACTTCCAGTAGAGCAGAAAAATATAATAAATGCTTCTCAATATATGGTATCTTGTTCAACATCATTATGCTGTATACTGCTTCTTATTTTCATGATGAATTTTATGTGTCTGATTTCTTTGTGATATGACTTAAATTAAGATAAAAGACAATATTAGAAATAAAAATCATGTTAAATCCTGTGACAGCATCTAAGATCTTTGATCTACCAAAATATTTTATCAAAGCATTGAAAAGAGTCCATTTTTTGTTCCTCACAATGCTGAAAACTTAACCTGATCTAATTATAGAACTTGGCATGTGCCAGCCAACACATACTATTAATATTTATTTAGGTACTTATCTGTGTTTATTTTCCCTTACTTCATCTATTCTTTTACTTTTAAAGGTCTGTCCATTGTCTAGCCCTAACAGTCATGGATCTGACTCTCTTAAAATACTTTCTTGCCTCTGACATTTTTCATGACCTTGTTCAGTTACTTACACAGTAAATTCTTTGCTTAAAAATCTTAAAATCTACAGTTTCTACTTACCACAGTGAGCTAACACTTACCTTGCTTGTAAGAATTATTAGACTTCCATACTTAACAGACACTGTTTAAATGCTATCACTGTCTTTGTAGAGTAACCATTTGAGGGAGTTTTCTCAGACTTTGGAAGTATCACGTATGTAAATAATACCTATAAAATAACCCTACCATGTTAAAAAGATAATTTAGCATTTAAAACTGTAAAATTTTTATCTATGCTCTATTATTCTTTTTGTCTCTGTTTATTTTCCTACATTTTTGTCCACTGAAGTTGCATAAGTGACATACCTTGAAATGTCTGTTGGAGTGGAGTTCTTTTTTAATTGTATATTCTGATGAGAAATTTGGATACATAAATCAGATTTAGATTCAACAGGTTTATAGTATTTGTTACTACTTGTTTATTATGGTTTGGGTTATGAAATTTCATTTCCTTCTTAGACAATTCCTGTCTCTAAGTACCTGCAAGAAGTTCCAGAGACCTTGAGACAGATGTATTTTTTTCTCACATTCTTCCTAATTATAAGAAGCTTCAGAAAGAAATCATATTGGAACAGATTCATGTATATTTTTATGGTTGTTGAGGGTTTGACTCCACTATATATTTCACTTGCTTGTTTACATTTACAGGCTTTTTCTAAAGTTCTAGTGTGGATACTCCTTCTCAGAACTGTTGTCTCATCTCGAATTTCCCATGGTAATCTAAGTGTAAAAACCCCAATGTCCACAGGCATGTATGAAATTTGTCTTGTTTAGAGCATTATTGTTCTTAGAAAACTGCATTGTAGGCTGTCCTTCCAGTATTGGATAATGTGATTGCTGTCAGATTTGGAAGGCTATTGGCTGAGATTCATGCTTCATATTATGAGTATTCAACAATTGAATTAAGCTTAAGTAATTTCTTTAGTTAAGGGTGTTCCCTGAACAGGGAAAAATGAGTTATAGTTATTACAGGAAAATGTATTTGAATAAACCAAGCAAGTTATAAACTCACTAAATTTATTAATTACTCAAAGTTAGCACTCAGAAAATCAGATTTTAATAAGTTAGGAAAGACAGGAATAGTGGAATTGATATAACGTCATTTTTGAGAATGGCTGTGAAAAGTCATCTCACTAATAGGTATAGTCATTGCTAACTACATGTATACAGTGTATCAAACGCATCACTCACAGTAACCTCAAGCTGCTGTGGTCTCTTGGTTGCTCTAACTTCATTAAGATAGCAGAATTAAATCCTGTTTACTTAATTTTAATGCTAATATGTCCTTCTGTTCATGTAAATGAAGTATATATTTTGATCTCCTATCTGAACTGCAACTTCTCAAAATCTCATGAAAACATACAAAGATCCTTTTTTTCTCATCTCAAACAAGCTCTTACAGCCTTACACCCTACACCCTTTATTTTTTAGGATTTCTTATCTTATTTCTTGGCTAATAGAAGTAATTCACCTATTTATTCCTCATAAAAGATTGATTTTTGTTTTCCTGAATAAACAATAGTTTGTCACTGCCTCAATTTTCAGCAAATCTTCTAGGGAAAAGCAACCAAATGATTCCCTCATAATCTCAACACTTTATCACAGAGCTCAATTTATAGTGATATACACAAGCTGTATGAAAATTAAGATAAAAAAAGAAAGGTTTCTGAAGAAAAAATGCTGACACTTTACCTTTCCATATGTCAATATATGCTCTTTTCATCACAAAATATGTTTAAACACATCTGTTTTATTACACTATCATTATATTGAATTCTAAGCGAAGAAACTCAATTATATTCTCAAAGGGATTTATGTCATTAGAATCGCTCATTTCAGTTGGGAAACTGTTCTCATCTACTTTAAAACTTACATTTGGGTGACATTTAAAGTTACCAAGTCAATAGAGGAGACTTTTTTTCTTTTCCTGAGAATGGAACTTCAAAAACATCTATTGGGGGGAGGGGTGGGGGGGGGAAGGGAAAAAGGGGGAAGGAGAAAAGAAAGAATAGACTTTGTCCAGTTCAGTTGCAAAAATTCTGCTGATAAGGCTTAGGTCCTAATCCCAACCGGGCACAACAGGGTATAACTGTCACAGTAACACCAACAAATTTGAATGGCAACACTATAAAGCACTTTTAATCTGCTCAGGTTACCTGACATAATACCCAACACACTTTTTAATGAGACTGATAGAGGAAATGTTTGCTAGCTGGTAGGTAAGAGGAAAGTGGCACAACACTTCCACAGACACAATTGTAAAAGGTCAGGTTTTAGCATATATGACCTTCTGTGGAATTAAATCCCAGCCAGCTGCCTTCTGGGTGCTCAGGTCCATGCTTCCAAAAGCTTCTGCTTAACATTCAAAGCACTTAAGTCTTCACTTGTTCAATTATTTGAACAATAACTCTCATCTTTTTGCACACACTCAATCACCTGTTGCCTTCTTTCCGTGATTATAGCCCCACTGGGACTCTTGCAGCACACGGGGCTGGGTGAAACCTCATGGAGCAGGGCTCTCCTTCCTTCCATACTCTCCATCAGACCTATGACACTGGAAGTCTACTTCGTCCCATCTCCTGGGAAGGACCAAAAACTGTAACTCCAGCTTCCTCAGGATTGTTTCAGCCATTGGGTGTACTGGGATTGTAATGCACCTTTTCTTGTAATTGAATTATTTGAATCTGTTCATAAAGTAAAAATCTTCAGCCCACTTCCCTCCCATTCTTTAGAGGGAAGGGGCCTTGTCCAGTTAAAAAGCTCAGGAAATGTAACACCAGTATCAAATCTGTCATGTCTTCTTCGATGAGAAAGAACAGAGCAAACGTGTACGGAACACTAAATCTTTTTCTGCACCTCTATTCCCCTACTGCTTGAGTTTCATTAAGCCAAAATGCTAGTATTTTCTAGAATGACATTCCCTTATTTTAGTGTTGAAGAAATGCTCTCTCTTCTGCTGTACAATACTGTTTCTTCAGCAGACTTATGTTTTTAGCAGCAACTACATAGTTCCTGCTAAAAAGATAAGTCTGCTGAAGAAACAGTACTGAGATTCAAAAGTATGAGGAACTGCATGCTTACTTTTGTTTTTCACTTCTATTAAATGCCAGGAACATCAAACTGTGGATAGAAAAATATATTATCACTTACACAGCTTGGTTTTCCTGCATTTAACTGGGCGTTGCATTTGACATATCTTCAGATGCTACTTTCAGTTATTTTATATTTTAATGTACATTTAAATTTACAATATTTATTAAGTTTATTACCTTAATAAATGGGTCACAGTATTTACTGGTAAGTTGCTAAGCAAAATAATCTCTCTTGCTGTTGGACTCATATTATAAAATAGATATGCATATAAAATAAGTAGTGTTATAGATAAGACGCCTGAGATTTTGGCACAGATGGGAGGGAGACAGAACGCAGCATGTATGCCCTCCACTATGAATTCTTTGAGATTACTAAAACAGAAACAGTGCATAAAGTACCCTCAAAGTTAGTACCAAGATACTTACCATCCTCTCAGTCTCAACTATCTGAATATCCACAACAACCATCCCTACCATTGCTGGTTTGGACACTGCTCCTCCTACTTGTTTGAAACAATGAAGCAGTAGATATATGGCAGTAATTATAGTCTAAAAAGTGGGCCTGATGAAAAGCAAGAGAGCTAGATGAAACACCATGGGGAAAACTGAGCTTTGAAAACTATGTAGTTACCAGAACCTTGTTATTGGCTACAGTAATTGTCAGTTTGTCAAAAGACTCTGTGTATCAAAACAAGATTTTAATTTTCCAACAAATTGCCTGTACCCACTCTGTCATATACATACATTCACACAGACACGTTTTACATATACATATTTCCTTAGAGTAAAACACAGATGTTTATTTAAACAGAAAAGAGACTGGAAAGTAACGAGATTTTTTCACTTTAAAACAGTTTATTTCAGTTTTATACAACTGGACATTTGTAAAAGGCAGAAAAATTAAAAACCTCAATCTACCTACAATTCCACCACATTTTCAAGCTGCTAACAAGCAATTAGGGACAGACCACAGGCAGGAATGAATGGTTTATTCATTGACAGACAATCTACACGTTAAAAGGCATTTCAAGAAATCAAAATTATTTTCAGAAACCATGATCTTCTCTTTTTTTATTAGTCAAGTAAAGGCCTAATAATTTCTACATCAATGGTTTAGTTCCCCCATATGTGTTATGCACCAGTGTTAAGCAGTCTCCTTACTTCCTGAGCACATTCCCCTTTCAAAATCCTGTTTTTTCACTCTTAAGGGGCAGATATTTTGTTTCTCCAGCTGTCTGAAGGACTCTTTTCCCCAACCGCAGGGGACCAATTAGGGATAAGCAACATATATCTGTTGGGAATATCATCTTCAATCAAAATTCATTATATAGAAGAATATCCTATGTCTGAAGGGGTTAAGAAGGTATGATCAGGTCTGGGATTGCCTTCTTGTCCTGAACAACCAAATTGCAGCCTGTTGTTATCTCTCAGGAGATCTATGGAAGTTAATTGGAAGGTAGATTCTACTGTCCATTAACCACTCTGATGTCCATTAACCTCCTGATTATAAAGGTAAATAGCATCCTTTGTTTCCTGGGTTACCTGATTTGAAATAATGAAAAATGTATTAGATGTCTGATCTGCACATTCAGTCTTTTTACATAAAATGTAGAGTGGGTTTATGCAATAATGATAAGGTAATTAAAAAATATGGAAATAACTTTATTACAAACTCGGTTTCTCTGAGTCAGATGGAAGAAAAATGCAACAACTAGATGTATTTGGGCCCTCCAGGGTAAACATTCCGCAAAAATAATTGCTTGCTTTCAACTGCAGCTAAAATGGAGACAAGTAGTAAAGTCCATAGTAATTATCAGTGGTTTAGTCATCCACAAACACCTCAGGCAATCAGAGTTGAAGTTCGTAAGAAATAGTTTTAAGCTCCCTTGACTTCCTCCTTATAGTTGGAGAAGCAGCTGCTCCAATTGCTCAAACATCTTGGTAGATCCACTGATGAGTGAACAGGAGCTACTGCAGCTTCCAATGCTAGAAAAAATGATGGTGGCAACTTGATCTTCTCTCAGGATGAACCTGGCAGCTATGTTTATTGACTTCCAGTTGCTTTGGAGCAATTCAGCACAGAGTCCCTTCCTGCCCCTGCCCGAAAACACAGGGCCCTTCCCAGCCCTGTCCCTGCCTGCTTCCCAGAAGACATGAGGTTTGGCCTGTACTGAACTCAGTTTGAGTTCACTGACCCTTTAAACAAAGCCCAAAGTGACCCCTTAAATGAAGTTCATGCTCTGCAGTATTGTGTATTCTTGTCTAGAGTTAAAAGTGATTCTTTGTGACAGCTTAATAAAACATTTATACTAAGTTGATTACACTCATCTCAATGCCAAACACCTACCTCATACAACAGCCAAGATTATTCACATAAAAAATGCATTCCAGCTTCAGCTGCAGAACACCAGAAGGCTCGATATACAAAACATAGGATGGGAACACTCATAAATCACAGGAAAATAAAGCTCTGGGAAATCATTAATATTTGGCCATATGTATATTCTTTTTTTTTTTCCCTCTTCACTGTGATAAATCCTATACACAAAAAAAAGAACTATTTAAATATTTTAACTAATTGTTAATTTATTGCCATGAAAATGACTAAAGCTTAAACAGCTGATAGGATAAACCAAATCTTTACTGACAGGTTTTATAGTACGATCAAAACTTACAGCAGAGACTGATGCTTTCAAGGCATTGAATTGAATTAAATTAAAAGTTTTCATTTTTAATTTTCTTGTTTTACATGCTCACATAAGTATGTTGCATTTACATATAAAGACACTCTGAAAGGTCAATATGAAGTTTTTTTGGAAAAGCTATTACACAGGAGATATTGGCTTCCCACTCTGTTTTGAAATGCCTCCCAGAATAAAACTTTCTCAAGCTCCTCAGCTACCACTGGTTTTAGCTGCAATCACAACAACAATCGCAGCACTTTTTAAAATACCATTTATGGACATGATGGTTTGAAATATTCAATAAATATTTTTTAACACAAATTACATGTAAGTAGACCTGTGTATCTGTATGAAACATCTTCTTTTCAACTAAAGTGTGTTGTTGAAGACGACAGCACTGATCACCTGTGATAGAACTATCGTCTGGAAACCTTGACAATGACATTCTAAACAACATCAGAACCCACTTGAGCAGCAAGCCAACTGACTCCTCTATTAGACTTGAGCACTAGAAACCAACTTTACAAGAGTTACGTTATTAAAGTCATGATACATAAGTGGAACTTTTGTTTCTGAGTCCTGAATTACAAATCTCCAATACCTGCTTATAATATATCCAGCACTTGAGGTTGTTAAGTTCATCATAAATTCCTGGATCTGGCTTCAAACATCCACATTTTAGAGCAGAAGACTGGAGTGATAGGAGTAAGTAACAGATCTTCTCTGGGGACCTGCATCTGCCCTGTTTCTGGAAAGCCTTCCTGCTCACATCCTAACTTTCCCACTAGTGCTTCAAGCCTAACATTGCTATATGCTGAGAGACTGAAAAGAATGCATTTCTGAAGCTGGAATCATCAGTGCTCTTTTAAAGACATTGGATTATTTAAGCGAAAAAAATTGCTAACTTTATTAACTTCTTTTATGTAAGGCTTTGGACAGTTATTTTTTTGTGTAGGAGCACGAGAAGATAGGCTTCACTTTATAGAGTAAATTAATTTTTTCCATGATGTTCAAAACAAGATATGTGGTCTGAGTCTCATGATAAAACACAGCCTAGCAAAAGAAATGCCACTTTAAAAAAAAACTTGAAAAATCCCAATATGGGGAAAAAAACTTCAACCAAAAATAATCTCTGTAACAATTTTCTCTATGAGAGGTACACATCAAAAGAAAGAGGTTAGCTTTGTACTCTCCTAAAAGGTACAGAAATCTCATCATTGTCAGTATTATGAGCAGGAACAAGGTCAGTGTGGTCAGAGAAAACTGACTTCTGATGTCTGCTGAGCAGGTGTGGCCTTCTGTGCACAGATGCCTGCAGTGCATGCCAGCGGCAGATTGAGAACTTACTGGGACCCAGCAACAATTATTATCTATTAGTTTCTTGAGATCCTAATTTAGAGTCCATTTCTGCAAAAGGTTTCAAAAGTCATTCCTGATGATAACAGAAACAGCTTTTATGTTTCTGAGAACAAAAAGACTTTAATCTAAAATAATAAACCTGGATCTTAATCTAAGTTTGAATACATTATGCATCAGAAGTTCATACAGTTTGTTTTCATGTATTTTTTAACTTCATGCAGAGAGCACTAAAACTGCATAGAATGTCGATATGTTTTCTCTTAGACTTCCCCCTTAGGCTATTAATGTTTTAATGGACTATCTTCTCTGTCATTCATATGAACACATGAAATCATAGAATCATAAAATGTCCTGGGTTGGAAAGGACCTTAAACATCATCTTGTTCAAACCCTCTTGCCACGGGCAGAACACCTTCCGCTAGATGACGGAATATCTAGACGGGGTTGCTCAGACCTCCACCCAACCTGACCTAGAACACCTCCAGGAATGGGGCATCCACCAATTCTTTGGACAACCTGTTCCCATGCCTCACCACCCCCACAGTAAATAATTTCTTTCTAATATCTGATCTAAACCTGATTTCTTTCAGTTTGAAGCCATCACTCTTCGTCCGGTCACTACTTGCTCTTGTAAAAAGTCCCTTTCCAGATTTCTTGTAGGATCCCTTCAGGTACTGGAAGACCACAGTTAGATCAGCCTGAAGCCTGTACTTCTCCAGGCTGAGCAATCCCAATTTTCTCAGCCTTTCCTCTTACAAGAGAGGCTTAATCCTTCCGTCCGTATTGATGGCCCTCCTCTGAACTTGCTCCAACAGCTGGATGTCCTTCCTGTGCTGAGGACCGCAGAGCTGGATGCAGCACTCCAGGTGGGGCTTGTTTTTCTAACGCAGGGTGTTTTTTGGTTTTGGTTTGGTTTGGTTTTTTGGGTTTTTTTTTTTTTGGTTGTTGTTGTTTTGGGTTGGGTTTTTTTTTACTTTTTAAAATGCTTCTTTAAGATGAAAATACAAATTACTGAATTATTTTCAGCAATGTTGTCAACTCTCCAGACTGGCATTAAGCATCTGTTAACAAAGATTAAAATAATCTAAGAAAGTTCTTTTATAAACAAATTGATTAAGATATGTATTTCACATCTACCAGAAAAGTAGGCTGTGTTTTAGTCTTGGGAGAATAAGCTCAGTCATCCTTTTTTAAAACATAGTGAATATCAAAATAATGCAGGGTGGTTTTTTTTATTCACAGCTATTTTTAAAAAGGACAGAAAGCCTTGTACAATTATAAGTGAACCAATGATCTGAAACTAGTCACTAGCTCAGGTCATGGTATTAAATAATTGAGACAAATTTCGAGTAAAATACTCCAAAAAGAAGAAATTTTAGAAAAACAGGGGTGGGGCTATAGCACACATTGTATTTTGTGAGTTAAACAACGTGGCATTTGCTAATTAGACAAATGCTAATCAAGCATCTGGCCCATAGGGTCTAGAGGAGAAGCAAATCCTCATCAGCCTGCCATGACTCTGATATTAAAATCTCTCTCTAAATCTAACTGTGCTAGTGTAATGAGGTTTCCTTTATTCATGTCATTGCAACTAAGAGAGGATTTCTGTTTGCACCATGATGTTGCAAAGGTAGATTCTTTCCAGAAACAACCTTCCAAGAGAAGTAATGCAGGTGTTGCCATACTTGGGATAAAGCAATGTAATAGTAGGCAACTGCAATTAGGGGAAAAAAACCCCACAACAGCAACAACAAAAAAAATCCCACCCAAACCCCAATCTTTCCCCTCTGGAAAGATTCTAAATGAGGTTATAATCTAAATTGATTCTTTGAAATGAATGCAATTTCCTAAAAATTGCAGTAAAATGAATATATCCTTGTTCTTCTCCAGTAATACTTTTATTCTTTGTTGGGTCCTGTTCTACAACCAGACAAGTGCCCACTGGTGGGTTTAAGACTCCACAATCACAACTCTGAAATATGGCTCAGAGGCAGAGTTCACTCTCCCACATGTATTAAAACAACCCTCTGCCACATCTTACCTTTTACAAAACTTTGCCACTCTCTGCTTTGTCCAAGAGAGAAACTTTCTAACCCGTAAAGCCATGATCCTTGAACAAGGAAGCTGAATTTTCCACTTATCAGCTCTGGTGTTTGTAAAACAAAAAAGTTTAATTTACCTTATTCTTTTCACTAGGACAGAATGTGTTTCACCCTCAGTCAGTGCTCTTCTGTGAACTGAATAAACACTTTATTACATTAATCTATGGCATCCCTCTAAGATTTATTTCATGAAGGATAGAAGCATA
Source organism: Oxyruncus cristatus (assembly GCA_013399855.1). NCBI lineage: Eukaryota > Metazoa > Chordata > Aves > Passeriformes > Cotingidae > Oxyruncus > Oxyruncus cristatus. Next base: position 957,860 of record VXAY01006531.1, read on the forward strand.
GAAACCTTTGAGTAATGGATATTCTGAGACTGTTAAGTAAAATGAATAAAAATAACTGCCTAATTTTTAGGTACATAAATGACAATAAAGTGTTTGAATTGCTCTTTGAGAAGTGCTGTCTTTTTTCTCGTTAGCTCCAAATGGAGGTAAAGGCCAGCACTGTCTGAGTTAACACCCTGCATAAGCATCATGGAAAGAAGAATTTTAAGTTCTGTTAGGGAAAGGGGACTTGATAAGGAAAATGTTACAGAGTTCCAGTGTTTTGTTGAAGAAAAACAGATACAAGGGAGCTGTTAGTGAGCAAAAGTGAAAAAAGATATGTGAAATATTAAGGGGTAAAGGAAGCTGCTGACTTGCCTGTTGCTTAAATGGGTCAAGAGATATGCTCTGTGGAAACCCAAGTATTGTACATAATTGTGGTCCCAGTAATAAACAATCCATATGTGAAAAAACACACCTGTATCACATGTGCTTGAGAAAAAAATGAGTTGTGAAAGATTCCTACCCTTTTTGATTATTCTTAACATGTTTGTTTCATGGACTTGCTTCCTATTTCCAAATCACCTTAGTCTTTTTCTGTCGTATCAAGGAGTATGCATAGTTTCCTTAGAAATAGCTTTATCATTAACTTCTGTTTTCCACAGACATTCCTTTGGTAATTGTTTTGTGGTGCTTTAATAACTTACACTTGTTCTCTATAAATCAATCAACTGGTCATTCTGTGTTCCTGAATTCCTTCCCAAGTACACTTTTGGCAGCCAACTCTACCAGTAGTTTCAGATACCCACCCTCTCAGTTCCCTTTTGCTAAGTCTGTCCAGTCCAGTTAATTTATTGACTTGGCATTACTATTGCTTTTCCTCAGACACTAGTTGGGGTCACATGATATCCTTTTATAAAACAAATAGCTTTGTTTTCTTCACAAACCTCGCAGACCATCAATTTATCTTCCTATTCTTCTGGAGTGTGAAATTTAGTTTCCTCTTTTCTGTGGCTGTTGCTCAGTTTTCTTCGTCCTATTACAGTTATATATCTCCTTTCCGACAGCAGTTATTTGAACTCTATTTGAGTGCTATCATCTGGAGTGGAACTTATACTGGATAGAATGCTTTTCAGCTAAACAGTGAGGCTGTTTCTCAAATGGTAAAATAGATGAATACTTCCTGATTTTCACCATTTTTTTTTTGGAAACCAGACCCTGCTGTCCAAGAAGCACCTTGCTCTGAGTGCCTCAATATTATACATGAAAGGCATGTTCTTAACTTGCTCTTACTAAAGTTTCATCAGAAAAATACCATTTAAGAGTTTTATATGGCTCAGTAAGCATCACTGAAACAAGGGCAGGTGTCTCAAGGAACTCTCAGGAGTCTGATTTCATACAATCATAGAATGGTTGGGGTTGGAAGGGACCTTAAAAGATCATCTAGTTCCAACCCACCTGCCACAGAACAAAACACCTTCCACTAGACCAGGTTGCCTAAAGTCCCATCCAATTCCAGGTGGGGTCTCATGAGAGCAGAGTGAAGGGGTAGAATCACCTCCCTCAACCTGCTTCTTTTGATGCAGCCCAGGGTACCGCTGGCTCTGTGAGCTTCAAGTGTGCATTGCTAAGTCATACTGAGCTTCTAATCCACAAACACCCCCCAAGTCCTTCTCCCCAGGGCTGCTCTCAATCCATTCCCCACCCAGCCTGTATTTGTGCTTTGGATTGCCCTGACCAAGGTGCTGGAACTTGCACTTGGCCTTGTTGAACTTCATGAGGTTCACACAGGCCCCTCTCTCAAGCCTGTCCAGGATGCCATCCCTTTCCTCCAGTGTGTTGACTGCACTACACAGCTTGGTTTCATTGGCAAACTTGCTGAGGGTGCACTCAGTCTCACTGTCCATGTCATTGACAAAGTCCTTGCTAAATGCTGGAGACCCCAGAATTCTTATGGCTGTACTTTTCCTGCATTTCTTTCTCATACTTCCCTCTTTTACAACTTCCATGCTAATGGAGTATTTTAAATGTAATACACAAGTACATTGTGAAATATTAACATTTTATGCTGATCTGAATTCCAGGCTGAACCAGCTCTAGTTCAGGTCTTGCATAAGTGTAAAACTCTGGCCCCAGGAGCTACCAGCTCACGGGATTGGCTATGAGTTTTACTTCAATATGGAGATATAGGGTTCTCGGGACAGCATCAAGAGAATAAGCCACAGACTTGTTTCCATGGAATTGCTTTATTAATTTAGGGGAGCAAATAAGGGGACTTGGCCAAAGTTCAAAAGGACAACACACAAGTTAGACAAAAATGTTCCACCACAATCCTGACTCAGCGTGTACTATTAGTCCACAACATTTAAGGCAAAATCCAGTAAACCAATGACACTTCAGGCAAAATCCAACCAATTCCACAACACTTAAATCAAGATCCAGTCCCTCCAGCTCTAAATCACCCAAGCATCAAGAAAGGAGCAAAGAAAGAAAGAGAAGCAGAGGGATCAAGAAGAGAGAAGGAGAAAGAGGGAGAGACAGGTCATATAGCTATCACTGAAGCCTTGCAGAAGACCAGCTCTCACAAGTCGAAGTGGCAGGGCTGTGACATGCTCTTGGTTTTATCTGCTCTGGTCCCTCTGGACAATCCCTCTAGGTGGGGTCTCTGACCCACCAGCCACTCCAGGGTTCCAGGCCAGGGTGAGAGGCACTGTTCTCACTGTCCCTGCCAATCTGAGCCTGGTTTAGAGGCTCCAGGAGATGTGGTGAGTTATAGTTTTCCTGGGCTGTTTGTGTCTGACAGCTACTCCAGGGCTTCCTGATGTGAACTCCAGAGTCCTGCCATGAGGGGTGTGATGCCACCCCACCTTTATGAAGTTCAACTCATGCCTTCCCACTCCACACACACAGTCCCCACAAGTTGGTTCTTACCCAGTAATAGCTTATATGGTGTCTAACAATATGTGATCCATTTATATGTGATCCATTTATAGCTTATGTAGTGCAAAAGTGACCGTGTTTTGATGTCGAAAGTTTTCCCAATTTATAATTAGCGTAGAAAAGGTTGCATTCTGATTTCCTCATTCAGATCAGCAATATCATTGTGGATGCAAACTGGAATGATCTGGCAGAAATATAGGAAACTCAGATCAGCTTACTGAAAGAGAATTTTTTTCTACATGGCAGTCTATGGACAGAATTGTATTGCCAAAAAGCAAAGGCAGAATTTTATGGTTTTTGTGTAAACTGTGTCGCTGAATAGTGAACCACAGATGTTCTATGCTCTATCGTGTATTGGTTTGAGATAGGTGAGATCTACATCCTCAGATATAGATGACATGTTTCTAAGTCTTGTCCACTGCTCTCATGGCTGAACATCATCCTCAGCTTCCTCAGCAGAGCTGCCCAGAGCTACATTCTGACCAAAGCCTTAGCCCCACCAACTCCTCCTTTTTAATCTGCTTTCAACTGAAAACACCCTTTTCAAAATAACCCATCCACTCCTTACTCAGCGTACTGATAAGGAAACAGGGATTACCTCTCTCATGTCTCCAGCAGATTAGCCATGCAAATACAGTGCTTGCTACAGAGTCATTTAGGCATCTGTATGGTAGTAGCTGGGCGATGTGAGGACTGGACCAGGTGAGCTGCATCACAGGTGGAAGGCAGTGTTGTCCCTTAATTGCCCCTCCAGAGTCAGTTTACAGCAATGCGCTGAGTGTACAGGCACCGCTCGCCAGCATTGATGTACTGCTGCGCCAGAGATCAGTGCTCCCAAAAGACCACGAGTCTTGTCTCCCCTTTCCCAGGGAGGCTGAGTGGGTGCTGATCTTGGACTATCTGATGTGTCCACAGAGCAAGCTCTGGGAGAGGGACTGTGGTGACTGTTTGAAAGACAGGGAAAATATTCCTGGCACGGGGATGTTTTTGTGTAATTGCCTCTTCCAGTACTTTTACAATTTCTGAAACATCTGTTACAGTGTACAGCTGGCAATGAGAAGCTGTATTAGATGAGTGGTTACTCTGATCCAATGTGCTAAGTTTTATGTTTGTACTGCTGTTAAGCTTGTTACCTTCCAACAAATAGTGGACAGGTGCAGCATGATACACATATATTATGCAAGAATTATGCAGCGCTGAGCTGCTGCAGAACTGCCTAGACCTTCATGGAATGAAGGACAAAATCCAAGTCACTTCTAGAAACACTGTAAAGTTGTTTTCACAGAAAGAGAAGTGAAATTAGCACTAATTTTCAAATTCAGTTCTAAAAATTACACTGCACAGTAATAGAAAACATAATTTCTTCAAGATAATCCTTAATTCCTTGATTAATGCATCTGGCTCAATTCTGACCTCAGGTGCAATGCATTAAAATATTTGAATTTCTGATTTCTTCTGTAATATAGAAATTTTGACACAGAGATCAGGAAAATTACCAGTTTTCACACACAAGTTGCAGATGTGCTTGCTGAAGCTACAGTCCCTAACTGTTCTAAACTCCCTGCTAGAGACAGTACTTCTCACTAGCTGGCCATCTATGTGTTATTGAACTGGAGGATATTAATCTGCTCCCAGTAAAGTGTTTGCATGTCTGACTCTTCACTGCTGATCTGGCTCATTTTGATGTATCTTAAGGAGTGTTTCCCATGAGTAGACCTAGTAGATGGTCTCAGTGGAGAGCACCCACAAGTCAAGAAAGGGAAGCCAAGTTCTTTAGCAAGCACACGGTTACATAGATAGAACTCAGCATTACAATTTTAGCACAGTTGCTTCTCCAGATATTTTAGATGGTGATGATTTGTCTGCAGCAGTCTCAAAGCACTTGAAGCGTTCATTCTACATCTGATGGGATAGCATGGCACCTTTCTAACTGCACACAGAAGTGCAGTGTAAGAGTTATAAAAAAAACACATGTAGTGCCTCTTTCTTCAACTTGAACAGAAGTGAGGATTAAATTAACTCTACCTCAGATAATCAATACACTGCAAACAACTGAGTTGGAAATCTATTTGTTAGGGATACATATAAAATGAAGAGAAGATCAGAAATTCTGTGTGGGTTTCACGCAATTCAATATCATATAGGGAAGCTAAATAAAAGGAGCAAAACTTTGAGAAAATCAGTACTAATACCTACTCCAAAAAGCCATCTTTTTTTAATCTCACTGTGGAACTTTTCAAAGAGTGTGTTTGCTGCTGCCTCAGGTAACTGAAGCAGAACATTTGGTCAGACAAACAGCACTGTGATAGTTTTTTGCTTTGGAGGGTTTGCACAGCATTTATATCACACACCACATATATATATATATATATATATATGTTGCACAGCAATAAGCACAGTCTTAGTAAATCAGAGTCCCTTTAGAGACAGCCACTTTGGTTCTAATTGCTCACGGCTAGCTCAGAAAGAGTAGGTCACTCATTTCTTCAGAACTTCTCTTGTTTTCATAACTTTACAGCCTCCTGGTAATGTTTTCAGAAACACATAATGTTTCTGGGTGTTGTATTTGACAGCTGCCAAAATTTTGACAAAATATCTACTTTAGGTCTTGTTTACTGTGGAGTCAAAGTGACAAAGATCTCAGCAAGGACACAGTGTTTGATACTACACAGCTTCCTGGGTCAGTTCTTCAGCACCTGGTCCAGCCTGTGTTACTGAGGCTCCCTTACTAGAGGTAATGAGTTAGGAAATATAAAACTTGCATATGTCAGAATGAAGTTCAGTTATTTGACTGTTTTGAGCCTAGATTGACTGGAAGGTTTCATTTTTAAAGGTGACGCGGGTTTGGAGATCATTCAGAACAAATTTCTGAGTTTGCTTGCTGTTTTTCTCCTGCATTCCAGTATGACTTGCTTTTCTGGTAAGGGTCCCAGAGCCTGTATTTGCATAATTTTGAAAAATAGATTTGTGTGAAATTCTCTCTCTTTGCTTATATTCTCCTCCAAAAAAACTGTTATACATCACATGAACGTGAAGAATGGTAGAAAAGATGATCCCTAAAAATTGAGATCGTAGAAACTAAATATTTCACCTATCGCACATGACACTACCAGGGCAAACAGAGACACTCATGTCTCTGGATTCTCCTTTCTGCTGACACTCTCAAGAATGTTTTCATTTCAATTATTCGAATAGATTACGCTTTAAAGATGAAAGGGTATCAAATTTGTAGTTCTCAAAATCCCATGATCTGGAACACCAAATCCGGTAACATAACACAAATTTTTAGAGCACCTCTTCTCTTCATACTACCCTTGCACAGGTAAAATATATGACTTACTGGCAGCACTGTTATGCACTCTGTGAATCTGAGTGCAAGAAATCACAGACAGAGAGCGTTTCTGAAATCTCAACTCCCACTCATGGAGTAATACCTGCTATCCCACATGGAGGAAAGATGTGGATGCATTGCTGCTAAACTTGTATCTAGAGAGTATTCATTGACACATATTTAGAAAGCAAAAGGGAGACTGAGAACTGCATAGGTCCAGAAGAAGATGTGGGATTGGCTTTTAGGAGTTTGTTTCCTTGGGGAGGTTTTAGGAGTTTGTTGTGGAGGGGGTCGTGTGTGTGATTGTTTGGGGGGTTTATGCTATTTTTAGTTTAGTTTGGTTGGATGGTTGTTCTTAATCCTTTAACCCTTGGTACCATCTTCTTGAAAATATTGTGCATTGGTATTGGTTTTAATAAGGAAAAAAAAGAGTGTCTTACTTCTTGTAAGGGAGCAGGGATACAATCCAAAGAGAGAAAATTAGTTTTCCATAATCACTGCATCTTATCTCTGAGCATTATGATCTGCATTACTCAGGAGAAAATATGCTACATTACATTTTTGCAACCCATCCATATACAGGTAAACTGAATGTACATCCAAGGTGCAACATCTACTGCCACAACACAGCTGTTAGTCCAATTCCCACTGCAGCACTGGAAGGCAAAAAATTAGAGTGAAAACAAAATGATAAATCAGAATAAGAGTGGGAGAGAATTAGAGAGAGAGAAGGGAAAAAATATTCTGTCTTTATTTCCTATGGAGAAAAATAATCTCCTCAATCAGAACGTAAAATCTTTGCAGCAGTGCTACACTTGTGTCTTGAACTGCTGAATGTGACCCATTCATAAGGCAGTAATAACATTAACTTTTTAACTTCTTGATAAAGCAACGAAATTACAGTTTAGCAGTACAGAGTTCAACTTCTGGAGAAAGAGCTTTCTTCATCATGTCTGCATCTCTGAAAGATGAAAGAATCAGCTCCTTGCTGATTCTAGGTTTAGTTATCTACTAGAGAAAAAGTAACAGCCAGAAACACCTGGTTTCTATATCCCTCTAGTAGAGTTCCCTCTCTATATGCTGTTAAAAAAAAAAAAAAAAAAATTTAGAGGTATCTTCCTGAAATAAATAGGTCTAAGAATACAGAATAAGTTTTTGCAAGGCTAACCCAATATGCAAAATCCGCCTGGATTCTCTGCTCAAAATAGAAGTGAAACCTGCCCCGGGACAGAGAGCTCTCTGTAAAGCTGCTTCCCTTGCTTTTTCCCGCAGCCACATAGCAACGAGACATGGCCATGGCAGTGGGTGGAAGATTTCACAGGATGGCTGAGGTCAGCTGGGTCAGCTAAAACAGGACACTCAAAACCGTGCACAGTCAAGGTTTTGAACAACTTCAACAGCTTTGCATTCCTGTGTTGATACATTTACCTGCTGAAGTAGTTTTCTGTTAGTCTACAAACTGAGCAAACCTCTGCCAAAAAATTCAAATATTCAGAACTTTGGGTTTTTAATCCCTGTGTGACTGACAGCTTAAATTTTACATTTACCCTAAGACTCAAAACAAATGCCATAAAAATAAGAGTTGGATGTAGTTACTCTTTAACATATCTAAGATTTCTCACAGTATCAATTCTAATTCTGATCTCAATTTCTCAGATAAAACAGCATCCTTCTTTGGTCTGTAACAAATGGCAGCTACTGTGAAACTATAATGAGTAGTTTGACACTGAGATGAAGTTGTCTGTGTTTGTTATGTGTAAGAAGTGGGTTTCTATCTCATTAAAACCAATAGGAGTCTTTAGAGACATCCAGCAGTGGATTCAGGTCAGAGATTTCAGAAAAGTGACATTTGATTAAGCTAGAAATGTCAAGCTATCAAAAGTTGGAAGAAACTGGATAAAGGAGGTGAGAGAGACTACCAGTCTGTTTTCTGTATAGGGCTGGCTATGCGTCTATGAGCTTGGGTTAAAACTCAGAATTCTGTATGTATTAGTTTTAGAGTTAATGGTGGAAAGTGTGGCATGTGATGGGGCTTAGAAACCGGCTAACGAAGATGTGACAGAATACGAAGATGAGGGTCTATGCTTGGTTTTAAGAATATGTATGTTTTGGGTTTTACTTTAATAGTTAGATTGACATTATGGCACTCTGAAACTTTGTGATATATGTAAGAGGTACCATACTGGAAATAGCACTAATGGGCAATGATGTAATGTGATATAAAAGCTGGGAGAGGGGGGATTTGTCCTTTTGTACTTGTACTCATCGTCTCAACTTTGGCTTCTTACAGTTCTCCTTTTAGAATGTGACATATATTGAAAAATGATGCAGGATACTCTACAAATGACAAAAAAGATGATGGGATACAACAGCTTTTAGGATTGCTAAAAAGGTTGAGGTATTGCTTTACACCTAATGTCAAAGATATGCTGCTCTCCACATATAAATTGAATTTTAAAAATATATTTTTTAGCAGGTCAAATAGATAGTTTCTTATGAGAGTTGTATGTTGGTTTGGGAGGATGGGAAGTTGTTCTTGGTTTTTGGTTTTTTGTTTGTTTTTTGATTTAACATGACTACCAGTGTAAATACAGGTTTTGTAGTTCAAGTGAACATCTTGTTACCTAACAAAGGTGGTAAGAAGACATCAGCAAATATTTGAAGAGTTATTTTAATGCCTAACAATCCACAGCAAGAGCCGACAGACACAATAAAATTTCTCTCTTCAGTACTATACATTTTGTGACTAAACATTAGGTGCTTAGCCCTTAAAACATTTAACTGAGACAAGGGGCACCAGGAGCTGGCACTGATGTCCTTACACCCTGCTGAGAAATCTTTTTCCTGCTTTACTACATGCATTACATAGACTTTCTATTCTAGGGAATAAATCAAGCAGAATGATTTTAGCTAAGTACATGCCTTTAGTCTTGTATCACTGCACACATAAGATATTGGAAATAAATCACTCAATAAATAATGAACTGGAGGGAATGACAACCCTTGTAGGAATGAGGGAGAAAGGGTAGGGAAGTGAAATCTCTCAACAGCAGAGGAAAGGAGCAATGCAGGAAAACTTCAGTATTATTGAATCTGTGCTCTCAAGAATCGGCTAGTCACAGCAAGAGTCTGCAATCCATTACATCCAGGACAATATGAAAGGACTAGGAATCCTGGGAGGGCAGGATTGCTGCTGGTCAGCCAGGATACAGATTCTCAGTTCTGAGTCCTCCAAGGGACAACCAGACAGGGGAATAGCCAGTCCCCAGGCTCTTCGTGTAGTGCTGCTGTCTAGAAAGCAGCTCCCATGGAAGCTGTCACACCTAGAGACAGTCTTCACCCATGAACAAGGTGTCTATTTATTCTCTACTTTGTAATTTTGCTGACCTGTATTTAGACTGGGCTTTCATACACTCTCCTAACTCATAGTCATCTTGTAATATTGGACTTCTAGAAGCATGACTTCTAGGAAAATTTGAATTACAGAAGCATTTGGTTTCTTCTGAGAACAACAACTCTTGTACTGGATGGAGAGGCCTGAGTTGAATATATCAGCCAATTCAACACAAGACAGGAAATTTGTTGCACTTAAAATGTGCAGTTTATATTTCCCTGCAAGCTGTGTCAGAGAAGAGAGAGTTGTCTTATGACTTCCCAAATCTTTCTCTCACACCCATATATTGCTAGAACATTCTACTGGAAGTAACCTGAATCCACACAAAGAACAGCTGAAATATAAATATATGCTTCTGACCTACGTGGGCCTGAAAGGTGCATCTTCTTTTGAAAAATTAACTCTAAAACACAGGTTAGAATAATGAATATAACCCAGAGGACTATGCTCCCCCAGTAAATTTAGAAATTAATAGAGATTTTGTTATACATTATTTGTATAAATACAAGGAAATATAAGAATGGCTAAGGAAAAGATAACTTGAAAATAATTTAGTAAGTCCCATGCTCTGTGAGATGAAGCACACTTAGGTTCTCCCCATAATGACAAAGCTTACCCATAAAGACTGCTAGTGACCAGAATAACAGATTTTCTAGATTTTTTTTTGTCATTGCCTAATATTCTTTATAGTTACAATATTTTCCCTAATATGTAAGCTAAATCTCTGTTTCTTTAAGTTAATTGCATTTCATCCTGCCTTCTGAGGACTTGCTCAACAAGTGTCTATCAGCATGGATAATTAAATCCACCTCAGCCTATCCTTTCTAATTACATAAAGCAGTTCTTGTTTTTACCTAAATAAGACCCGTGACAATGTTATTGTTGGCCACATCATTACTGACAGAGGACAATAACTAGAGTTTACGCCTTAGATATTCCCTTGGTGTTTTCCACATTCTAGAATGATACTTTTTCTGCATTACTGTTTCGTTACTTCACAGAATCATAGAATCATTTAGGTTGGAAAAGACCTCTAAGATTATTGAGTCCAACCTATGGCCCAACACCACCTTGTCTACTAGACCATGGCACTAAGGGTCACGTCCAGTCTTTTCTTAAACACCTCCAGGGACAATGACTCCACCACCTCCCTGGACAGCCCATTCCAATGCCCAGTTTTCTGTGAAAAACTTCTTCCTAATTTCCAACCTAAACCTCCCCTGGCACAGCTTAAGACTCTGTCCTCTCGTCCTATTGCTGATTGCCTGGGAGAAGAGACTGATACCTATCTGGCTACTATCTCGTTTCAAGTAGTTAACCTCCTCCTCTCCAGGCTAAACAACCTTGGCTCCCTCAGCTGTTCCTCGTAGGACTTGAGCTCCAGACCCTTCACCAGCTTCATTGCCCTTCTCCAGTCACATTCCAGCCCCTCAATATCCTTACTGAACTGAGGGGCCCAGAACTGGACACAGTACTCCAGATGTGACCTCACCAGTGCTGAGTAGAGGGGCAGAATCACTTCCCTGTTCCTGCTGGCCACAGTGTTCCTGATACAGGCCAGGAAGCCATTGGCCTCCTTGGCCGCCTTTGCAGTGCTGGTTCATGTTTAGCCAGCTCTCAGTCCAAACCTCCAGGTCCCTTTCTGCCTGGCCTCTGTCCAGCCACTCTGTAACCAGCCTGTAGCATTCCATGGAGCTGTTGTGGCCAAAGTGGAGGACCCGGCACATGGTCGGGTTGAACCTCATACCATTGGATTTGGCCCGTCTATCTCATGGCTATTCAGGTCATATACTACTATTATAGCTCCAGAAGAAGTATTTCTGCTTATGCATTAATTATACATTTTTCATAACAGCATTCAGTTTCCCCCAGGCGTGGCATTTTCACCTTACGCTTTATCCACTGAATACCTCTGATTGCAGGGTAATTCTTCAGTTTCTTAAACTCATCTTGAATTATGAATTCAGTGTCACCTCACAGTTCAGTGTCACTCAGGAATTCAACTGACTGTTCAAAATACCAATTAGACTCTTGCACAGGATGCCATTTGAAATGCTCTAAAAAAAATCTCACACCATTGCTGACGTTTTCAGTCAGCATCATCTTTATCATGATTTCACATAGACCGTTTTTCTCTATGTCTCTGAAAACACTAAGATGAATTTATACAGAGTCTGAAGTTTCCCCTACCATGCACTAGGGCAGCTATCCCGCTGAAGGAAGAAGTTAGTCGTGTTGATATGATATACCCTGACAACTGCACACTGACTGCTTCTTATCACTTCAGAATCTCTGTGGTTTATATCAACTCATTTTTTCCTTGACCTGTTGAATCAAATGTCTTCACTTAAGACAAGCTCTGCATTTCCGTTCTGCAGCTCCTAGGAACTCACCGTGCCTTCTTAAATTGCTAGTTCCTGCAAAATTGCTTTGACCAATCCTAGACTAAGCAAGGGTATATCATCATGAGCACACATCCTCCCAAAGTGCCTGTTCGTGGTCACTGTGGTGACACAGAAACCAAAAAGGGATATCCAACATTTTCATTATGTTCCCTTTGGCAGCACAAAGGGTAACAGGATGTTTAATTCCAAAGTGAATAAAGCCACATAGATTGATTTCAGCTGAAACTGAGCAGGTAACCATGGCAACAGGAAAAGAGAAGCACAAACTATTGCATTGACAAACACATGGCCAGGCTCCCTGGCATTATTTCTTCTAACACTACGTTTAGTCTCTACTGTGAAATCATAGGCTGAGATGGAGGCAGACTTGCCACAGTGTATTAGTACAGCATTGTAAATGTCACTCTGAGACCTGTTATCAGATATCTCCACTCAGGTCCTGCTTTATCTGTCCTGTTTTCACCTTTTCAGACGAAACTTTCCAGGGAAGGTTTCTATCTTCCTCATCTTCATGGCTCACTCTCATGAAGTTTCCCTCTCTCTTTAGGTGACAAGAAGTGCTTCTGCATTTGAAAGGAGTTATGACTTCGACCACTTGAGGAAAAAAAAATAAAAAGCTTCCAGAAACAAATTCCTTATCTGCAGGCTTACATTTTCCTTTTATTCTTAGTTTTGCCGCAGATTGCTAGAGGTAGACAAGAAAGAAGGGAATAGAAATGCCTCAGCCAAGGGATTCTCTAGTAATTGTCCCTGGAGAAAATTCTGACTGTGCTTTGCAATCAATGAGTCTAAAGAAATAAATGGATAGAATATCAATCATTTGTAGCAGGAATAATTTGTCATTCCCACATCTTCAGACAGTGGAAAAAAACACGGTCCTTCCAACTTTCTTTAAAAACAGAAGAGTAAATAACAAGAGTCTGTCCAAGGCAGGCAATGATCCCCACTGGATCGTGCATCCCAGTAATGCTTGCTCTGATTTTTCATTAAAAACAGGTCCCTGAAACTTAACAGGGAAAACGTCTCAACATCAGCTATACAAACAGGATTAAAACTGTTATTTCTTTATTTTTAGAGTCCTGTTTTGAAATTAGTGATTCTGACAATGCTGGTAGCCGTTGCAAAGCCATTGAAAAACTCCATTAATTCTAACAATGAGAAGGGGCAAAAACTGCTCCTTATCATGATCAGTGCTTCTGGATATCCTTTATCTTGAAATATGCTCTAAAATTGCTGCTTCTTTGATACTAAGCATTTAGTAGTCTTGGACATATATTAAAACCTCCTATGATTTCAGGGCCCACTTGTGAGCAATATTCACCAGCAACAAGTCTGGATATATTCAACGGTGATTTTTCTGTGCACATACATCATGGTAAGTTAAGGGCCAACATCATAAAATATCTGCCCTGTTTAATGCAAACTACCAGTTGCTCTCAATATATCTAACCAGAGAAAACCAAGATTCAGCAGCAGGAGGTGACATACTTAGGTGACTGCAACAAATCACTGATAGTGCCTATCATTAACAAAGAGGGCTGCCCTTGTTGGAGCTTTTATCTCAGGAGCCTTCGCAACGACTTCAAATCTGAATTGCTGTTCATATACCCTCCTAAAGCAAACCAAGCACACTTGTGGAAAATATACTTCTTAGGACAAGGTTTTTTTCCATACAGAATGAAATTATTATATTTGGCTAGAAGGACCCTGGTTAGTTTTAAAGCAGGCATTTTTATAGGCATCTCTTAGGTGGCTACAAGATATATATGAAGAAGAGGAATTCTCCCTCCATCACTTGTCAGAGGATACATTTGCTATGCAGACTCCCATCTCAGCTATTTAATTTGCTCCTTCTTGCTAATAAGGAAAAATTTGAAAAACACAATCTCTTTTCCATATAGTACCTTGGTTATTTCACCATCTGTATGGTAGCTGCATTGGTAAAGATCTTAATGTAAAAATTTATCTTTCTTCAGTATATCTTTTTCAAGAAAATTCTCTTAAAGCCTCAGTGTTTGACTTTTATTAGAATTGCAATGATCAAGCACAGAATTTAAACTCAGATGGATTATTGAAAGTTACAAATCAAGAGTACAGGCACTAAAGTCATCTAGCGTCATTTACTATAGCACCAAAATTACATTATGCTACTGTATATTCGATGTAAACACTCCTAAAAGGTGGAATGGGGAGCTTTATACGCCTTTTGAATAAAGTTTGGTTATCTCTTGTAGTTCTTTAGCTCAATACAAGTTCTAGAAGTCTGATCAATACAGTGTGTAGAAGGGCCTCTGTGTAGAAGAGGCATAGTTTGACAATTTACATTAATTTATAATTTGTCAAAACAGATCTTCCAAAGACATTCAAATGTTAAAACCCTTTGCCTGTAATATTTTCTGAATTGCCTCAGAATAAGTTCTGTAAAGAATGACTTACATATTCTTTAGTTTAAATTTCTGGACCAACTTTTAATCAGTAATACTTGAATATTATTTTAAAATAAACCAGTGAATTCCAAATAAAGTCTAACAGACTAGTGATTCTTTGAAGAGCAGGCAGTTATTACCTTGACCTAGAAAAATTTTACAACCCTAATGTTTAATGGCTCGGAGATGTGAACACATTTTTCTTATTTGCTGAGAAGTCCAGACAGAAAGAGTACTGGGTAAAACAAGAACATTAGAAATTGTCTTCTCTGTGTCTGTCTTATGAGAATCATCAGAAGTAACAACCTTTAAATATTTCCAGCAGAAAGTTTTCAACTCCCTTCTGTGAAGTCACTATTCTTCTAGCAAGAATTCCACGGTGGTAGATGCGAACACAGGAACTCCAGGAGATTTACAGTAAAAAAGAAGCTGCCATAAAGACCTGCCTTTAACAGTCTAAATCCCATTCAAGCTGTCAGTAGATTGTCTGGTTTTACTTTCCTACCACCTTGAGGAAAGTAACAAAAGTCCATGGAAGTCAGTGAAATGCATCAATGATATCTCTGAATACAGGATTATGCATGTAATTATCGGTGCAGGTGGGACCATCCTTTCTTAACTGTTGCAATGTGCATGAGAAATATTCTTGTAACTGTTCTCTGAGCAGAATTAGGTTAATTTTCTGAGATTGTGCAACAAGTAATTGAAAGGTGGAGAAAGATGGATGAAAAATTTAATAAATTTATGTTATAACCGTATTTTCTGGCTAGTAATGTCATTAATAGTAAACAAATCTCCTACTAATTATTACCTCCACCAACTGTTTTGAGTGCTCAATGAAAATGAGTCTCTTTTTGTGTTTTAAACTAAAAATATTTTTAAAAAATTGATTTATTTATTTTTTTTCACTTCATCTTCTATACTACTTTTCACTATTCTGTATTTTCTCATTTCCAAATCTGAAAAAGCAAAAAGAACAGTTTGTGCCTATAAAAAAGGACAATCTCACTTCCTACCTGATTGTGTCAGCTAATCAAACAAGAATTGCTCATCACTAACTCTTTTGTACTGGCCACAAGAGAAATATAGAGCCTGTGCAGTAGTAACCTGAGTGGGAATATGTTCAACAAAAGGATCTGTTTCTCATCAAGAGTAATGAAACTTGCAATATCAATTCAACAGACATTATTAGAAAGATTTATTTAAATTATTTGCTTGCAAACTCAGCAAAAGCTCCAAAGGGGAAAGGAATGCAAGACAAAGGAATTGTTGAAGGATTAAAATGAGCAGTAATTGCAATTGGAGTGAACAACTCTTCATATAGATGTCATTCTTGTATAAATCCAAAGTTCCCAACTTGCTTTTAATATTCTTAAAGTTGTTAGACAAGTTGTGAAACCTGACTATACAAATAAAGGACTAGGTTCTAAACAGACATACTGAAGTATCATTGGTTTGCTTGTTTCTTTGAAAAAAGTTGTTTCACCTAGAGTTGCTGAAAAAGACCAAAGTCTTTGAATGAATCTCAGGTGCAAAGTTTTACACAATCACAGAGAACATTGTACTGTTAGACTGAAGAGAAAGCCTCTTAAAAATTGAAATTTATGCTTGAGTTTTCTTCTTTGGCCTAATGTTTTTCCTCATGAGCAACTAAGGCCGGGCCCTTCTAAAGTTGTACACAATCTTTAAATTCCTTATCACAGTGTAACTAACTACATATTGTTGTAAGTTAATATATCATGCTACACTATATCTGAGTTTTGCATATGAGTCAGTGCAGAAAGATCTAAAAATGAACGTGCTGATTGTTAAATGACCCCCAAACTATTTCAAACGCGATATTTGTGGTCAATTTCTGACTTCATAATTTGTTTTATTACTGTTCTCTACCAATGGAAGTGCAGCTTCTGCCACCTCAATCTGCCACATTTTCTAGATCCTGCAGCTAAAAGATATTTAATTACCTACAATAAAATTTAATTAAAAATATTATGACACTAAAAGGTTATGTACTCCAACTTCAAGCTTGTATATCCTACATTTTTCTGTGTAGTCATAACTTGCTCACTTTGTACAAAACACCATTGTTTTGAGGCTGGTTTTGTTTTGTACAGGTACCCTGGCTCATTTAGTGTAGTTTGAATACTTTGTCATTGTTTGCCTCTGTTCATCATTCAGCCCTACTCATTGTTTGCTGCTCACCACTTAAATACTGCTGTGAATACTGAATTATGAATGTATTCATCAGTTTTTCTTTGCAGTTCATCCATGTAGCATTTCCTCTTCAAAAACGAACTTAACCTTTCTGGGATGTGATTTTAGTGTGACGTGTTCACATTTTCCAAAGAGGGGGCTATAGCAAAATGACACTAATATCGTAAGTGCACATTAAAGTAAAATTACCAATTTGAGATGCTGCAGCACTGGCTTTTCAGGCAACATTTTATTTTATATGGTGCAATTGCAGATCTCATTGACTGTATCTATAGGCTTCCATATATTCTGAAAATTAGAAAACTGTCAAAACTACCATTCAATAGTGTCATTTACATTATTTGTTCAATATCACCAACAGATTTGTGTGGCAGAAACAAGCATGGAAACCAGTTTGAAGCATAGTATTTAGCTGTCAAAATTAAGATCTATCTGAAACCCTCTGCCTCCTTGATAACCACTCTTTCATTTTCTACATCTGCCAAGGCAGATGTTCCCTAGACAATAATGCTTTTGGCTATAAAGCACTGGTCAGTTGTCTAAGCAGTCACTTCATGCATCCATGGGAATTGGCATGCTAGCTTTTTCTAAGGCTTGAAAGTTTGACTCTGCATGTGCTACTGCTAAAAACATAGGAAATAGCAGATAAACACGAATTGAACTCTAGTAGACAGAAATTCACAAAAGAAATTGTGAGACAAAAGACAAAAAATGACTTTCACAGAATTTATGAAAAATTTTGTGATCAGGCCTCAATTAACAAAATAACTGCTAGCAAACAGGAGACTGCCATTTCTATGAAACTCCACTTCCAGAAGTTATAGTAAACTTTTGCCTATAGGTTGTCCTCTGTTTACTGACAACAAAGTAATGCTGAGGCTCAAAACCAGAGATCAATTGCTATGGGAAATTATATCATAGGGATTTTCTGTTTTCTTCCAGACTGTCACTCTGCTTGAGATCTTTGTGCTCTATCTGGCCAACAGAGAAGAAACTGGAAAGTAGAAAGGAAGAACAGTAGCAGGGGACATGTAAATCTCCCAGTTCAATACCTACATTCGCATTCATAGGGTATCTCACAGTTAGGAGAAATCATGTCAGGGAGTGTACATCCCTGACACAAACAATGCTTTGCTCCTAGTTTCCCCAAAACATCAGCTTAGAGCCGGCATGGAAAAAAAAAAAAAAAAGAAATTATAAGGAGTCTAAATTATTTGTGGAATTAGGATTTTTTTTCTTTGTCAATCTTGTCAGCAAAAAAAAAAAAAAGGAGATTCATCAATATGAAGCTCTTTCTGGGTTTTCATTCATGTTGATAATTTTTAATGTTTGACATAAAAGTAAACACATTCTCCAGAAACAGAAGAATGACAAACCAACCTGCTTACACCAGCATAGATATAAACCACATCCTAAATTCAGGTACGTTTTGAAAATGTTGAGCAATTTATGAACAACTCTGTTTCTGACAGTATAATACTCATTTATGTACATTCTGAATTGAATGCCATGCAGTAACATGCTTTTTTTTGCCCTCAGAAATATACCCTTTTGTTCACTACAAGTAAACAATAACATTGCTTTGTACATTCATTTTGTGTCTATTCAGTCCTGCATTTAGATTTTATACCTGAGGGTTTGGACAGTTTTATTATTTTTCCCATTAGCTTTTTTTTTTTTTTAATGATGCACAAGTTCTCCTCCTTCAATTAGACATAGAATATCTTTATCACAGAGTAGTTATATTGATAGCATACCCTAAAATATTTTCCATTGTACAGTAGTTGTCTGTTGCATGCTGCAACATGACATTTACTTGGTCAAGATAATTAATTTATATTTAAAGAGTGCTAAACATCCAATACACATTATAAAATGAAGTAAAAAAATAGCAGATAAATGCAGTGAGCATTTGTATTTCAACAGAGATTTGTAGACTTATATTTGGTAAGAGCATTAAAAAGGAAGCACTGCATTTCTGTTGAGCATTGATATCATGGAAATGTATATTATGAAGTAAGAGTATATGTAGCAGGTGGGGTTTTCACTGGATGCCATCTTTTTCCATTTCCACAACATCTCACCTTTAGTTTTCTCATCCATGATCTGCTTCATTTATACTTTCATCTTTTCAAAATTTAAGTATTTGCTTTTCAAGTTATGTTCCAGGTTTTGTGGATCAATCATGTCTGCAAGTGGCTGTTTCTCTGAAATAAGTTCCTGTGAAAAAACAGGCCAACATCAGTGATCTAAACCTTCATATTCTTACAGTCTACTCGTTTCTCTAAACTACTTAAATCCTGCTATACTTTTAAGCCAGAAATATTTCAGTGTTATTGTACACTATGCTTACATAGTAGTGCTCACTATGTCTCTTGTTCTTCCTCTTTTGTCTCATTTTGGCTCTCAGAGAGGTCCAGTGAGAGGAGTTGCAGTTAAAATTAAATATTTGATGCACCAAAGCACTGTGAACAAATTTGAAAAGAGATTAGGCATTGATTTTCCAGTATACTCTTTTGCTGTACTGTTGGCTTAGGTTTTTTACTTTATTCTTCATTTTTTCTTAAAAGTCATTGTTGTCCTCCTGGACAACAATAACAGCTTTGTGTGAAGCTTACCAGGTAGCTAAAAGAAATAATTGAAAATCTATTAGCACAAAAATTATTGATTTTGGAATGCGATTGCTTCCATTCAAATGCCACAGCCTGCTGGCTGTGCACACCTACTCTCCTAAGTGCTGTGAATTTGATGCATTTGTTCTCTAAGAAAATAAAACCTATACACCAATACAGATCCTTCAGCAGATCACAGTTCATTTGATTTCCATTTGTAATACATCTATCCATGGCATTACCTTGTTAATATTAATGCCTCTGCATGCTGAGAGCTGATATAAGTAAATTGCTAATGGAACGGTTAGTCATCAGATGCCAACTTTTCAATTTAAAGTGTTCACACAAGTTAAATGAGACAATAATTGTTGTGAAATACATGAAATAGTATTAAATCTGTAGCTGAATATTGCCAAAAGTTCTGGTCATCTCAGTTTCAAAAAGTACCAGTGAAAAAAGTACAGAATAGCTCAATAAGTATAATCAGAGGTGTAAAATGACTTCTCTGCATGACAAGATTGAATAGGTTCTTCATCTAAGAAATTAAATAGTTGAGGGAGCATAAGATAACAGCATGGAAAATTTCAATTCAGATGAAGAAGGGAAATAAGATATTACTATTGACCTCAAAGAACTGAGGGAATCAGACAGTAATATAAGGTGAGAGATTTAAAACAGTCAGGAAGGGGTATTTTTTATGATGTGCATAATCACACAGGAGAGGTAATTTTCCCAGGTTGGTTTGACTGTGGAAAGTATGAATGGATTTGAAAGCTCAGGGCAGTCCAAGGCAAGGAAGAAGTGTTTACTAATGTCCAGTAGTTTGCGATAGCAGCAAACCCAATCTTTTTCTAGAGGCCTTCATTGGCTTTATATGCTGGTAAAACAAGATCTCAAGAGTCCACAAACGGAGAGATTTTGGAACCTGACATTTTTTTCAGATACAGTAGGTACAGTAAGGGAAAATAATTGTCATAGTTGCTATCCTAGAGATGAGTCAATTGAACAGAATCAGCAGAGTTGTAAAGATCTCCCATGGTTGAAGGAGAGAAATCTTTCTGCATGTGTAGGGAATCCAAATTAATGCAGATGTGATGGAGACACTGATATGCAAAAGAAAAGAGGCCTCCAGCACCTACTTTCACATGGACACAAGACTTAGAGCAGAAGCTTCTGCCAGGACGTCCTTTTCTGTCTTTTTCTAGTACACACATGGAACGTCAAGTCTCAGGTTTCAAGCAGTGGCCTGATTTTGCTAAAAGGCAAAAATTCAAATTCAGGGACAGAAACCCTAAGTTCCGGGGACAGTTGTGAATGCAAGCATCTTTACAGCATCTTTTGAACTTCAAGAGGAGGCTTGGTTGTTCGAGCAGACATAAACCCCAAATCTTCAAACCTATCATTGCACCATCCAGTTATATCAGCAACACTGAGTATGATGTTCTCCACGAACTTCTTTTTTTTTTTTTTTTTAATACAGATTGCAGTGAATATTCTTTAAAATTATCTGGGTCAGTGCCTCAGCTACTGCAATGGCTACTGGGAAAAATTAGTCCAAATCATCAGCCTCTTTTACTCTTTTTCTTTTTCTGAGAGCTCTTTTATACTTTTGGCAACAGTTTCTACAGAAACTTTAAAGAACTTTAGTTTGGCTTAATAGCTCTTCTGAAGTTTACCTTACTCTTTACTATATTACTCCTGCTGCCACTGGAAATCCAGTAAGCACCCTGGGAGTTTACACCCATGGAAACAGAAAACTTATTGTATCAATAGCAGTAGCATTATTCAAGGCCTACTTCAAAAGTAGGAATAACAGTTTTCAAGTGATTCCAAATAATTTCTGATTATAATATTTCAAATGAGGATATTTTTAAGATTTTTCCGATGCATATAGGTAAGCATGACCATTAAATGTAAAAGACTAAAGAGACAGGGGTATTACCAACAGCAACTTCAATAAACATGCACTTGGAGGGTAGAATTAATTTATTTTTATTTACAATTGTTTAAACATTAACAGCTGTTCTCTTAATTTTGCACATTCAGACATTATGTATATACACATCTTACCCTTATTATCAGGGCCAAAAGGTTTTTTTATGGGTCCTTTGACTTGTGTTTAAGTGCTAAACTTTTTAAATATTATGTGCTTCCATGTTATCAGTCTTCTGTTTTCTACCTTCATTCTATTCCTAACTTACACAAGTTTCACTGCTGCTAACAAGATACATGAGGTAATTAAAAATGAATAAACCAATAAAAGCTCCCACAAGGACAAAAGAAACAGATAAGTAGCCATCATCAACCCCTGAAATAAATTTAACAACATACTGAGGGTCATTTAAATATGATCAGCTAGAGCTAAAAGGTCTAAATCGTTATATTTTGCTCTATAGGAAATGCAGGTTGTGATACTTTCTCGTTTCATGCCCTGGTATTTTCCATGAAGAAAAGAGTATCATCCAAATAATGTGTTGCTGGGTTTTTTTTTTCCTTTCTAGATTTCTTTCTGTCAGTCTTGCAAATATGGACCTCTTTAATGGGAATGTATCTGATATAGTACAATAACAAAATCCAATATATCTAGATTATCTAGGTAAGTGAGAACTGTCAAACTTTTTAAACTTTTAGATAGGGGAATTACCATTCATTTGCAACATTAAAGGCTTGATTCTTCCCTCCCCGATTGTGTAGAAACTCATTATGGAAATAGAGGTATACATTTCAGTGGAATTTTTCATTTCATAAAACAATAAACAGCACAAATACAGAAATATAGTCTAGTCTTTGGAGAAATCCTAATTCATCTGGAAATTAAAATGCACTCAAAACTCCCCCTAAACAAATCTTAGGTCAAGGTGCTCATGCAAGTTTTTGGTACTAGTGACAGGAAAATTGTATCAACTGAAGATTTTGAAATAAAGTATTCTGTTCATTTCCTCACAATAAGAACTTACCTTTTTTTTCCTATTAATTGACGGCAAGGTTTGAAATTCTAAAACTCTGCAGAAAATGACAATTCCATTCCACAAATAGAATTTCCAAATTTAGCTTTATTTCAGACTGGAACAAAGCATTTAAAAAAACATTAAGCTATCTGACTATACCTGGAGGTTATTAAGATTAGTGAGCTTCAGCATCCTCTGTCTACATATCACCACAGTCATTTTTATCAGTTAAATTCATGATCCCAGACAATACAGAAATTGTTCAACAAACTTTTAAATACTTTTAAATACTTTACAAAACCATAAAGGCTGCTCTTAATTATATGACATTAATTGTCCTTATTTTTGAATTCTCTTCTGACTGAATACAAATCCTTTCCAGATCTTTCACAGGATCAATGTAAGAACAAATAGTCTGACATTACCTGTTTTGCCTATTTGCTCTCTCAATATTTGCATGATACTCTTTTTTTTCCAGAGCTCTCACTTCTTTTTGATGTAGAGATATGTTTCAAAATCAAAACTTATGATAGAGAAAACTTTTCTAATTCTTACAGTACTGTTATGTGCAATTTCTTTGACTCTGTACATTCAGAAACACTTAATAATTGCTGGCTTATATAACATGTAGGTAGTGATATGCTGCCATAAAATTAATGCTGCAAAATATCCATATATCATCTTTACAGGTAAGTATATAATACTTCTGCTTTCCATGAGAGGACAGAGTTTTTGACAGAGAAAATAAATATACGTGCTTTAGAAGTCTATGTTTTCTAGTACATCAGTGAAAGGGTTAAAGTTTCAGGTGTTCCTGGTACATATAAGAAAAAAAAATTACTTCAGAAAAAAAAAAAAATTTCAGTGATATCTCTTAAGAATTTTGTGTTGCTTTGTTGTACACACAACTAATATTTTTTTCTGTATTTATAATTTTTTAGGCCTCTAATTGAATCAGGAGGCTTTTATTCAAAGAAAGGGCATGAGTTGTTACAAACAACTATGCACTAGTGAACAGCAGTTCTTACCTATGATAGTCAATGAAATTAATCCGAATAACCTGTAATATAATTTTTCTATTAAACAATTTCTGAATCTCATTGAAAATGTGGATGTATTAGGTTTTTGGACATCTGAGCCCTGCTGAGAAAGGATACCCCTTGAGAATGGTCTATATCCACTATTTTCTGATGCTGAGAGAGAAATCCCCATATACTTGACGAAAACTTGGGCAAGGATGTTTTTGAACAAGCTTTAACAAAGACATAAGCCTTGTTTGGAAGATTTGGCAGCCTTTCTGGAGATTCCCTTCTTCTTCATTCAAGGAGCTCTGTGATGTGCCCAGGTTAGATAGAGCCCAGACCAGAGAATAGCCCCAGATCTGCTCCCAAATGTGTGCTCTTTCTGGAGCCATATTCAGACAAGCCTTGACTAGCTCATCAAAACCACTCCAGCACAATGATTAGACAGATGAATTGAACCCCAATTCTGCAAAACTTTCTACAGGGTGCTGAAGCAATTTTTCCTCCTAAACCTTCTGAGACTCATTCTTCATAACTTAAGAAAAATAAATTAATTTTAAAATTAGATGACTAATAACCACAGCAAGTCAAAAGGTGACCTGAGCAAATGTCTCATTTGTATTGGCTATATAAGCTAGCTGGCAGTACAGACAACTACTTCAGAGCTAAGCGGCTGTTTTCCACTCCAGAATGAGAAATAATAAGCCCCACTCTTTCACTGGATGTTCTCCGAGTCAGATTCTTTCACCTGAGTTCTAATCTTCCCCCTCGTGGAATAATAAATATTAGTCACCACTCACTGCTTAAAAAAATTACTATTTTTAATTTGAAAAGAAGTTTTTTTAATCATTCTAACTTTCAGTTCTACACAGATGAAAATTGCCTTATGAATGCAAATTTCATTCATTTATTGAATCGTTTATCCAACTCCAGCTTCTGATACATATAATAAGACTTGTCTCAGGGACAGCAGAGAGGCTGACTGATTCCATTTGAGATTTAATGGTTACTAAGGGATTCATGCAAAATGCTGCAGGAGTAAGCCCTTCAATAGAAAGGAAATGCATCGCTGCCAGTTCCAATTATGTTTTAACACTAGGCAATGTTTTTTATTGTGGTATGTTACACAAGATCAGATTTTCATAATGTCTCTTTCACAAATACCTAAAAATACGTTTGTTTTCACATCTGCAGTGAGATTTAGTCAAAAAGAGACCTTTATTTCCATTTATTTTAGTAAACTGCCATATAGTAATGATTTTTTTTTTCCATCCAAAAAGCCATTGTCTTGTTTCACAGAAGTATCTATTGGTTAGTTTCGGTTTGAGTTTCAGCATTTTAACATAAAACAGTGCAAGAATATTCTTTATATACCATTTGGATATTTTCTTAAATGTTGCTATCCTGTTAAACCATCCTACTAGAGAATACTTTAACTCTGGTTTTGAAAGGTTTCCCTTGCATAGCATCTAAAGAAGACAAAGGCATTCTGGTATAAGGATGATTAAAGGACACGAAGTCAGGACCTTGCACTGCTGTAATAACACAGAAGTGTAACTGACACGATGCTTTTTTGAGAGGTAGTGAAATGTTACTTGAGACTTGAAAAAATACCTCATCCACATTTAAGCAGAAGGACAGCACTGTTGCAGGACTTCTTTTCGTGGGAATGGCCACCAGCTGAAATATGTATTTCAATTTTCAGGAAGAAAAACAGGAAATATGCAGATTAAAAAGACATCAGAATATTTTCAAATAATAAGGATATCCAAATTCTACAACAGTTTAATAAGGAGTTATTTTGAAGTTCTCACTTCAGAACTTGTTAAGAATAGGGTGGAAAAACATTTTTGCTGGACGCACAAGTATACCTGACTTTGGCTTTGCACAAACTGAAAGAGATGAATAAACTCTCAACATCACATCTGTTTATACCTCTTATTATTTCTGTGAAAATGTCAAAATTCTAATTTATTTATGAGCTCAGTCAAGTAACCAAGCATATATTTTAAAATATGTGTTTGATGCAGTGTTTTTCAAATACAATATGCTTCAAAATTTAAAAATAAATTAAATATAACGCATATCTGCCCACTATTTTTTTTACAAAATGACTAAAAGTTAATCTTTTATTATTTCCCAGCACAGACGTAGATAAATGACTTGAAATAAATTTATATGGTAATATTTAGAGGACATCTCAGCTAAACACCCAACGAAAAAAATAAGGTTGGAATAAAATTCCACATCTTCACAGAAAGTAACTTTTAGGTAAGTAAAATGTGTAGGAACATGGATCACTTTCCACAGTGTATAGGATAAAACAATTGTCCCTTTGGAAATTGAAACAAGCCGTGAGACAGAAGTAATTCTCTTTCCTGATTTATTTCAGTAACATTTAAAAAATACACTCAAACGAACTCCACTTAATTTATCTTGCCTATATGAGCCCTGAAAGTGAAGAATAAAATAATATGATGTGATGATGTCTAAAATTCTGTGTGTTAGAGGAAACATGAGTGTTAAAAGAAATGCATTCTCCTTTCTTATCTGTATTGATTTCACCTGTTAGTGGGTTCTGCCTGATATGAACTGTCAGGCTCTGCCTGATTCAACTGTTGAATCTATTTTAAAACTTCTTTTTCACATCCACAAGGGAAAAATATTCAGGGAAAATTGTGTCTCTACTCAAATATAGGGCAATTTGTGTCACTGTGCATGCAAACAAGCCCACTTGTTTTCCAGCAAAGAATACTGACATTTTGACCTCAGTATATGACCTGTGGGTAGACACGTCTCCACGGTACCTATGCCTTGATTTGTCTTGCAGTTCAAGTATTTCACTGGAAGCATTGTCAATGCTTCATTTTTTCTCAACAACACATCTTTCTCTGTTTGAATGTGTTCTAGTTTACTATAAAGTTGTCTCTTATGCTTTGAAAACTTGGGCTTGTTAGTTTGTTGGAATGACTCATTTCCAAAGAAGTAGAGAGAACAAGCTTTCCTTATGTTACTTAATAAATATTTAAACATAATCATTCACAAAAGCAATATGCATGCCAAGGAGGCCTAATTTGGGTAGTTGTGATTTTCTGGCTCTTAATTCTATTAACTTTGACTTCTGAGGACTATTAACCAGCCTACTTTAAAGGACTTGATGTTTCTTATGTCTGTTCCACTGAAGTTATACTTGTCTTTGTATATTGAAAAAGCTATTTTCAGTGTTAATATTTTAGTAATTTCTTCACAAAAAGCATCTCTGCATTCATTAGCATCTCCAGGGATTTCCTCCGAAGTACATCTCCAGAACTTTACTCTAAAACACTGTTTGTTTTTGTAAATGTAAATCTGTAACAGCGAAAATTTTAAAAACCTTGAACTATTCCTTTTCAAATATCTCTATTAACATCATCTAGAACTATGTAAAATCCATAAGCCTAAACATGAAGTAAACTAAGAACCTGTAACTTCAGGTCTCAGAACAGCAGATGGGATTTCTAAATATGGAAGTAGGTTTTCCATAGTAAGGAGATTTCCTAAACAAGGTAACACTGCTTCTAAATATTTTCTTGGCTCATACATACTGAGAACTTCCATACATACAGGATTTCCCTGAGTCTATTGAAGTTATTGGAAGTCTTCACTAATCTACAGGCTTGAGGTCCTAACTAAGTGCAAAAACAGGAGACAAACAGTTGAAAAGAAATATGAGTTTTATATGAGAAATAGGGTTTTATGATTTCCTTATGATTCTGTCCTGTGGACCAGCATGCACATCGCTGTTCTGTTTGAGTGCCTTGTTTTTCTCTGTCTTTTCTCCCTGTCATACCAAACAACTTTTTAGTAAGCAATACAGTTTCTCAGTCTACAGATTGATTATGAATGACTGAAATGTTTAGTTAAGAGTCCCTTTAGACTCATCCATTGGCATAACAGTCACTTGTCTTTCCACAGTAATCTTTTAAATATAAACCTCGGCATTCGAGGTGAAGTCATATAATCTAATCCCTCAGCTTCCCCTTGGAGAACTAATCCTCTCTATTTCAAAGAGACATTTTACAGCTAATATGAATTTCTCTTTGCTATAATTGTCCTGACTGATTCCCTCCCCACAAGTTTTGCATTGGCAGACAATACCACCAGCAGAATTGTGGGGTGTGCGGTAGCCTGCAGTGTGTGCCTGTAAGAGCAGCCCTGTCTCTAGCTTGTGTCATCATGCAAAAGCAAGTTACAGCAGTTCAGGTTACAGAGACCAACATCTGTATCTTGCCTACCACAAGCAACTGTTAAAACATCCATTTGTCACTGGAAACTACTGAAACTTCTGGTCTAGTCAGTGGGTAGCTAAAGTGTGTTTTTGTGCACTCTGCCCTCACCTGTAACCACTAAGTTCTCACACAGCTTGAGCCCAGGAATACCAGGCCATTGCTCAAGACAGTCCTGACTGTCCATATCACTGTGGTGTGATCAGACAGAGTAAGCACTTGTAAGTGGTATATCCTTCATGCTCGTGCTCTGCTCACATGTACCAGATAAACCCAGTTTCTGCTCATCCTGCTGTTTTCTGTGTGTGGTGCCAAGCAATGTGACTGCCTGTAAGCCATCATATCCTGCTTTCCCTCACATGCAGTCCATGTTTTAGGGCAAGAAACTATCCCAGTGTTTGCAATTCAGTGTGTTCATGGAACCATGTATGCTGCTACATATGTGATTGTGAAAGGGAAGAACAGGAATTCTAGAGTTAAGGACCCACCAGAACACTGTAGTCATGGAAGTTCTTTATTCTTTGTCCTGGTTTTAGTACAGCTCTTCATATGCCAAGTAGATATACAATCATTAGTAGCCTGGAAAACACCTGTGGAAGTAAGCCTAACCTGTGATGGTTTAGGCACAAGATTCAAGTTCTTAAAAAAACAGAAAGCAAGGTTGAAAGCGGAATTGCACGTCCATACGGAGGTCACCCCCATCCACTTGCATAAGCAAAATGTCACTTAGAATGTTCTGCTATAGCTAAAAACCCTCATAAAATCCTTAGAGAAAACATCTTAGATTCAGGGTTCACAGCCATCTTAAGTACAAGAAGAATGAATTCCATCATGAAAGACTGAACTTCTTTCTTGGTTTTGGTCAGACCAAAATATTTTCTCTTTACCATAATCTTTTCCTTCATTTAATTCTCTATTGATTTCAATTAAGTTCTCACCAGGTTTGCATCTCCAGCTGAGGGTTTTTTTCCCCTAACCAATCTGTATTTTAGACTTTTTTTCAAGGTTTCAAATCCAATGAAAACCCAAGAGAGGAACAACAAAAAATTGGCAATGTGAAAACTGAACTACATATAATCTGTCATTCTGAAATTCCTTTAAATTCTCTTTATTGATGGGCAATGGTGGATCTAAAAAGCTAGTTAATAATTCCTAAGAAATACTTTATATTCAAAATTGTTTTGAAGGGTTTATTAAAAGAGGTATTCTTCTTCAGAAAGGTGACAGAGGGAAAATATCGGTTTATTGCTAAGGAACTGTTCTGCGGTATCAGGGATATGTGCACGTCTAACTTTTGCCCCGGATTCCCTAGGAGATCCTAAGCAAGATGACTACTTAGTCTTTCTCCTATCTGTGAATGTATGATAAGGTCTGTCCTGTTTCCTATGGTTTAGTGCAAATAGATTTATTAGGACAATATTGGTGAATGCCAGAAAAGGGCTGAAAACACACAGTCAGGCAGTTGTGATAATTTACATAGCTACTTTCTAAATAAGCACTATTTCTAATAGTGAAAATAAGTAGAAAACCCTTGTTCACATAATTTACATCTACTTTCAAAAAAGATGTTGTTTTCTTACTTTTAAGTATTTGGTTTCTTGTAAAATTACATAATCAGAAGCTTTTATATCACCTCAGAAATCTTGAAAGCAGTGATGTTCAACTGAATCAGATAATTATGAAAACCCCATCTTATTACCTGTTACTACACTAACTGAATATTTAACTCCAATAGCTCTTATGCCACATGTTAAACAGCCTCTTTAATTGGGAGAAGCCTTGTAGAGTGGAGAACTGGGAAGAGTCCAACAAAAGATCCAAAAGACGACTGTTTGAATAGGCCAGAGAAAGACTATTTATTTATCTGTCAGAGCAGATTATTTATTTGATTAGGTAAATTCTGTACAGCTTGAAGTCAGAAGGCGCTGAAGTGTTTTATGCGAAATCACACAGAAAAACAAATGTGAAATACAGTTAGAGCTGCATAAAACCAGACATTTTCCTAAAACGCAGCCTCTCACACAGTCTAGAGTGTCTGCATGTGCTGTCCATGACTGCCAACATTTACAAGTCTTAAAATAAAAAGGCTTTGTAGATTTGAAAAAAAAAAATCATGAAAACCACTTTTGTTCTTTTTAATATACACCCCTCTTTCTACATAAAATATTAGCTTCTGAAGAAGGGTTTCAAATCTGTAACTTTTTCAAACATGAACTGAAATATTTACTATGGCAACTTAGATCACTGCAGTATCGCTCTTGAAAACGAGCCTTCAAGGGTAATGATTTTCCAAAGAAAAATAATTTAAATGTAATGAAGACTCTCAGAAAAAAGTCTTTTTCTCATTCCTTCCAACTCATATTCTCGAAAGGGCAAAGTTTTTGCTATTATGAACAACTTTTAATTTGTATGTGTGTTCTGCTAGCCGTTGCCCAGGGTGATCATTAGTGGTTTTGTTCTTTTAACTACAGTCTCGAAGGTTTGTGCACAGTTTCTTTCTGGCACAAGGCTTCACTGTACAGCACCTTAACTAAGGGGCTTTGAAAGGCTGCTAAAAATTGGGGGAAAAAAAAAAAGACGTTGAACTTCAGAGTTACTGCTATCTCAGTATGTATTTTTGTACGTAGCAGTCTGCCTATGTACAAATCCCAATATTCACAAGTATCCAGGCAGGAAAGCTGCATAAGGGATATTCTCTGAAACATTCTGAGTTCAGTGAGAGTTGTGCTGTCTATGCCTAACAGCCTACTAGTATTTCAGGAATTCTCTCCGTTGCCTTTACTCCTGCTGGGAGCCACTGACTAATTTATTACAGTTACCCCTTGCATATGTTCGGTATGAAACTGCATAGAAGTAATTTTATAACTTTATGAAATATTAATGGGAGCAAGAATGGGAAGACAAAGTCATCGATTTATAGTCCAAATCTGCTGGAGTTTGCAGAAATGCAACTGCTCCTTTTGAACCTTGAGCACCAAAATGAATGTTAGTTTACCTAAAATGTTTCAGTTATCTGAAAGTACAGGAAATACATATCTGAGCTCTGATCTCACTTTGCTGAAAAATACTATACTTATATCAAAGTTTCCTTATAAAAAGAACAATAAAATATAAATAAATAAATAATGTGACTATGCCCTTTTTAAGTTTAAATTTTTTTGTTCCTTTGCAGTTCTGAAATACCACATATCTTAAAAGAACCATGAAGTACTCATCGGAAATTAATGACTTGCATTTGTAAGTAAATCAGGTCTGGCAGAGCTGGCATTTGCTTGAAGTTAGAAGAATAAGCAGAAAGTAATCACCAACAGGCAACTTTACCAAGAATCATATAAAAAATACTCTATCTTGTCTAAATTACTCACTATAATTTTTGAAGGAACTAGTTTGACGTTTTGCATCTACTTGATGATCTACTGTTTTGAAACATGAAATTTCTCCTCTTCTAAAATATTAGTCATGTTGTCACCTTACTTTTTTCCATCAGAACTTTGAAGAGTTGTCAAACTCTGTCTGCCACCCTTTGATTGAAGGAATAGGATTGTTGATGACAAATTATAGCAATGAGTTTCTATCCCAGTATTTTAATAAGTATTAACAGAACCCTGTGAAACAGTTTGCACAGAAATCATAGAATGGTTTGGGTTGGAAGGGACCTTAAAGATCATCTAGTTCCAACTGGGCAGGGACATCTTCCACCAGAAGAGTGAAGCCCAATAGGCCTGGCCTTGAACACCTCCAGAGATGGGGAACCCACAACTTCTCTGAGCAACCTTTTCCAGTGCCTCACCACCCTCATAGTAAAGAATTTCTTTTTTATATATAGTCTAAATGCAATCTTTTTTTTTAAAGCCATTACCACTTGTCCTATTAAAAGGCCTCGTAAAAACTCACTCTCCATCTTCCTTAAAATCCCCTTTAAGTATTGAAAGGCCTCAAAAAGGTCTCTCTGATGCCTTCTGATCATTATAGTAGCTGTCCTCTGGGTTCATTCCAACAGGTCCACATCTTTCTTTTGCTCAGGAGCCCAGACATGTATGCAGCACTCCAGCTAGGGTCTTGCTGGAGCACCATAGGAGGAAAGAACCATATTTCTTGAAATGCTGGCCACATTTCTTTTCATGTAGTTCAGGACACAATTTTCTTTCTGGGTTGGCAGCACACACTGCAAGGTCACATCCAATTTTTCATCCAGTAATGTCCCCAAGTCCTCTGCTGTGACGCTCAATCCATTCATCACTCAGTCTCTACTGATTCTGGCGATTTCACCGATCCAGGTGCAGCACCTTGTGCTTAGTGTTGGTGGATTTCAAGAGATTCCCATTGACCCACTTTTCAAGCCTGTCAGGATCTCTCTGTATGAAATCCCTACCTTAAAAGTATCAACCACACCACTTGGCTTGGTGTCCTCTGCAAACTTGCTGAGGGTGTAATCAATCCCGCTGTTTATCCCACTATTAAAGATATCAGACCAGTTCCATGTGGACCCCTGAGGGGCAACAGCTGTTACTAAACTCCTTTGGACAATGAGCCTTTGACTACAACTCTTTGGATGCTGCCATTCACTCAATTCCTAAGTGATCAAATACTCCATCCATTAAATCCTTCTCTACAATTTAGCAACAAACCTGTTCCATGGAACTCTTTCAAAGGCTGTAAAGAAGTCACAGTAGACGACATCAGTTGATTTTCTCTTATTCATCAACCCAGCCACTCTGCCATAGGTCCCCAGATTAGCCAGGCACAATTTTCCCCTTTATAAAGCTATGTTAGCTGTCTTTAGTCACCTCCTTTTCATCCATATGCCTTGACATAGCTTCCAAGAGGACCTGATCCGTGATCTTACAGGCACAGAACTGAGGCTCTTACAGGCACAGATGAGAGCCTGACTGGTTAGTAGTTTTTGGTTTTGTAAAAATCTGCCACAGGCAACTAAAATTCTTTATTATGTTGTAATTCTAGTCTCTCCAAGCTTTCAAAATTTTCCCGGATAGGCACAATTGTAAGAAATAGTGATAATATTTTGCTATATCCTGATCGTGACATGGAAAAGACAACAGATGTCCATTTCTTTTTCCTTTGTTAAGTCTCCTTTACCTATCTTGAAAACTGACACATCTTGACACAGGTCACAATCTCCTAGAGCCTTCCACCAAAAAAAGAAGAACTGTCTTTTAAAATGTTCCACCTTTTTGTAAACTCAGTACCTTAAACCATAAATTTCAAAACATTAAGGGTTCTGAGCCCATATAGGAGACTAAAGTATTTTTTAGCTGGTTGGTAGGAGATAAAACCAACAAAGGGCAATTTCATTTCTTCTGTGAATCACCAGTTACACTGATAACCTAAAAGCTTCAAAAGAAAAGCATGCTGTCTTATATGTTTATGCATGTGTGTGTAACACATAGAAGTTTTAACTTGATATTTTTTACGATAACAATTTACTTCAAAATATAATTCTTATATGAAGTTACTGTATCAAAAGTCTTGTTAAGGCATGCTTTGTATGGAGTGCCCTTACATATATATGCTAAAGCATGCAAAGTAACTACCTAAAACACCAAAATACATGCATTCATTCCTTCAGTTATTTATTTGTGTTGTAGCCTCAAATGGCTAAATTACAACACTTTCATGTCTTGACTTTTTTCTTTATTATCTGCCTTTCCTTATATGATTGTGATCTCTGCTTAGTTAAGGTCAGCATGTTTGTACACAATAGTCAGTTATATTCTCTGCAAGCATTCCTTGTCTTAGGACAGTTTGACCTTCTGTGACTGAGAACAAGGAGAGAAATTAATTAACTCATATGCTGCAGACCCTTTATTAAGATTCTGGTAATGAATTGGAAAGCACACTGGGAAGCTAAGCAGAGTTTAGTCTTTCTCCAAACTCAGATGAAACCTCTAGGGACTCTGACTGGCTGCAGCAGGAACCAGCTTCAATGCCAGGAAATTTTGCTAAAGCAATGCAGTCAGGGTGAGATTACATATCTCCACTTTCTCAGGGTATCTCACCTACTACCCAAGTACCTAATGGCAGGTGTCCAAGTCTCAGAGTGAGATGAACCCAGGCTATCAGATGGAGTTTAGGTATTTTTATCTTATTTACTCCTTCACGGATTTACTTTATGTAAATAGTCTCACTGAATAAAAAATCTACATTTCACAGCCAAGTTGTATGAGAAGGCAGAAAGTCACCTACCCAACAAAGCAAAACAAGACAATGTCAGTAATGGTGCCTAAGCAAAGCTGTTTTCTTTCTTCATCTGTTTATTTTCAGTGCAAGTTGAAGAACGAAAGTTTTCAAGTGGAAAAAAATGAGATAAAGCTTCTCTGAAGAACTCCATTATATTTGACAAATCCAAGAAACACAAAGTTCACTTCTTTGTATCCACTCTTAGGTGGTTACACAACCAGGGTTCACTTTTGCTAGCACAAGAGGTGCTAGCTCCTATAGCCTGCTCTAAAAGACTGGTAAAGGATGGTTTGTGTAATAAGCTTTTCTGGGAAGTATTCATCTGCTTTCCGTTGCCACCTTATTGAGGTCCGAATAACACAGTTCAGGTAGTCAGATAGAAGTCGGAAGGTTAAACAATAAAACCATTAGACTGAAGTGTAAGTGCTCCTGCAGTGCTCTCAGCCAAGTGTTCAGGGAATTAACCAAAGGAAAAGTTTGGTAAAATGGCCAGAGGATTCAAAAAGCTCTGCAGAGAGGCAGACATTTTGGGGATAGCCATGACGTTGTTTCTGAAGATCCTTACCTTGCCCCTAGAAGAAAGTTTTGCAAGGATAGTTCATGGAATTTCAATTGTCAGTGTGTCGTGGTTTAATCCCAGCTGGCAACTAAGCACCATGCAGCTGCTCACTCCCCCACCTCCCCAGGTGAGACAGGGAGAAGAATCAGGGAAAAAAACCCCAAACTTATCAGTTGAGATAAGAACAGTTTAATAATTGAAGCAAACTCAAAATAATAGTAATAATAGCAACAATAATAATAAACATAACCAATTATAGTAAAAAGGAGAAGGGGAGAGATAGAGATAAAACACAAGAAAAAAAAATGATGCACAATACAATTGCTCACCATGTGCTAACAGATACAAAGCTTGTCCCTGAGCCACAGTCAACCCCTGTTCTGGGTAACACTCCCCAGATATTATATGAACATGACACTCTATGGTATGGAATATCGCTTTGGCCAGTTCAGGTCAGCTGTGCTGGCCATGTTCCCTCCCAGCTTCTTGTGCACCTGCACATTGGCAGAGTGTGGGAAACTGAAAAGTCCTTGGCCAACGGTAAGCACTACTCAGCAACAACCAAAACATCAGTCTGCCATCAACATTATTCTCATACTTAATCCAAAACAGAGCACTGTACCACCTACTGAGAAGAAAATGAAATTTATCCCATCCAAAACCAGTACACAGGCTCAAGGCTGAACTTTGCCTACCTCCAGATCAGAAAGGTGGCTGAAACTGTCCTATGGTGGTATACATTCCCCTTCTTCACTCCTGGCACATCAGGTTTCTTCCAAATAAATCAAACTCTCCAAAATGTTGCCATAAATCAAAAAACACTGCACTTGTTTTGTTTGAAACTAACCAGGGTGTCTGGTTTCAAACCACTCAAATAAAGTCCATGGTTTCACAGACCTGTGTTTGGTGATCCTCCTGAGATGCCATGGCTTCTCTGTTGTGTTAAAATAAAAGTGACAAATACCTTGTTACAGGAACACAGAAAATTGTTGGCATAAGGAACTGCTACATGACAGCTGAGGTGGCAGTCATGCTCATACTGTAACCTGAATGAAAACTTAAACCAGGGAAGTTGCATGCTTTATTGTTTACAGGCAAGCCCTTTGTATTTCAGTCTTTAGATCTCATTTACCTCTTCATACAAAATCACACAAATTAAATAATTCTAAAGAACATAAGGATTCAGTTAAGAAGTTCTGCTGTCTGCTAACACCCCTGTGCTACTGCATTTTTTAAGTTTGAAACCTTCAAGAGCTCAACATGGATAATATTTTGTCCAATTGTTAGTGTCATTAAAATCATAATTAAACAGTTCCACAATATTAAACTCCAGCCTTGCTGGCTGATTTGGTTTCTGCATTAATTCAACTCTTGGGCAGGAAGCTGTCCTCTGTAATATCACAACTTCTTCAAAGTGTTCTGGATCAGAAGAAGGAAAATTTCAAAGTTTTGGCATCCATGTGGCAGTGGAGAGGGTCAGTAAAAATAGCCTTTAAAAGAACTAACATATCATAATGCCCCTTGGTTCCCCATTGGACTGGAACAGGAAAATCAATGGACAAACTCCTCTGAAATGGAGCAAGGCAAAAACATAGTCTTGGTTATAAAAAGATTTTACAACTTCAATCTATCCTCAAAAAGAACAGATCTGCTATTTCATGTTAGCCTGGAATGGGTCTTTCTGGTCATCTACAACAAATCACAAAGCTCAAGGGTACAAATCATAGCAGTTCAATGGCAAGATACTTCCAGCTACAGCAAAATAAGGTAATTTTTTTTGACAGAATCATTTTGCACTCCTTGAAGAAGAGAATTAATTAGACAGCATAAAAAATGTTCCAAAGTAACACTATCCAAATATATGCAAGGGGGAAAAAAACAAGGCCAGCAGCAAAGCCCAAAGCAATTATTTTCTTTTGGAGTTGATCCACTGTATTTTAATAAGAGCCTTTAGAATTACATAATGACCCTCCATGGTTAGCAGCAAACATTGTTGTCTTAATTATATAAAATTTAGTTCACTTCCCTAGAACTGCCCACACCTCTTGAGATAAAGACAGTAGCATGATAAAGCATGCATGTCAATTACAAACGGGTAAGCAAAGTGCACAGCAGAGCTGGCAGTATTTGTCCTGAAAAGAATACATTTCACTAGAGCAGTTCTTAAACCATATGTGTCAAATGTGTTATTAATGAGAACTCAATTCCACAGAAAAATGCAAGCTGCAGGACACTGCCCAAGCCAGCCACAGAACTGGATGGGTTGGAGTGTGGTGACAAAAGGGGATAACTGACCTCCATCCTCCCATTAGCTGCAGTTTATCTACCACACTGTCAGCTGTGGATGCAGTTTCTTTCCAGCTCTTTCAGTTCACATGTTAGGTCTGGCTGATGGAACCATCAAGAGGCAGCAGACATGCCACATAAGCAGTGTTAGTGAGGGTATACCTTTCCTAATTCAATCACCCAACACCGTTTTCTGCTGTGTCTCCTGTTAAAAGATGGGGGAGAGGAAGAGCTCGCTTCTCACTCCCCAACACCATTTGCTCTGAGCCTGCACTTACTCAAGTGCAAGGTTTTCCTTCCCACCCCCTGTAAGAGTCTGTCATGTGGACAGCAGTAGATGTGTTGCAGCCTGGCTCCACACCAACTGATGTGTCATGACTGCTGCTATCATGGTGCCAAGCCAAAGCTAATGAGCTCTCCTGTGTGGCTGCACATTTTAGCTCTGGGTGCTGTGGGAGCCATCACTGTAAAACCCCTCTCACAGGAGGGTCTCAGCATGGAAGAGCAACACAGCACTGTACCTCAAAAGAAGTGAGGTAAATCTGATGGCATTTAAAAATCCAACCAGTCACACCCTGGCACTTGTTTCCCACAAGTCTAGCAATAGAGCAAATAGAGAAAATGGTTAGGTCCTACACTATTTTCTCTGGCAAACCCCTCTCACCTGTTCACCCAGCTAGCAAAAAAGTGCTATTTTCCTCCAGAGAAGAGATGCTGGTGGTTGAAGTACATGCCGTGACAGCATATCTCAGTAAAGTGATTTCAGTCACCACTTCACTCCTTAAACCTTCTTCCAGATGTACTTATCCAAAACATACCTATTACGCAGCAGCATTTGCCTACGACCCTTCATCTCCATGGTTACTTGATAATCACAAAAACAAGTACTGCTGATCAGTTTGCCAATATCCCAAACTAGTCTTTCATTTAGAGTCATGAAGTCTAAAGCAATCAATTCTTCTACTTCATTTCAGTTCTCTTTCCCTTAACTCTCTCCTAAAAGATGAAAAACTGAAAATCATGGTTGGGTTTTTCCTTCTGCTTTTTAAATAGATGTTTCATTTCCTCATTGCCCCCATTATTCAGCCAGAGGAACTGCTTTGTCCAATTGTTTTCCATCTGAGTAAAAACAACTGTTTCAAACATTTGACTGGAAAAGGCAATCCCTCTGATTGCACCCTGCAGCTCATACACCAGATTTGTTCTGAGTGATGGAGACCTGAGCTTGACTATGCAGTAAAATGGTTAACTCCTTCCTTCTAGAAGAACTCTCTGAAGCCATTTTAGGTAGTAGAATAATCTAGTGTTTTGGAAGGAAACTATTAGGCAAAAGAATAAATTTCCTGCTATGTTTAATTTTTTATATCAGCACTTCTTATAATGTATATAGTGTGTGTGTGTATATATATATATATATATATATATAACAAGTTTATTTTTAATAAAGTGAAGAACCAAACTAAACTATTAGGGATCTTTCACAGAGTTACAATGCTCTTGATAATCCTTTTTCTTATTTTAATGGTAAATTTTAGATATTCCTGGAAATATGCTATGAACCTGGAAGTGGTTTTCACTCACTGTTGTATCCAAGTGCATTACTCCGTTACATCCCACCAGTACACGACAAGAAGATCTGACCTCATGCTGTTCTCTCTTACCTTTCCACTTGTCATTATTGTTTATTGAAAAAACCTTTTGAAAAAGTTTTCTTGTGATGAAATAATGCATCCTACAATATAAAGCTTTATTTCTACTTCAATGAAGTAGAACTGACTAGTTTTCTCCTAGAACAGAGAGCAAGGAATTTGCTGTAGTATTTAAATTTACAGGGATTATAATTACGCTCTTAAACTCAACAGTGAGTAAAAAGGGATAGCTCAAGCTTAGTTTTGCAATTCCTCTAATTCTCAAGCAGAATTTCTTATTAGCAAAAATTCAGAAACACTTGAAGAAAAGATTCTCTTTTGTCCATCTGGGAAGCTACATATTTTCCTGTCAAATTTATTATTTACTGAAGTAAGAGTATATTCCCAACTTCCTTACCCTTACCTTGAATACATATTTTCTTGCTATCCTCTTCCTTTAAGTGTTATTCACATAGAAACTCGGCAAGCCTGGGTTACAGATAAGAGCAGCAATTCAAGGATGGCAAGGATCATAAAGGCTATCCATCTACCTATGCCAATAATGGTCTCACAGCTCTGCCTCCGAAACAGAGAAATAAAGCTAATGCACCTGTGGCTTTCCTAAACAACATACTTGTGCTTTAAAATTAAAGTGTCTCCATAGCAACTCTGAGGCATCCAAGAAAAGAGAGGAGGACAGTATTTTGCAAAAAAACATGGAGTGGATTTAAGCTAGGTTGAACACGAGGGCCCGGTAGAAAGGGACCTGGGAGTTTGGATTGACAGGAAGCTGAACATGAGCCAGCAGTGTGCCCCGGTGGCCACGAAGGCCAATGGCATCCTGGCCTGGATCAGGAACAGTGTGGCCAGCAGGAACAGGGAAGTGATTCTGCCCCTGGACTCAGCACTGGTGAGGCCCCACCTGGAGTGCTGCGTCCAGTTCTGGGCCCCTCAGTTCAGGAGGGATATTGAGGTGCTGGAGCAGGTGCAGAGAAGAGCAACCAGGTTGGTGAAGGGACTTGAGCACAAGTCCTCTGAGGAGAGGCTGAGGGAGCTGGGGGTGTTTAGCCTGGAGAAGAGGAGGCTCAGGAGAGACCTCATCACTCTCTACAACTATCTGAAAGGAGGTTGTAGCCAGGTGGGGGTTGGTCTCTTCTCCCAGGCAACCAGCAGTAGGATAAGAGGGCATGGCCTTAAGCTCTGCCAGGGAAGGTTTAGGTTGGATATTAGGAAGAAATTCTTTACAGAGAAGGTAATCAGGCATTGGAGTGGGGTGCCCAGGGAGATGGTGGATTCTCTGCACCTAGAGGTTTTTAAGATGAGACTGGATGTGGCACTTAGTGCCATAGTCTAGTAACCACAGTGGTGTTGGATCAAGGGTTGGACTTGATGATCTCAGAGGTTCTTTCCAACTCAGCTGATTCTATGATTCTATGATTCTATGATTCTATGACCAAAGACTCAGACCTCTTGGTAAGAGTATGAACATGTGTCTAGGCTGAGCTTGTAATGGACCAATATCCATCTCAGGAAAATGATTCTGTAAGACTTCACCACTGCTTCTCTTTCTGATAGACTGTCAGGGAGCAGCAGGAACAGCAGGGCAGCACCATGCCAAGAAAGAAGGGTCCACAGGGAGGCAAGCAGAGCTGAAGGGATGCAGATGATCTTGCTCTGCAAGGATGCCAGACAAGTCTGCTGGAACAAGGCAAGTACCAGCTCAAGCTGGAAAGCCAGGTCAGAGGGTGGTGGTCAGGGAGGCACAGGAGCAGGCACAGGCATACCTGCTACATAACTCAGGCAAATACCAAGACCAGGAGCCTCAGTTTAAAAGCAACTCCTGAGCAAAGGCAGGATAGGCATCTGCTGAGCTTCTCATGGCCTGACAGCTTCTTTATTGAAGTTGGCCTTGAGCCCAGGCAGTCAAAGCCTGTGGAGAGGAGGGAGTGCCTTCGGGGCCCTGACAGTGTCCACTTATAAAGTCTAGGAAAGCATGTCTGCAGCTACTTAAATCTTATGAGGGCCAGGGGAGAGATCATAATGTTTTGTACCTTTGAAAGGAATGTGTCATGCTGCCTGACTGCTGGGGACGGGTAGTACTGATGGCTCGCAAACAGCATAATGCCATCTGCTTCAGGGAGGCCACACTTGCTCCACTGTTGTCATTTTTTGCAAGCCAAAAAATGCCATTCTGCCTGAAAATCTGTGTTTTGTTCTACATGTGGAAACAACAACTAATAATATAAATAATGGCAAGTACTTCTAAATGAAACATAATGTCTTTGATAAAATCATTCTAATAAAAACTGTATTTCTCTCCACAATGTCTACCAGACGATGCATTACTCTCCTAAGTAGAAAGGATGGAGTCTAAGCCTGTAACTACCCTGTAGAGTAGTTTTGCTTCATAACATATTCCAAGATTCCACTGTGAGCCCTCTGCAGCCCACATGCATGAGAGTTTCTTTCTCCCAGAAACCAGTGCACTGTAAGGGAGGCTATTTCCCTGAGGTGGAGTTAAGAACTACTAATGTATCCAGCTCACACTGTTCCCATTTCCCAATGAATATGCAAGGTGTAAATCACTTCTTATTTGAGAAACAGATGATAAATCTTCTGTAGCAGAAAATTACCTTTAATACCGTTAGAATTGACTTATTAAGTGTGTCAATTGAGAATGAATATTATTCCAGTGGATTGCTCTTGCACTGATGAAGAATAGCTCATCTCCAAAACATAGTAACTACTTTGTTTCTTATGACTACAGTATTTTATCTTTTCAATTTCCCTTTTTTTTCTTAACAATTAGAGATCCACAGGTCAGCCTAATGAAAACAGAGTGAACATTACCCAATCTGCCCACAACAGAGGCAGAACTGAACCAGCTCTTTTAACTTTCTTTTGAGCATAACTCTTCATTAGTAATGTCAGTAGTCCTTTTTACTGAGTTATTTTTTGTCTATACCTGGAATTCAGAGTTTCTTCTGTGTGAGTGGACTAATAGCCCAGATACAGGAAAATTCTCAGAAAAGAAAAAAAAAAGCACAACTGTTGTAAAAGTGAACTATTTGTTCTTATTTTTGTGCTGTCTTCTTTTTAGCTATAATGATTCAGAACAGGACAAGTGCCTTTCAGTGTCACTGCCATTGCATTCTGTTTCGGGCAATGTTGCCCGCTGTTTAGGAGCAAGGGACTGGAGTTCTTATCTGCTCCTAATTTCTTGGTCTGTTTGAGGTGTGTCACTGAATAACTCACATTATTTTCCTCCACAGAAGAAAGCAATAGTAACTTTTGGAAACACTAGAGGGTCTTAGGTCATAAAGTGGGATATAATCAAATCAGGTGATTGAAAAATACTTTTAAGAAAGAGATGGCTGTCTGCTTGTATGTAAAATATTTTCAGTCGAACAGAATTAGCTTACACTCTCATACACAATAGTAATGTGGTTCTGCCACATCTAATTTTGTATTCATTCCCTCTAGACCAAAAAGAAAAAGGCATTTTTGGTAGATTTTGCCCAAGGTATGTTTTTGGTAGATTTTGATAGATTTTTTTCCTCTCACAGGCCTTCTTTTGTTGCTACTTGTCATCATCAATGTGATATATTTCCCACGGTTTCAAAAAGTTAACAGAATCTTTTATAGTCTGCCTTTGACCTACTATTTTGTTTTTCTCTTCACTGTCCTTCTCAATGGCCTTACACAATTCCCAGGCAGTTTAGTGGGAATTTGAACTGGACTTCAGAACTGGAAGAACAAAATTGTTTAAATATTTGCCTTTCAGATACCTAAAGCTAATTTAGACATAAACATTTTTATATTCGCAGTTAAATAAAAATCCTTTTATTAACTCAGCTTTTAATTTAAATACAATCTGGAATTATCTCCATATTATACATTGTCCATAGCCAGTAAAAGCATATGGGTGCTCAACAAGAGGCACAGACACTGCCCTTGTGACGGTGAAGAAGGGGCTGATCTGTCACCTGGACAGAACTGCAGAGGAACAGGGTACGGACAGAAGGTTGGGGCTGTGTTAGCCAGAGCTGCTGAGCTTTGCTGGTATAAAGGAAATGGAAGGCCCCTCTAGGGAAAACAAGTCATCGGCTGGGGGCAGGGTCCTGAAATTGGGAATGAAGCAGGAAATACCTGGAAGAAACAAGAGACAGGCACATCCTCCAACAGAAAGGTTAGACATTCAGAACGGTTTGCAATATTTTGACATCCATAACCAAACGCAAGCTTTCAGTAAGAGCAAGCCATAATCAAACATCACTAGAAGTTATGTGGGTGTGTGGCATCTCTAATTTAGGGGTCCTTTTTTCTGCTAGCAAACACCCTCTGATCCATCTCAGCCTGCTTCCTCTACTCCAGTATGTCTTCTGTCCCTCCCCTTATATTTCTTTTCTGTCTCCTTTTCTTCTTCATGCCACTGCTTTTATGTAGGTTATTTGAAGATGTAGATTGTTGGAGAGGCAATTTGTACCTTTGAAAATACAATTATGGGCTGTCTGCTGTGCTTCCAGCCACAGAGTGACCTAGAGGTGGAGCTGAGGAAGAGGCTGCTGTGGGATGGGCAAACCAAAGTGGCTGTGCCAGGGAAACTTGGGCAGCAGTCCTTAGTACACAGAATTTTCTAGGTCTGACCTCCATGACAACCCATGGGCAAAGACAGGCTTAATTTCCTTCCTCTCCATTATTTCTCCCCTCCCTTCATCCTTCTCCCCTTCCCTCTGCAAATAGGGAAAGATGAAAAAAAAGCTATATGCTGTCAGAGCAGCAGAATAACTGGATGTGTGCTCATTAGGATGGACTACCTTGGGAACAGGAGCCAGAAGTACCTGCAGCTGGAAAATGGGAACACAGAGGCAAAGAAAACAAAACAAAAAAATACATCTGGAAAAATAAAGTTGCTGGAACAGGAAAATGTCAGGTCAAAATGTTTTGTCTCTTCATGTGAATAAGAGAAAAAAACTCCTTCACCTTTCTGAACTAGGAGCTTCTGGGCAAACAGTCCTAGGGGAA
This sequence comes from Oxyruncus cristatus, assembly GCA_013399855.1. NCBI lineage: Eukaryota > Metazoa > Chordata > Aves > Passeriformes > Cotingidae > Oxyruncus > Oxyruncus cristatus. The sequence continues at coordinate 1,001,092 of VXAY01006531.1, forward strand.
TAAAACACACATCAAAACTGATTATGGCCGAAACATCTTACTTCTGTAGGAAAGTGGAAGAATACTGAGAATACTGAAATCAGGACCACCCAGCTAAAGTTCTTGTATTCGTATGTCTCTCTTGATGTGCTTTGTATACCACAGAACGGCATTTGCTGCAGTTATTTTTTCTGAATTACTGTAACTGACAGTATCAAGGCAGTAATTTCCTACTGAATAAAACAAAAGGAGGCATTAGAATAAAATGTCCCTTGACAATATCCATGTGCTATTAACACTAGAGTCACTAAAAAAAAAAAAAAATTATAAATTATTCAGGCTGACAAATACTGAGCAATATGTAAACTTGTTATGCAAAGCTAGCAAAGTGTGGAGAAACCTGAAAAAAAGTTAGCCAATGAACACTTTATGGCTACATTATACATTCACTTTGTACTGCTAGAAAGGACATTTCCATTAGCTGGCACACAATCTGTGGTACAACAGCCCTGAAAACATGTTCAAACAATCTCAGGATTTCTGCTCTCTGTTTTATCACTGATATTTTCTACCACAAGAATACAAATACCTCTGTATTCCACCTGCTTTTCTTTCCGTGAAGTGGGTATTGGTGCTTCTTTAGGCAGTTTAAAAGTGGGCTGTGCTGCCCTGAACAATAGGTTTGATGATAAGTGTTCAAAAATGGGGGTGAACAATGAAAGACTTGGGTTATTATTCAGCACACCTGCATCTTTCTTTTGTTAGCAGCTGATCCAGGACCATGACAGAAATAGAAATGCATTTAACTTCAGGTCTGTTCAGAAAGATGAGCTTTAAGCAAGTAGAAGGTGACCATTGTTGCTTGCTATCAGTTAGAAAGAGTTAAAAGTAAGCCCATACAGGCAGCACAAGAAGGTGTAGTTTGATTATTACTCATCATTTGTCTCAGTCTGTACAATGAATGGTGTGGGCTTTCAAAATGAAAAGGAGCCTCAGCTAATACCTTTTCTGTTTTATCTCTTTTTAAGTTTATTGTTTTTACCTGGAATATGTGTTACAGCATATAAAGACAAATAATAACACTATGACTTTCAGAATTATTTATGTGAGTGTCAGACATTCTCATGTAAAATGGTACTCACCCTCCCTTCTTTCTAAAATGCTGTTGGTTCTTGCTTCTGACAGTCCATCACATTTTCAGCTTGAAGAGCTGGCTTTTTGTCTGCTATGTCTTCTCTGGTGGTCATAGCGACCTGAATAGATATCTCCCTTCTCCAAATAAATCTTGCAGAATCAAGACAACAAATATTTTCATTTGGAATTAACTCTCAAAACTATTTTCTGTAAATGACAAAGGACTGACCCCAGAAGAGAAAGCTCTGGATCCCACCCAGGCTGTGGGAAAATTTGAAAGCAGATGCAAGACTTTTATTCCCCATCTGGGTGCTCCCAGTCTCAAAAACACGTGCTATTCTAGTACCTTGCAGCAGTGAAAGCTCTGCCACCAAAGGTCTCACCAAAATTATACATTATTTTAAATAAGTTCCTTATCAACAAGTGAACCTTTTCTGGTGGAATGCAAAAAATCATCAGAAATTTCCCTGACTTAATTCAACCAACATATTGGTGCTCCTGGGAACATCTACTTTCCTATGCTGCTATACAACATGAAATCTCTTCAATGCTCCTGTGCATTTTTTGTAAATCTTCTGTGTATGAAATGGACCAAAGGACTTCTTCAATTCTAAAAGAAAAAATAGAGTTCATTGTCAACATGCCTGGTACCACTGAGTTTTCTTCTGTTCCATCTTGCTTTACCTCTGCAAGCTTCTTAGCCATCCTTGCACAAATGGACTTTGTCATTTTGACCCTTCCTTTAACAAAGGATAGATCAGTGGTCCCTGTTTGCACCCTTTCCTTTATCATGTCTTCCCAGCCCTCTCAAAGAGCTTCACAAATACTAAAATTGTCTTTGCTATTAGCCAGTCAATAAATCTCTCTTCTGGTTTGGTGTAAGAAGCTATGAGTAACTTAGGCTTTTCTTCTAACTTTCTAGACACTTTGGGAGTGCATTCTCTCTTTGTTCAGCTGCCAAAGCTTTTTTTTTCCTCTGATGAACAGGTGACTGAGATCTGTATAACTGATAATTTAGAGTAAATTAAGTCCTAGAGCATGAAAAATCTGTGTGTCAGAAAACACGGTGATGCTTCTGGAAGTGTGGTGATGGGAATTTGGAGTTCCTGCCATTTAGATCTGCTGCTACTCTGGTTCCTTTTTTTACTTCCATCTCTGGCCTCTCCTGTTCATGGCAAGAGACCAGAAATCCTGAAGGATGCCAAGTTTTCAAGGGCACTGAGCAACTGTTGTCTTTGTCTCTTATGCTTTAAAACAGTCAATTTCAGTTTCAGCTACAGTTCTGAAATACTTCAAGGTGGTTCTAGATTTTTCTGCTACTTCATGGTGCAAACAAATCAAAATACAAAACAGAAGCAGAGATTATTTAAATGTATGGACCAACTATTTGAACAAACCCTATGACAAACTATTTGAGCAAACAACTATTGAAATATGAATATCTGACACTGACTTAATAAGCTGACAGAGCTGCAACTATCCCAGCATCCAATGGTACAAACAGGGTATACTTGGACCAAGAGATACACTTCATTATTTTTATCACCGTTTTTTCCCTCCCAGTATGAGTCAGTTTCTTTCTAGGTAAGCGAATGTTGTTTGATGTCAAGCTAAATCCAGCTTAAAGTATCCAGTTATCACACAAAGAACTTCTTCACTGTGTCTTCTTATCCACTCTCAGCAACCGAAGTGAGAAAAATATTTGCAAATAATTGCAAGCCAAAGGGATAAGTATGGCCATTCTGACCTGTGCCAATACACTTGCAGAACTTGATAAGACTTGTTAAAACATACAAGGTCAAATAATTCAGGAAGGCAAATAAGCATGCAAGTCAACATGGAGAAGAATGAAAATCCCTTCTCCTGACACATCCAAATAAACCCGTTAACCCTTTCATACAAACAAATGTAATGTCTCATATTTGTTATATACAGGCTCTGACTCTCTGTGACCCACTTCTTAATCATCAGAGTCTCTTATCTGTCTGATCTTAGGGCACAAAAATATTATCCAACCTGAGTACACCTTGACCCTATTCTGATATTTCAGATTTGGCTGATGTGTGGGACAAAGCCAGTATTCTCACCAACAACTTGGCAGATTCTGTGTTAAATGCCTGAAATCACACATTAACTGCGTCTTAGTAATTGACTGGTCCTAGGCAAGCCATTTTTGAGAAGCCATTATGTCAGATTAAGAATATCAATGTAATTGAATGCTAGATGAGGAAAATTCCCTGCAGTCAATTGAAAAGCCACTTTTGATCCATGACAGTACTGTTTGATACTTTCACTGTGACAGAATTTAGAGATTCCTTAATCCATCAAAAATGCTGGGAAAAAACTGTAACATAACATACAGGAATGTAGTCATGTGTCTTTAGATTGTTAGCTTGTTACCAGCTTACATTTGCCTTTTTTAATTATTATCATCATTATTTAATTATTTTTGTCCTTTTTCATCTTTAGAACTCTGATGAGAAAAAAAATTCTGGTAAAAACATGGCTGTTACGTTTTGCTATAAATTGTCAAACCTAATATGTTTTGAAACATTCTAACTAGTGCTCAGGCAAATATTCTGATGAGGTTTAAAGAATGCAGTCAACAATGCCCAGGCTTGGCGTGAGCCAAGTTCTACAACTCTGTTATTGGTGTTACCAATAACACCAATAAATACCTGCCACAAATAAAACAGCAAAAGAAGCCACTTATAACCATAAAATCACTTCTGTGGACCTTTTTTTTTTTTTTTTTCTCAAAGAAAGGGAAATGTGTATTATTTGCAACATGAGGAACTATAGAGTAATTTCTTTTGGTCCTCATTTATTATAGAAATGAGGGAAAATTTGAGAGTGGGCAGAGGGTCGATAGCAACAACAGCAGGAACAGACTCCTCCATTGTCATGGTTATGCAGGCAGGTTAAAAAGGTTAAAAGGGCAGGTCAGTCATCCACAAATACTTTGAACACTTTGGTATAGCGTAATAACACTGAAATATCCTTTTAATATCTGTTGTAAGCTGAAGAATGTCAGAATGACTGATTTTATTTTTAATTTCAGAAGTATGAGATGTCTGTATTTAATATTTCAGTCTGCAAGGAAAAAGGAGACAGGACCACAAAAGGGACACACATACACTGAATGTAGAACAGACATGTAGTCTGAAAGGATCAAGGATTTACCACCATGAAACTGATGCAAAAATCACCTACTGAACACAAAGACCAAAACCCCAACTTTCATTGCACAATTTACACATTAATCACTCTTAGTCCTCCATTTTGGTATCTTTGTGGTCACTTGCAGATGACATCTCAAGCCCTGATCCTGGACAGAGTGAGCTTGATGCTAATACCAAAAATTTCAAATTGATGCCTTCAAATTACAGAAAAGCAGTTAAAAGGTCCAAGACCACTCTTACCTAGCTTTGTACTCACTTACCCTTCGACTTACAAGTAAAAATACTTTGGAGTTGTTGGGATAAAGAAGGGAACACACTTCTTCCAACAAAGCAGAGATCGTTTTCTGTTCTTTTATTTTACTAACGCATCACAAGATCTAGAAATGTTACTTTCTTGTTTGCTTCCCTATTATCTTTTACTGTTCAAATGTTGTTCTTTGACTGCTGCTACAAAAACATAGGACCTTCATTACCCAGTTTTCAAATCTAGGATACAGTACATAAGCGTACACCTATGAGGAAAGAAAAGTCATATAGTAATATGCAATTCAGCATCTTTTTCAGGCATAAGATGCTAGAAAGAATTGAAACAAAACACAAATTAAAAAAAAAATTAATGCAAGCAAAAATATTTTCTGCAGCTCTGTTTCCATTTTCAAAAAACTCAAGATACAATGTATGTTTAGGAATGTTAGTGTATTGCCGATTAACAGCTTTTTGTAAGCAGTAAAGAAGTTATTGAACATTTTTAATGAGAAAGAATAAAATATATTATAATACAGAAGTCTTGGAAATATAAAAGCTAACATTCTCTACCCCTTATTAAATAATATCTGACCTTGAATATGATTTACTGCCTCTGCCCTCTTTGCATATCCTAAAAGAGTCAGTATTTGAAAAGATGACCACAGCTGTGACTATAGCAACATATGTGGGCACAACAGGATCTCTATAGCCACACACACACACACACGCCTCCAATTCTACAGCCCTCAAATTCTGTGAAAGCAGAAGTTAGATACATTCAAAACTGCATACATGCCAAGCTATAATGATAAGTTTAGCAATTATTCGTTATTATCCTTTAATAGCAGGACAGAAACTTGGGAAAAAAAAGGCTGTTTTGTCCTTTGTTCACAGTTATAAAATAAACGGAAAAATTCTACTTTAAAAACTGTTTCAGTAACTAGCTTTAGTGGTATGATGTCACTACCAACTCATGCAATGATCATGAAAACACAGCTCATATTTAATATGATTGAAGGAACTTGCACTGTGTTTTCATAGGCAGTGGTGGAAAATGGGTGAAGCTCTTATTTTGTAATAACCATTTTGGCTTGTCAGGGGTGTCTAGGTGTAATTTCCTTCTTGCTTTTGATTTTCTTGATAATTTAGAATTTTGGAGTTTTCAGATAGATAATCTTTTCATATAAGGATTTTCACCCAAACACTTCAAATATCTTCAATGACTTTGTTTACAAGAGTCTTTTGGCTGGAATCAATATCTGTCTGCATATTTGACTAAATGTGCAGATGCAGGCATCTAATTAACTGTAGTGTTTACCAGACGTTTATACAGCCAAATCCTCCTCAGAAAACTAACAAATGATAACATGGGCTTCACTTTGGCACAGAACACAGCGTTGCTTGGTATTTTCTAAGGCATGGCTCATCTGTGAAACATAATCCTCCATGTTAAGAGCAAAGTTTCTCCTTGTGAGAGTGGCTCCCTCTGGGATGCAGAGATCATGGTTGGGCAACCTAGTTGCCCTTGGACTGCTCTGTCCACCTTGTCTCAGACACACTGTGTAGCAGCAGGAAAAACTTGTCCCTCGTGAGTAAAACAAATGTGCTGGTGCAGAGCCAAATGCCTGGTGGAATCAGGTGAGCTATTCCACGCTTGCAGTGTAGAAGGCAGTACTCACACAGGAAGGCTGGATGGCCCTTTGGCCACCGCACCATGCTGCTTTTGACCATGGGAAATTAGAATTAGCCAAGACAATACTCAATAACAGATCTACCAGCCCTGACATCCCGGAAATTAAAAATCGCGTAACTACATTCCAGCTATCTAAATTCTCCCAAAACTTCCATGAATAAAGCTTTCTTATTTTTCATCTTAGCTAGTTGCATGGTATGATTCTATTACATGATTCAGTGAAGAGGTGACAGAACTTTAACTGTGCACAAAGTGATTCAAATTTATATAGTCATACTTTTGTGCAATTAGCAGAATAAATAAATATGTGTATTCTGTTCTCCTTCTTTGGTGAAAGCCCTCCATAGGATTGCTATTCAGTGTTAAATGCACACATGACATCTGATTTTTTTAGAGATATCAACAAAGCTGAAAAATCCAGAATGTTGCTGGTCTGTCAAAAATAACAACGTTATCGTTGTTATAATATTACAAGCATCTTCCTAGAGCTCTTTTAGTATATGTACAAAGATTATATGTCTGATATTCAAGCCTTCAAGTCTGATATTCAAGTCTGATATTTAGCCTTCCTCCCGGCTCTAAACCATTAAAATTACATGCCAAAGTAAATGACCATAACAAAATCAAACAGCTGACTTTGTGCTCATGACCTCCTCTGTCACTTACACAACACTAGAACAGCTTCATTAAATGGCCATAATGTTGCCTCTAGTAACATCTGCATATACGCAAGGTTTTATTTTGAAACAAAAACAGTTACAGACTGAAATGGACTCTTGGTTTTGAAAGTTTGATAAGTACCTTATTACAACTAAAATCAAGTGAACCCAGAGCTGTCTTGGAAGATGTGTCACACCTTGGGTGATCAGGTCCCATAACAGAGAACATATCTATTTGTTCTTTCCAAAAGGACATTGAATGAATCTCAAGAACAGCCACTGTCATCGCAATCAAAGAGAATTGTACCATGGGACCTTGGCTATGGAACCTTGGAAGTGGTCCTGGATCCCGAAGGGTCAAAAAAGGACAGACATTATCATTTGTTCCCTGCTTTCTTTTCATAACAAAGGAATTCAAATGAGTCACATTTTGCTTGCAAATTATCCAACCAGAGTTTGCAATGCCAACATGCTACAACACTGTGCCAAGAACTCTATGTGTGGCGACTCACAGGAAAAAGCCCTATGTGATTTCCTCTCATCAGAAAGAATAATACAGAATAATACAGGAAGAAATTAACAGCTGTGTAAAATTAGGAAGGTCTTAAATGTCAGTGAAATGCAGAGCTTCCTGGTTGTTCTTGACCTTTTAGTGATCTTCGTGCCATGAAACTTAAAAGACTTCATTAAAAACTATCACAGCTATGACACACAGAAAATTGAGTAACTCTGGTTTGTTCAACAACTAGATCTCAGAATCAGCAGCAAAGCAAAGTATCTCAATGAAATAATGGAATGCAAAGAGTTCCTTTGGAAAAAAAATATTCTGTGAGAAAAACAAATCAATTTATCACCTGAGAAATCAGAATGTTCTTCAGAAAGCAATTGTAACTCCTTTACTAACAACAATGAACCATGGAAAAAAGGGACCATTTAACTCCCACTTGTGAAGACATTAAGACAAGAAATTGCATCAATAGATAGATCCATCCTCTGGGTTTCCATACAACCCTCTGTGTTCATCAACTATCAGCAGCTAATTGAGACTTGTATCACTCTGTAGCCTAAAAAACTTCATTACAGTTCCATCAAACCTCTTCCCTAATGCTAGAGCTCAGATGGCCTCCCTCAGATGACTAAGCACGTTGCCTTGGAGGAGGGTTGTTTTAGAAAGGACCTAGCACTTACCTTATCTCAACAGCAATTACATGTTCCCACTCTTTATATTACCAAGATAAGTATTTTAACTAGACTGATATTATCGACAAACCCACAAAACTTCTACATTTGAGTCCTTTCAAACTAAAGTAAGTGAATACAAGAAGAAGCAAATAATAATAATTTTCTAGGTCACAGGCCCTTTAACAGTGACCTGCTGCATTCCTTGTCTCAGTAAACACCTTAACTGATATCCCTTACTACAAAAGGAACCTGGCTGTGCAATGAAGAAAGATGAATCAGGAAATTTTAAACCACCTCAGTAAAGTTGAAAATAAAGTTCATCGCCAAACTAAAAGTCAGCAAGCACTCACAAAGCTTTTCTAGATAAATTTCCAGAAGGTGCTGAAGATTCAGGAAACTTATGTTTCATGAAGTTTTTTGAGTGGCTTGTTTGTGAAAAGAGAACAGTTCACATCCATTAATGTATTTTAAGGCATACTGGGATTTAACTGAAAAAAAAATTATTTCAGGGTATATTACTTTGATTACTTTGCTAGAACCTTTTTCTAATTTTCTAAGTCTCAACATGAACTAATTCAGAGTAATTTATGAATCTGTTATTTCATCATTGGCCTTTGATTGAATATGGTTTTCCTGCTCTTATGTTTCCCTTCCTTTTGTCTTTACCTCCAAGTACTCTCCTTGAACAAGACCTTGAAACAGTAATCACAACTGAATCTCAGCTTTCATTTCCCTAGGAAAAACAATATAAACTCTTTAAAACCTCCCATATTAACAGCTTTTCTGTTGTCTTCTTCAATGTTGTAGACCTTAGGTGCTTCTGCTGCAGTACTGATTTATGTACTACCATATCTTAGCAAGACAGTACTCATTCTCACCCTTTTATTGCATAACTCAAATCAAATTCACTTAATACAGTGCCAAATGTCTGTCGGTATATATAGTACTCTTTTAGAGCTCTCTTGGTGGCCCACATTTGACCTGTGTTTGACTAACATGTAACAGTTGATAAATTTTCATTGTACAACAGACATTCTTGTACATCACAAAGGTTTGTAGACTGTATTACTGAATGAATTACACTTATTTTACTCCAATTCTAATAGCCATCCAATGTTCCCTCTATAAAGAATTTTAATTGTCATGTACTGATGGTATCTTCCATATTTGCATCAGCATCATTCATTAGTGCCTTTCTGTTTTTAACAGATTACAGACAGCATTTACAGTTAGATACTTCATTTAAATAAGTTCATTTTTCCTTTCTTACTGGATTAAGCTATTCTCACACTTTATCTCAAATAATATTTTATATTAAGTGATTCTACTACAAAAAGAAAACATAGGGAAAGGCATGATCCACCTTCTACAATATTTAGATTTCTCTCCTAAGATAGAAAAGACAAGGATTTAAATTCATGTTCAGAGGTGAGCAAAGAATTGGGATCTGACTGGGTTTTTTTGAAATTGGGATCTGACTGGAAGGGAGTCCTTTTCTATTTCTCATCCTATTTGTATTTATACAAATATATATACATACAAATGTATGTATTTACTTTTATATGTAAAATTAAATTTAGAGTTTCTTCATACTGAAGCTCATGTACTCTCTCAGTAAATTTGGAAATTGCTCCCACAACTTTTACTCCCATGAAAGTATATCAAAATGTTCTTCTTTAGAGTTATTACAGTAAAAGCAAAGACCTGTGCTTCCTGATAAGTGTGACACAGGTGTCTGTCAAAACAAGCATATGAAAATCTTCCACTGAGAATGCAAAGTAAAATCTAGGAAACTCAGACCCCAAAAGGATTAATCCTAAACAATGACTTGCAAGCTGAGCAATTCAATTATTAACAAGGCCAGAAATTTCCATTCTAACTACAGTGCATCAATTATCAGACATCTAGATATTATCCTAAGGTATATTGGATCAAGGTTACAACCCATTACTTTTAATTTCAGCTCATCAGACAAGAGGTCTGAGACATTATTTTAAAAAATGATCACTTAATATCGTTTTATAATATCCTCTCCTTTAAATTCAGTAGTTGGAGCACATAGCAGTACAACCTTCTCCAACAGGAATGGGAATCTCCAGGTAAAGGACAGTAAGTTGGAGGGAAACATTATCTTTTAAATGGTTGCTACTGTTTCAGAAGTGTGCCTAAAGCCACGAAGTTGCATTAGCCTATATGGTTTGCTGCGAAAGGGTCTGACAGCAAGTTGATCAGACTAATGTTCTCTGCTCTGTGGAAAATCTAAAATGGCACTGACTGTAAAAAGACATTTTAATGTCAGTCAATATATTTGTGAAGGGCACTTCACACACCTACAACTTTCAGGCAGTTTACAGTTTGTGGGTTTTTTCCCCTAGTATATTATAATTAGGAGATAAACATGAACAAAAGACAGTCATTGAAAATCTTGTTCCAAAAGTACATAGCTTGATAAAAATCTTGACAGCAGGAAAGTCTGAATAAAAGTGGAAAAACCAGGATAAAAAGATTGCTTTTCATTAGGTCTTGGGGAAACATCTTGTATTTTATTTTCAATGTTTTAAATTGTTGAATTAAGGGTTTTCTGTCCCTCATAACATAGCTGACTTACTGCAAGTTTGGAACTGAGAGTATGGAATATACTCAATACATTTCAACCATTCAACTCCTAATCCCTGAGGGTACTTCACATGCCAGCAAAGGAGAGGTGACATTTAATATAATCCTTGGCTGTTTGAATCTCTAGGGTTACATTTTAACATAAACTCTTATGCTTGAATTAGTCTTCTTCATTTGTCAGTTATAATTTTGTCTCTTCCTAATTCTTAGCTGTGGCATGCTTTAAAATATCTACTTACTTTTCAATACTTACTGCAGACATTGTGCAGAGTTCAACACTGTGGGAGAAATAATTACGTTCAGTATATATTTGCAATACTGAGATTGAACTGCTTTTCCGGAAAGGCAGAAAGGAAGAAAGGAAGGAAGAAAGCAAGAGAAAGTGGGGAAATTATCAGAATACTTGTAAACAATTTGCAAAAGAAAATGATGAGTAGAAGCCGTGAATTTCAAGTTTAGCTGGTATTGCCCCAGGGAACTGAGACTTTTCTGTTCTATACATTTATATCATAGAATCATAGAATCATAGAACAGTTTGGATTGGAAGGGACCTTAAAGATCATCTTGTTCCAACCTCATCAACATGGGCAGGGACACCTTCCACTAAACCAGGTTGCTCAAAGCTCCATCCAACTTGTCTTTGAACACTTCCAGGAGTGGGGTATCCACCACTTCTCAGGGCAACCTGCTGTAGTGCCTCACCATTCTCATAGTAAAGAATGTCTTCTTAATATCTAACCTAAACCTACTCTCAGTTTGAAGCCATCCTCTCTTGTCCTATCACAACATGATCTAGTAAAAAGTCCATCTCCAGCTTTCCTGTAGGCCCCGTTCAGGTGTTCAAAGGACACAATAAGGTCATGTCAGAGCTTTCTCCTCTCCAAGCAGAACAACCCAAGCAACGTAAGTCAGACCTCTCAATTCTAGAATACTGTCAATTCAAAAGGAAGATGTCCAGGTATTCTGTCTTAGCAAAATAAAAGAACACGGTAAGAGAAAGAGACGGAGTAGAGAAGGACATTTCAAATAATTTGATAAGATTGGTTGCACTTCCCTTCTATGATTAATTCTGCATTTTAAATAAAAAGAATGCATTTTGTGGAAACTCTCAAAAGTACAACTGGTTTGCTCTTCTCTTGTAGCAAGGTGCGCATCACTGCTAGCAAAACAACCAGAAAAAATTCTCTGCATATTTTTCTGTGCCCTGGCCACAGTAAAAAACTGTATGAGCCATCAGACAAACTCAGAACACAAGACATGTTCAGTGGCATGACAGATATGCAGTACACTCTGGTGATTTCCTACTTCATGGAAAATGCAAAGACAAAACACTGGAATATTCATTGCAATGCTCTTACTTATGCATACTCACAAGGTTTAGCAGCCTTCTCTCTACAGAATACAAGGAATTAAAAAGTAATTTATGATCAGCTTTGTTCTCCCATTCTAAATTCAGGATTAGTATTAAAGGAGAATCAGACAAAGCCATAGGTACTTATCATAGCCTCTTCACTTGAGTATCAAGAATCTCCTGGTGTTAAAGGATCAGTCTGGGAGAAAAAAGGTTTGGGTATTGTCATGAAGTTGTAAATGAGTGACAGCTTTTCCAAGGAATTAACTCCAGACATTTCTGAATGCCAGTCTTGCCTGGTGTAAGTCAGCAGTACCTTATCACTGACTTCTAAATGATATCTCACAAATGTGAGATCAGCTGTAACTCAACAACCGCCACACAGTTTGATCAGTTAGCACAGTATATATTTTTGTGTCTTACTACATAGAATATGTTTCTTGAGTGCAGCCATTGTGATTGACCCTTGGGTCATAAATTAAAAAAATTACAGAACATTTGGAGACCATTTTCTCTATGCTTCACAGTTAAGAAACTTTCAAAAATATGGTGAATTCTTAATATCATATCTAAATACAGTTTATTTATATTTAAATTCATATTAAACTCAATTTTTTTAAAAAAATTATCTAGTCCTTTGTTACAGGTTTTTAGCATTTCTTTTAGTATCTATCTTAAATGGTTGTTTCCTGGGATTAATAACTGCACAGAGAACCCTTCCAAAAGTCACTTGATTGCTCGTTGGCTTTCTGTGACAATTGGTAATGTCAAATCTTTTATGGTTTCTACATTGCTTTCAACTATTTTGTTGTTGGGGTTTTTGTGTGGATTTTTTACGTTAAAAGAGTAGACCTTTGATGTTTTTTTGCCTTTTTACAATCTTGTTAAATTAACACAGGTCATAGAGACTCTGTACCATGATCTGATTCAAATGCCTTTTGCCACATGCATAACTCCACAACAAAATCCTTTCTGTGCTGACTACCTAGATATTTTTATCACAGGTTTCACATTTACAATGGTTCCTCTTTATACATCAAGGCATTTAAACCTCTTTGGGTGGTTTTTTACTTATCACATGGTGTGTCTTGAACAGCTCTTCAGAGTCTGCTTCAATTGCATGAAAATGTGAAGGGAAAGGTCATTATTTATATTGAAACTGGAGGTGAAAAATGTACGTAAATCCACTGGGCTTTGTGTCCAGTGGTGGTAAATTTTATAAAACACCTGGAGAACAACTGATATCACACCAGTCTAGTAGCATTCATACTGTCTAGAAAAGACCATGAAGGAAAATATTTCAGAGTCAACCATGATTTATTCAGTTGTTGCTTAAATCCACCTTAAAAAAAAAAAAAAGCAAACTTTCATGAATTATCTCAGCAATGACAGCACCTACATTTTAATCTACCAAATCATCTCCATTAACCCTCAGAGGATGAGCAATCTCCATTGTCATTGAATGTTACAGACCCATCACAAATTGAAGATGTGTCCTGTCTTTGGAGTCTTTGAGGAATCCAAAACCAGGTTAGTGAAAAGGAAGACGGAAAGATCCTATTTCAGGAGTAAGGAACCAGAAGAGAAAGAAACACTCTAAGTTTTATTCTTTATTCTTAACATTTCTTGAGCCTCTTCAATAGGGTCTGCAGTCTCAGGGAAGAAGGGCAAAGTAAGGCACCTTTCCAGTACTGTCAAAGAACTGGACTAGCATGAGGATGCAAGAAAAAAAAGCAAAACTAGTGTAAAGATTTGAAATTCAGGACCTCTACCACGGCATTTGTAGGATATAAGGTAAGAATAACAAGAGACTTCTGCACTGGGGCAATAAAACGGTGTTATTGTGTGTTCCTAAGCTTACCAGAGTACATCAGTATTCAAAAAATGAGTACTGGATAGTAATGATGGCCAGGAGAGAACAGATTATTTTTGCCAGTTCCATTCCCATAAAAATGAAGGAGGAGTGGATGAAGGCACAAAGTGATGCCCAAGAGCAATGGTGTCTCCTTGAGGAACATGTGACACTGCACAAGAGCATTCATAAGTCAGAGGCAAGAAAATGGATGGCAAATTGTAGCAAAGGCAGGTGAGACTCCAATTTCAGTTCCTATGCCTAGCCCAGTTTTGATGCATGTATATTAACACACTGGGCTGGCAACCACTATGGCCAACAGATTCTCAAACTCACCAAGAGCCTATGCACAGCCTGATAAATATAGGGTGTTTTTATTCAAACATCTATTCTCTTTTGTAAATTTCCTGAGTTTATTGACATCAGATGTTGACTTTTTTTTTTCTTTTAGTTGCTGAAGGAAAGCTCAGCAGTCCTAAAAACCAGGTCTAAGATTTTAGTCTTTTTATTTCCTAGCATCAATGAGACTTCTTATGATAAATCCTGTTAACATATATATATACACATATCCATGTGTATCAATGGCCACATTGCAATAGCAATTTCTAAATATGAAAACAAAAGATGCTTATCAATTTTCTACCTACTGAGTTTTAGAGCTTTCTGGCCTGCAGTGTGGCTGCATAAGAGCCTAATTTTCTTCTGGTCATATCTGACAGCTCTGTGCTGATATCTTGAGTATCCAAAGATGCTGTGTTGGTTTTGGCTGGAATAGATAGTTATAATATAACACCATAAATTATCTAACACTATGTAAGCCTATAATGAAGTGTGGATAATACAGGGGTCTTTTTTTGTCATTGCTGAGTAGTGCTTGAGCCCATTTTTCTCAAGAGTTTGATTTATCTCCATTAATGAATAACTATCTTGTTTCACCACTGATGAATTCCAATTTTAGTTCAGTGTAGTCATCCATGGAATATCCAAAACATGTTTTTATTTTGTTTTATTAAACAAACAAATGGGAAAACAAACCAAAAATTTCTTTTAGAAATAAGTGACAGAAAAAATAGTTTTATCTTCTTTCACACTTTTAAAGCTTCATTAAAGATACCACCTTTCAATTTTCTGCCCCATACTGCTATACTAACAGCACAGTCACTCAGACTCTGGCAGGAGCCAGATTAGCATTGCTTCATATCCTTTCAGATTACCTTTAAACATCAACATGTGCAGCTTTTGTGCCTTGACATTTCATACCAGTTCATGCCTAATGATTTTTTACTGCCTCAGGCTTCAAATCTTCCCATGCTGATAAATAATGCATTTCTTTTCATTTTATATTTTGGGTGCTATAGTTGATCACAAATCTCTTTGTAACAGAATTAGTTCTCTCTCCATGGGCACAATTTCCATTGCAGATAAGTGAGATGATGTCAGGCTACGGAGAATTAAAGGACGATGCACACTCATCTAGACAGACAGGCAGTATCAGAACAGAAGCTATCTAAGTAAAATTTTGATTATGTAATGAACTTTCTGAAGCTGGACTTTCCTCAGCCTTGACTGCATGATCTTGCTTTGATCATTGGTTATTTTTGGGTGTAAGGATGTGTTCTAATGTCAGATCTTAAACAAGCAAAATCCTTGTAGGTGATACATTTAAGCACACACACCAAACTAGTTTGAACTCCAGAGTAAGATGGTCTCTATAACCTTTGATTTATCTAAAGCTTCTAAAACAACGTGAAAGCCATACCCATTGCCCAATAACAACACCTGTCTGTAAAGTGCAGATCTAGAACTGTAGCTAGTTGATTCAGTTCCAAACATGTCATCCAAAACTTGCAAACATTTATGCACGTCTTAATGAAAATGCTGATAACTCCATGTTTCAGAGTATCAAAGGATTGTACAACTGAAATATATCCAGGCCACACAATTAATCTCTAATAATAGCACAAAATAAGCTAAAAGTGAGCCAGACAAAAGATACATCTTCACTCTGATTGTGACAGGGAAGAGAAAGCATTGATTTACCTCATTCTCCCCATTCTCTCTGTATGAGCAGGAAAAATAATTGCTACTGAAGCTGCACTCCCTCTTTAAATGGATTTATTGTTTGGTTTTCTGAAGGAGACAGAGGAGACAAAGAAAAGCTACCTGCCTTTCAAGCTTTACATAAACACCATTACTATTTCTATTTTGTTTTCATATCAAGATTACAATGACTCATGCTTTCTGCTTGACCCTAATATCACTTTACCTCTCCTTATCTTTCTTAAAATACTTTACATTATGTATAGAGAACTATGTCCTAAAATGTTGTGGGCTGCCTTTGTTCAATATACCGAATTTTTCAAATAGGGAAGACTAAAGAGTTTTTTGCACCCACCTTTTTACACACTGAAAAATAGAGTGTGAAAGAAGCTTAAACAACCCCAATCTCTGGTAGAGTGAGTCAGTGAGAATAAAGTTCTTGGTATCACTCCATACAACAGATATAGCTTTCTAAACTGAAAGGCGTTACTGCTAGCTTTTGAATGGCTATTTCAGAAAATGCTGTCAAGCTGTCAAGTGGACATCCAAAATAGACCTGAAAGAGAATAGTGTACTTGTAGCTCAGAAGTTCTGCTCCCACCTCTTCAGGAGGTGACAAAGCCCCATGTCCAAATCTGTACATGTACCTTGAGTTTAGACAGAATCTTAACACTAAATTTGAATTTACAGTGCTCAAAACTCTCATACATCTGGTGTCACTACTCTGTGGCACCACCATAGCTAAAGTTCCCAGGTACTCTAAGTTCTGTACCATTTTGTATCAGAAGTACAGACACCTTGGCACTTTTTCAACTCCTTGGTCCCACCAAGAATGGAGGTATTCTTCACAATATTTCCCTGGGCATCAGTTTGAAGAAAGCACTCTTGAACAACATTTCATGAGACAAGTACAATATACAGCAACATCTTTCTTTCATTACAGCACTTCACAGACTGACAGGAAGACCATAAGGAAGATTGGCAACTAACCCCATTCTCGGTTTCAAGGTTACTCTCACTACCAAGGAGATAGCTTAGTGGTGCATTTATTTGAGAGTTTGTGGAGTGAGAAATTCTTTCTTCCAAATATTTCTTCTAATATATAGCATATATCAGACCATCACTAAATAAAATATTTGACTGTTGCAGTCCCAAGAAGTTTCACGTGACAGAGGTTTGAGGTGTGCAATTGACATTTGCCCCAATTTAGAATAATCCATAGACCAGTACTTGTGGCATTTTCATGGCAGATGGGGCTCAGTCAGGCTTCAAGGGTAGCTGAGGAAATTGAACCCCAGAATCCGACTCTCTGAGAAGGGAATGAAGGGGGACTCCTATTCTCTTCCCCTATGTATGAAAACAGAAGGACTGTCCCTCTCCTTCATGTGTGCTGGATTTTGGCCTTTGGGGTTGGAGGGGTTTTTTTTGAATGAATAGGTTCAGGCCTATAAGTGGTGTGAAGAGTGCATGTACATCTAAGGTTGAATAGGACAGGTATTCATCCGTGTTACCCAGGGTAGCTGCTGGTTCATTTAACACCCCCCTCCTGAGGCTTTCTGGAGTTCCTGCAGGATTGTGTCCCTGGATTCCTTTGGCAGGGAGAGGGTGGTGAAGCAGGACAGTCCATTTCGCTGAGGGAGCCTGGGCCCCCTCCAGTCACATCCAGCAGCACAGGATAGGGTGGTAACACTTTCACCGTGTTGTTGATGCAGGTCAGAAAGCTGTTCAGCATCACATCCCCAGGGAGAGAGAGGCCACCTGTGGCTTCTGAAATGCAAAGTATTAAGCCTCGATTTTACAGGCTTAAGTACAGATGCCCCAAATCTGTCTACTCACAAAAAACAGGTCCCTGAGGGAGAGTGGCCTCAGGATGAAACAGGATGATTGAACATGCAGTTTGACATTTTATTTCATCTGTAACTGTTTCTATGAACAACTGTATGAAATTGATGGTGACGTTTGTTTCAAAAGGATTATCAACGTGATTATACTGAATAGAGAATTAATTAATCACAGACATTTGTCAAAAGAAAGTAATTGAAATGCTATTACTTCATTATTAACATAATCAAGAGATTGTGTTTGCCCTCTCTGGCAATCAATCAAGCATCTGGGATCACTCCAGTGTCAAGAAACTAAACATAAAATAAGAAAGTATTTGATTTTTAAAATGAGTGATTCTGTCTGTTTGATGGGTTCCACATACTATTTTTCAACAGTTAAGTATTTATTTGCATCTTTGAGATGGTAACTGTTAAAAGTCAAAGATCCCAGATGGCAAAGCAAAATGACTTAACTACACTAAGGAACTAATTTGAACTAGATATATGTAGGGTAAAACTAGTCATTTCCTCCATGACTTTTTATCAGTAGATCTCAGGTTATTACAGAGATCAGAATCATCAGTGGCAAAAGTGACAAGAGAAGTGAAATGGTGTTGCCTTAGTCAAAAAAGTCAAGACGTGAAATCAACACTTCTGAGTTCACTGCTCTGTCATCCAAGTAACCCGAATTCATTAAGCTAGTCTTGACTTTAATGCCATTTTCAGAATTAAGGGGTAGATTTGACTCACTCACTACTGAAGCAAAAAGTATTCCTTAATCACAGCATACAGTACCAAGGCATAGAAACGAGTATCTCATGAACATGTTGCTTGGCTGTTGGCAAAGCTAAGTACCTGCAGTCAGAAATGAGGCAAAATCAGCAGGGTAATTTGTTCTCTTTCTGTCTGGATGCAGACACAGTTACCATCCACTGCTACCTTTCTACCTGAATCATAATGCCACATGTACTTAAGGCATAACCAGTCAGCAAGTCCTACAACTCAAGGTCAGGAGTTCCTCCATCTGCTGAATGGCAAAGGCCCAACTGAACCCATTGAACAGCATTCCCTGAATATCCAATTGTAACTGTTTTCCAAATATCAAGGTTTCAGAGTACCTTATAATTTTTTCACATAGCAGTAAAATATGCTTTATTTTTCTGGTCCCTCAGACACATGGAAAATCAGTGAAAATTGCTGGAGCTCCTCTACTAGGAGTCTCCGGCTAAGTGGGACCGCTCATGTTAGTCACAGAGCTGTTGGTTGTTTTCTTTTTTTGCAATCTATACTGACTGTGTATAATGGTAGCAAAGATTTATAGTTTATATTTCTTTTTGCTTCAGCTACTATATTGAGGTGTAATCCGGGTAGTGGACAGGATGATAAATGTCCAATAAAGGAGGATAAAATAGATTAAATTTTAGACCTGGATCAATTTTGGCTTAAAATCAGGTAATTTATGGCTCAGCATGACTAAAAATGGCAAACTCTCAGATTCTTTTAGGGCACAGAGTAACAAGCTTCTAGCACGGACAGGGTCCACAGGATTCAAACCTAAGTTTAGATATATAGAGAGATACATATATATATGTGTGTGTGTGTGTGTGTGTGTGTGTGTGTAGGTATGCATTCTTTGTAAGATATGAAATCTGCAGAAAGAAAAAGCACTGCTACATCATTAAGAGGAATTTTGTTCATTTCTTCCTGAGATATATTTGGATTTTTATACATATATATATATATATATATGTATGTTTTCTCCTAAGACTTTTGCCAAGATTTCTGGAGCTTTTAGGATGCAGCAAAAATATGCATGGCCTTCTGGATGACTCTGTCCAAAAATTTTTCTTTTTTTTTCTTCTGTTTTTCCCATTTAACAATAGGGAAAAATTTACTGCCCCTGTTTGCAAACATGCGTATGTGTACATGTGCTAAGGTAGAAAATATTTGTATCACTGGGATAAACAATGTGACAACTCATAACTTTACCAGCTCTGGGTAATACAGCCATTTCTACCTCACACTGGCAGAAGCATATCACATTGGGCTAACAATATTGCACACATGTATTCACATGCTTGCACGTAAGTCTGCAGGAAGAAATTTTGAAAATTGTGTGGGTACGCAGGAAAAGCTGGAACAAATCCTGTGTGATGCCCGTGCAAGCATTCAGGCAGAAACAGAGCCCAGGCAACAATCCTGGGGATTTCAAGTTCCACTTCAGCTGTTCGTGGTAGGAGAGATCTCAGGCATTCTGGGTGGATGTCAGAGCTGACTCTCTGAGCAGGAGTTGCAGCTGTTACAGCATCCATAGCTGAGCACCACCCTGGATGAGCACCTGGCCAGCTGAACCAGCAGTGTGGACAGCAGGTACAGCAGCTGCTGTGGCATGTCCCAGAGCAAGATTTGCAGTTCAGGGAAAACTGGCAAATTATGGCTGTCAGTGGGATGTTTGCTGCTGCAGTGATGTGCTAAATACTTACCAGTCCTCATTTCCTTGTCTAACCTCTCTGCTGACTCTCACTCGCTCCCACTCTGGCTCCTGGCACAATATTTGATGCAGGTTGTCCCCTCTCCTTATGAGCTTTTTGCCCCTCTTCTCCTTTGAGCACAGGTAGGGCTTGACCCTTGGTTGAGTTTCCCAGGTTGCTTTAGTGTCATTTTCATTTCCGTAAGTCATTGTAGCCTGGTGGTGAAAAGGATTTTTTAATACATTTTACCATTGCACAGTTCCATTAGAAAACATAAATACACACTGCAGAAGCTAGTGTGAGGGAAGGATGAGATGGAGGACTAGTATAAATTAATTATAGTTTTAGAGTACATATTATTGAAGTGTTTCACTCTTGGTTAAGCATTTCCTTCAAATTTTAATTTTGCATTTCAATTTCAAGCCATGGAAAATTATTTTTATAATATAATCAAAAGCAAATAATTGAAGAAATAAGGTTTGGAGGTCAGGTCAGTTTAATGAAGGCAAGAAAAAGTAGTCTTTTTGTATTTCAGACTTCTCACTGAAAATGATCATTTGACATTCAACAGAGTTCAATTTTTAGGGCTTGTATTTTTTAGAAAATAAAATGCCACTTCTTGAAAAAATATATTCCAAAATGTGTTCCAAAACTGAGTGATCACAGTAGTGATAAAAGTGAAGGGGGGAATGTTGCACATAACGCAGGCCAAATCTAACTACCCACTCATCAGAATCTGAACAAAATTTCTTGTGGATATGCTGTGGTTACTCTGTGGTTATTGTTAGTACTGCAATCCAACATCCCTATTTAAACCCATTTACCTGCTCTGCTGAATGGTCACTGGTGGTAATATCTGTTATGCAGATAAATTCGAACTACAAAGACCAATGTTATTTTTGGAGGAGATTTTGAATCTGCATCTGCAGAGATTCAAAGCCTCTCCTTGTATGCTTCTTCCCCTATTCCTACAAAGGGTCATTAAAATTTTTATTTCATGAGCTTTTTTCTAAAAAGATACATGTTTATGTACTCTTTTTATTCAATATTAGTGTTATTGGTATCTGAAGGTCAGTTAGAGTTGCCCTGATGAAATTAGGGGCCTTTTCCTTCTCCAATCTTAGTAAGATGTTCAAACATCCAGCTTTAAAACAGGGTATCACAAAGGAAAAAAAAAAAGATTTCTCTTTATTTCTGTTCTTGTTATTCACCTTTTGATAATCTTCCCTAAGGTGATTCTGCATTGTTTTTTCACACCTTATTAAAGTGTTTCTAAAGATTGATTTTGCTTTGTGAGCAATCACAAGGTTGCAAATTCTCAAAACTGCTATTCATAAACCTCTACTCTTTAGTTGCCTTTAGCTTTTCTTTTTGTTTATGGCTGGTAGGTCTATTCACACCTTTAAAGGGTTTCAAAGAGAAAACTTGACCCCATGCCATGCTCTAAAACTTGAGGCAGCCATAGCTAATTTTGTATCAATGCAGTTATTTTCTTTCCTGTTAAAATCTGAGCTTCTCTCTGGAAAAAAATGAAGCACCCACCGTGTGAAAGAAAGATTTTCCAAAAATGAACATTTACTTGATATATGATTCTTTTCTTTTAAATGTGTACTTTGAAGGATTATTTGTAAAGTCACTGTATGCATCCAAGGCAGCCTTTACTAAATAGAGTAGAATATTTTATTTTTTTAAACTTTATTATTTGATGTATCAGTGACATTTAGGTTTTGTTAATACAAGCAATATTCTAAGTGTGTAATTCAGAAAATTATCTGCTATTCTAGAGACAAATGGGGATCATTTTGCCCATCTCTAACTTCTTATCATAGATATTTTATTTTTCTCTTGTGTATAGCACAGTCATTTCTAGACAAAGAAAAGCTACTTTGACTATTTTATGCTGAGAATTGAGAAAAAAGAAAAAAGCTTTTAGTTAGGCCAAGAGTACAGGCAGCATTTTCCCTCATTTTCTTGTATTAGAAAGTTAATTGCTTGGCTCTTCCCAAGGTAGATATTTTTCCCCCAGAAACACTTTAATATCACAGAATTATAGAATCATTTAGGTCAAAAAAGACCTCTAAGGTCATTGAGTCCAACTGTTAACACAGCACTGCCAAGACCACGACTGAACCCATGTCCCTAAATGCCATGTCAGTATGCCTTTTCAATACCTTCAGGGATGGAAACTCCACTGCTTCCCTGGGCAGGCTGTTCCAGTGCTTAACCACACTTCTCATGAATAATTTTTTTCTAATATCCAATCTAAACCTTCCCTGGTACAACTTGAGGCCATTTCTTCTTGTCCTGTCACTTGTTACCTGGGAGAAGAGACCAACCCCAGCCTGGCTACAGCCTCCTTTCAGGTAGTTGCAGAGAGTGATAAAGGCCCCCCCTGAGCCTCCTTTTCTCCAAGCTAAACACCCCAAGCTCCTTCAGCCACTCCTCACAAGACTTGTGCTCCAGAGCACTCATTAGCTTTGTTGCTCTTCTCTGGACACGCTCCAGCACCTCAATATCCTTCTTGAAGTGAGTGGCCCGGAACTAGACACAGTACTTGAGATGTGGGATATGGGTGGAGTGCCGAGTACAGGGGGACAATCATTGCTCTGATCCTGCTGGTTACACTATTTCTGATACAAGCCAGGATGCCACTGGGCTCCCTGGGCACAGTGATTGCTTTTTTTCCACCAGGCAGCTTTCCAGCTCCTCTACCCCATGCCTGGAGCACTGTCTGGGGTTGTGGTGACCCAAAGGCAGGACCCAGCACTTTGTNGCACTCATTAGCTTTGTTGCTCTTCTCTGGACACGCTCCAGCACCTCAATATCCTTCTTGAAGTGAGTGGCCCGGAACTAGACACAGTACTTGAGATGTGGGATATGGGTGGAGTGCCGAGTACAGGGGGACAATCATTGCTCTGATCCTGCTGGTTACACTATTTCTGATACAAGCCAGGATGCCACTGGGCTCCCTGGGCACAGTGATTGCTTTTTTTCCACCAGGCAGCTTTCCAGCTCCTCTACCCCATGCCTGGAGCACTGTCTGGGGTTGTGGTGACCCAAAGGCAGGACCCAGCACTTTGTCTTGTTGAATCTCATACAATTGGCCTCAGCCCCTTGATCCAGTCTGTTCAGATCCTTCTGCAGAGCCTTCCTACCCTCCAGTAGATCAACACTCCCACACAGTTTGGTGCCATTTGCAAACTGACTCAGGGTACACCTGATCTCCTTGTGCATAAAGATGTTATAAAGATCCATAAAGATCCCCTCATTGATAAAAATGTTAAAGAGGACTGGTCCCAAGACTGAGCCCTGGGGACCACCACTAGTGACTGGCTGCCAGCTGGATGTAATTCCATTCACCAGCACTCTCTGGACCCAGACAACCAGACATTTTTTTTACCTAGTGAACAGTGCACTCATCCAAACCGTGGACTGTTAGTTTCTTCAGTCTTTACTACAGTCTAGGTATCAAAAAATGCTGAAGATGGCTGTGGAAACAAGAGAACCAAAGTGGTGTTTATGATCAACACAAGTTGGTGAGAGGTCTTTATTTTATATATATATANAAAGCAGTGGAATGGCTGCTGCACTGCAGATAAGAGTATGCTACCTGCCAGGAGACGTGCGTTTACAGAAGCCAAGGTATATAACATATTTCCTAACCTAATAATGTAGCCCAGTGCTTCAGACAAAGTTACCTCCTGATCTCATTTATATATATATATATATATGTATATATATATACACACGTATAAATATCAATCATCTTTTCAACTATTTTGGGAAAGATCACACCACAACTTCATTTCTGTCTACCACAGGACAAAAAGATATCATGACTTTTTTAAGAAAAATATATTTTCTAGAGGTTTTTTATAAACCAAGACAGAAAGGTAAGAAATACAACCTAGCAACACTCTTAGGCAGTGATGTGCCTTGGCAAGACTGCTCTGACATATTGCAATTGTCTATAAAGTCTCCATCAGCTCAACACAGACACATTTGGAACTTCTGACTCTCTGTCAGAGATCTGTGTCCAAGGACTGGACTTCAGGTAGTCATACTTTTATGTGATTCATCACTTTGTGAAGAGGCATGAAAGTCCCAAATCTCCATTATCCTGCCTGTTTGCCCTGTTCAAGGAGACAAAGCTTCTTACAACAAGAATTGTTCCGCCTACCATTTCTCTGTGAAGGATCCAATGTCTTTTTGGACGTTATAGAAACACCCCAGCCACTTAGAAGTATTATCTTCTCTTCAATTGCTTACTAATCTTGTAGAGCAACAATGTCTCTGAAGATTAATGCCTGAAATTTAAATACTTCTCAGTACTTTTAGTCTGGACAGGTCCTGGTGTTGTTAGATTCTTCTGTATCAAGTTTCTAGATTAGCACCTCTTCAGGTTCTATGTAATTACTTTATTTATTTCACTTATTATAGGAAGGGAATTTACATTGATTTCAGGCTGGGAACAAATTTTCCTGTAAAGGCAATTTCATATTTTCATTTAATCTTCTGCTTCTTCTTTTCTAACAGCTATGGCTTTAAAAATAAGAACAGGTCTTCAGCTTGCAAGCTCCCCAGTAGTCATTCAGTAAAATCATAAGCCTTTTTTCTGTCCTAAGCCTGCAGCTGAGGCACAACTTAAATATTGCCTTTTGCTGCACAGATGAAAGACAAGAGTATAACCTTGAAAACAGAGAGCTCAAATACAATACAAACACCACTGATATTTATAAAAGGTAAAGGGAATAAAAAAACAAATGTAGACACCTAGTAAAACAATAAAGATATGCTATGGACTTAATCTCAAGTTACTCCCTAAAGACAGAAATCTCTGCAGATTACAGGGCTTTATTTCTCAGTCACCCAGTGAAGAAATATCTATATAAAAGATGGAGTATATAAAGTCTCCAATTGCATGGAGAGTTAAAGTGTTGAACTCATAGTCAAGTGACACTTTCAGTTTGGCAGAGTAGGTGTAGAACTTGACAGTAAAAACAGGTTTGGTTTTGTAGGTATTTTTCTCCATAGTCCCATGTGGATAAATAAACTAGAATTAAAAAAAAAAAAAATTACTTTATTGCCTATATATTTGTTAAGAGCCTTTTGGTCTTTATAGCCTTTGCAGGGTACTACACAGGTACTTTGTGGGTACTTGTTTAATTGCTGGACAGGTTAGAGAAAAGCTGTCATTTGTTGAACATCAACAGGAGCTACATCAGGTATTTAAGTTTTCAAGTCCAAAATGTGTCCATGTCAATTCAGATACATTTCATACACTCAGCCTTTTTTTTCTTCTTCCTTTTTTTTTCTTTTTTCTTTTTTTCTTCTTTTTTTCTTCTTTTTTTCTTTTTTCTTTTTTTTCTTTTTTCTTCTTTTTTTTTCTTTTTTATTTTTAGTGGATCCATTAATACATTAACTATTCTAATTAAAAAACTCTCATTTATATTCCTATTGATTTGACTAGTAATATTCCCATCAGATTTAATGGTGCAGTACAAGACTACAGTTTCTCATCAGAATTAAGACCCTTGATTCAACAGCTTTTATAAATTTATGTGGGTCAGGTATGGTATGCATAAAACATGCAAGTTACTAGAGTCACATATTTTCTTCCTAATGAAGCTACATTTTTTCGGTGACTCTGCTCAGTGTTGTTCTACACTTTTAATTTATACATTTTCTCTGTGACTATTTTGTGTCGTCTTTTCAGGTTACTTTAGAAACAAATAAACAAACAAATACAATCATTGCATTTACAGAGGGGTTTTTTAAATTTTCAATATGTGAATTTTAGTATTTATAGCTAAGCATCAAATAATTTGCTGGATATCAGTAAACATTTGTTTTAAGTGTGTTTGGTGTGAAACATATATTTCTTCTACCACTGGTTAATATAGTCTATCACTTGCATTATATGATTATTGCATCTGATGGCACCACTGATTTTCAGAGAATCTCTGAATTGAAATTACATATATATATTCTTGAAAATTTTTGTGACTGTCCATGATAATTTTGTATATCTACAGATATTCTCAAACTCATCTTTTTAGTCAGAGAAATAAAGTTATCACATGTCTGTTTTTGTAGACATTACTATGTTCTTTATTAATATGATGCTCCAACTCAACAGAAGGCAGAGAAGGAGCAGATATGAAAGGCACACATCATTCCAAGAACATGTATGTACGTGATGGTATCTAAAAGACACAGTGGACTGAGCAATTTGCTACAGCAAATTCAGTGTTCAATAGCCAAAGAGTTGCAAGCCTGGTTTTGCTAAAAATCCAATGGCAATTAGTTAAGAAAAAACAAATTCTAAAAACTTTTCAAATAGTCCTTGAAAGAGAAAGAAGTTACCTAGGAAGTCTGAAATTATCGCTATTAAAAATAAAAACAAAACAAAACAACCCAAACAAAAAAACCTCAACACAAACAAAACATAGTTTGAGAACGAAATCCCTGATATGTCATGTCAATATCACAGATTAGTACTTCATAAGTGCCATCAGTCTATCGTTGTCAGAGGTTAGGATAAAAACTCCCAGGGAACAAATTTTGCCATAGGGAACAAGGGGAACATATTGTCTTCTGTCTCCTGATATACCACATACTGGAAACCTTCAGAGAAAGTTCAAGCATGGGGCAGACAAGGCTGATCCAACATCACAGTTTCAGGTCCAGTATCAGAATTCCAGCTTGATCTCTGATAGTGCAATTTACACAATAAATTGACTTGGCAACTCAAGAAGATCCTGTTCTTCCCCTCCATCTCCCAGTCTTTGATCTCTTGTTCTTACTCCCATTCAATACCCTATGTTGAACAATTGGTTTTGTAGATCAGTCAGAAAACATCTGATTTTTATCTGATTGTGTAGAGGACTGGACAAATTAACTTCTGAATCTAGTGTAACTCCTCAAATTTATAGACTAATTTATGCTTGAAGGGATCTCTGAATTTGGTCTGGTCCAATTCCCTACTCTTATAAGTTATTCTGGCAGCATTCATGCTGTTACATCTCTCTATCTGGAGACATGTTGAACTAAGTACCACTGAGAGCTCCTGTCTCTTTGAACCATTTCCTCTCTTGAGTCCATGTGGTGTGTCACCTTTCCTTGAAGAGGCTATGCAGAAAGAACATGGGGCTGAAATACATCCAAACATGTTCAGAATATTTCTTTTGTTTCCAAAATCAGAACTCTGTGAGCAATTTTCTTCCAAGTTTTTTGCCACTTGGGACTGAGTGCACTACATAGAGGAGGAGATTGATTCCACCCCCACATCCCTTGAGCACCAGCTTGGTAGCACCAAGCCAGACTTTCGTTGACATATCTCATTTTCCT
Source organism: Oxyruncus cristatus (assembly GCA_013399855.1). Classification (NCBI taxonomy): domain Eukaryota; kingdom Metazoa; phylum Chordata; class Aves; order Passeriformes; family Cotingidae; genus Oxyruncus; species Oxyruncus cristatus. The sequence continues at coordinate 1,028,670 of VXAY01006531.1, forward strand.
TCTGAGTGGGTTAGCCTGTGCTTGCCCCCTACCTGAATATTTGAGGTGCTCTTTGCAGGCTTGTCTGTGTAAATGAGGTTGCTTTGATGGGATCTCATTAGCACCTGCTGCTCTTTAAAGTGCTAGCACTTGGAAATTGCGGCCATCAATACAACACAGAGCCACTCTTTCTCCACTGTTCTGCACCCCTCATGCACCATGGTAAAGCAAGTTTGGTTTACTTGTAAAGTAAAGCAACTGGTTTCATTAAACTATGAAATCATTAGTTTCATCCCCTTAAACTCATGCAGATATCTTCCTTTGCCTCATCTTGCTTTACCCTCTCTTGATTTATGGAGAGCATAATAACATGATGAAAGATGTGCTTGATGGGTAAATTAATATCTCAAGACCATATTCGCACACTTTTTATCTAAATAGAAATCCAAAATGATCCTGTGAATGTAAGTAACATTGAAATACACCACTTCTTTTTGACTCCATCTCTTCCATGTATTTAATTCTAAAACTTCTTTATAATATACAATAAAAGAATCACTTCGTTCTGTTCTTTTCTAGACTCCATATCGTTGTTTCAATTTTCATGGGAGAAGATGTTTTTTATTTTGATCAGATTATCCAGCTACTTGTCTACTCCAACAGGGAAGGAAATCCAGGACCAGCTGCCTGCAGCTGGGCTTTTCTCATCAATCCATCAATCTACATGGAAAACCTGTGCTCCCAAACACAACAGCACATTGAGGGATGCATGCACAAATGTAAATAAGAATTAAAAGCATGATGCGCTGAACAATAGTTTAAACAACAGTTCATTGTTCGCTGGTGTTAACTTGTCCAGTGTGTCTGTCAAGAGGAACATCGGTTACAAACATGCCTGTTAGACTGATGGACGAAGAATTGTAGTGTTTTAGTGCCTTCTTGTGCTGATGCCTAGAAGTGCAGGTAAGTGAAACGTCGAGATGAATTTCAACCTGCTCAGACATAATAAAGGAACAAAATCCTACTGCATTTTTTCAGCTCTTTGCTAATAATGCCCAATAGCAAACTAAAATTTCTCGGAGAGAAAGATTTTTTCCTTCGGTGACAGAAAAGCATTTTAACTCAGACAGCAGCCACTGTAGTAGCTGTGGCTCAAAAAACCCAAACAAACCACTTCTATATTAAAAATGCCTAAGCTGGAAAAAGGTGCTGCCTGGAATAGTGTGATGCTATGAGAATTGCTGTTAGTCCCACAGACCCCACAAGTATCTTGCTCAGACTTGTACACAAAGTCAGTCACATGGAGAAGTCCCCCTTTGTTTTGAGCTGACTATTCAGGTCAGTGATGTTCACAAATAGAATTTAGGCAAACCTCATACCCATGTAATCATCAGAGGGGAGAAAGTTGAAAGTGAGTTAGAAGAACTATGAAGAGGGAAGCTGAACTGAATGTACAATTTCATCACATTGCTCCTAAATGCAAAGGACAGCACCATCCTCTCAGTAGGCTTGGGATGCAGCACTTAATTCTCTCCTTTGGGCATAACCATGACAACTCCCAGCCTAGTTCCCTGCTCCCAGAGCAAGTGCACAAATAGACACAAGGGTAAAGTTTTTCTATCTCCATCTTCTTTTTACCTGTCCAGATAACTTGGAAATGCACAGAAGGTAAAGTTTTATAGACTCATGCTTACTTTGGAATATGAGAGCAATCACTCCTTCAAATCCCTACCTTCTGGGTTGCAATATCCAGTCAGATTTCACTCAAGCATACGGTCAAAAGGTTTAAGAACTAGAAGGCAAGTAAGATTACCAAATTAATTCTTTTAGTAACTTATTTTGAAATTTTCAGGCTACACATCAAGAATGTCACTGTTTGAGAATTGTTTATAGCCTACAAAAGTACTTTTCTTCCTGTCTTTCTTATTATGGAATTTTCTATTTTCTCTTGAAATATGTTGCAGGGGAAAACAGTGGTGTTAAGATAACATATATTTCTGAGGTGTAAGTGTACTACAGACTGCATGAAATACAATGGGAAATATAATGGATTGAAATTATAAAAAAAAAAGAAAATATATACGAGATCTGGAGACATAGATCAAATGCATGGTCTGTTAATCTTTGAGACTTGTTCAAAGAAAATCTCCAAGGAAATACCATCTCTTGAATCATTCTGAGTGCAGTGGCATTTTGAAAAGTAGCTTGATAACACTGATATGTTAAAGATTTCTGTGACTCAACTATTTCATAGGCCCACAGTCTCAAGTAAGACGATAGCTGTCAGCCCTGAACACTCAACATGAAAGCTAAGGTACAGGCTTGATTATTTCCACTTTGCACATTGTCACCAGCAATAAAGATTATACCATGTGAATTATGTCCCCTCTGTGGCTTTGCACACGTGCAGTTGATGGAGGCACTGTAAATATTTCTTCTGTGGATCCATGAGACTGAACGGGTCCTATAGCACAACCTCCCTCCATACAGGAGCCTTCCAGGAGCACAAGAACTTAAAAAGCAGGAACACAGGGTCAGGGTTTTGGGGAGGCTTTTAAAAATTATTTCAGTTAGCCAAGAAAACATTTATCTTTTCATTAAAATCAGTAAAGGGAATAAACTGCAGTTTTGTGTGATAATATGAAACCATTTTTACAGAGCCACCAAAAACTACTCTAAATTAAATATTTTGAAATTTTCCTGCACAGGAGATAGTAATTTATTCACAAAGGATAGACATAAAAGACTTAATAAACATTTCCAAATCTAATTTCTATTAAGTTCTCTACCACTTTAGGATGTATTTCAGATGATGCTTATGAAGAAACTGTTTTTAAAGGCTGTACTTATTTCATTGAGAGTATTCTGTCACTAGTTTTTCTAGGCCTCCAGCAAGTTAATCCATTAAGGCCTCTTTGGAACAACAACAACAACAAAATTCCCAATCCATTTGGGTCACTGTGTGAAATAAAATTGTCTTGACTGTGGGAGTGCCTTTGTCCAAATGCAGAAATATGCTTCAGCCCGGAGCAAGCTTTCCGCAGGTCATGACATCAGCTGATGTTAGTTTGGAGCAAGCCATTTTATTCTGCAGTAAAATGGAAAGAGGAAATGTCAGTCTCTTACAGAATAACTATCTTCTTGCTCCAAATAAAGGCCTAGCTGCTGGCAATTCATTTCACTATCAATATTCTTAGCATTTTTTTCAGTTCTCTTTTCCACTATGATAACAAGTGGTTTAAAAAGCTGGCCTAAATCAATCATGGTATTAACAAATTTCAGTGGAAGAAGTTGATTTGTAGTTTTGGTTCTCAACACTTATTTAGAGTACTTTCAGAGAAACACAAAGATAGATTAAGTACTTATAATTTCAGATGCATTTTTATACAAAATTATAGAAAAATTCAGAAGAGAAATAACATGTCTTCATTTTTTTAGTATTGACCAAGATCATTCGTAGAAATCTCTGCAGTAGCTTGTGTTTATATATATTTATATACAGACCTAGGTATGAGTGCTCTGTTAAATCTCACATTCCAACCCAGTAGAGGGCAATATAAGTATATGCTCAAAAGCCAAAGATTTCCTACATCATATTTGACTTGCTAATTACTTGGAAAGAACAAGTAACGTTCTCTCTTCTATGAAAGAAACAGGCAGTCTATGGAGAAGAAGGGCGTGCACTGTTCTTCCTGTGCACTGGAGTTAGAACAGTTAGCAATGGGTGGAAATCAGAGCAAAGTAAATCATTCTTAGGCATAAGAGAAAGTCCTCTAATTGCAAGGACAATTCAACATAAAAGTAGATTTCCTGACTGTGGGATCTTTGTCAAAATCCCAAAATAACCTCTACTTCTCATTTTGGAAGAGGAATGCTGTTACTTAACAACTGTATAAATATTACAGTATAGAAACATCCCTATATAGGTGAGGTAGAGTATCAGTTTCAGAAATGGTCTTTGATCTATGTGCACACTTAGGTCAGTAGGGTCGGATGTAAGTTTATGGTTACGAATGGCATCAAGAAATGATCCCTAAAGAAAACAGAAAAGCACAGAACTTGGAGATATATAAAATTACTTTAATTTACCAGTCTTATTCTGGTTCAATCCTTTCTCTGCAAAGTTCAAATTGTATCTGTATATTTGATAAAAATTTTTGAAAGGAGACAAGAAAGAGAATCTCTTATTATTATTCTTTCTTTCAAAAAAGACATTGTGAATATAGCATTCAGAATAATATGTGGGCTACTACTATCTCCTAAAAGTTTTTGAGTTAGTTAATATAAATGTATAATAAAACTCTATCTTCAGAACAGTAGTACAACAATTACTATTACATATTATAATTCCCTCTGCTGACACAAAGGTATAAGTCAGTCTTTCCTCAACATGTCCCAAACCCCACTAAATCTCTGCAGAAATGAGAATGTACATATCTTAAGGAGTAATAAACTGGTTAAAAAAAAGGGGAAATAATATAATACAGTCACAATAATGTCAAGTAGCAGATTAATCATAGAATCATAGAATCATAGAATGACCTGGGTTGGAAGAGACCTTAAAGAACATCTAGTTCCAATCCCCCTGCCATGGGCAAGGACACCTCCTGCTAAATCACATTGCTCAAAGCCCCTCCAATCTGGTCTGGAACACTTCCAGGGATGAGGTATCCACAGCTTCTCTGGGCAACCTGTTCCAGTGCTTCACCACCTTCACAGTAAAGAATCTGTTCCTAACATCTAATCTAAACCTACTCTCATTCAGCATAAGGACACTCCCCCCTTGTCCTGTCACTACAGTTCCTAATGAAAAGTCTCTCTCCAGCTTCCCTGCAGGCCCTGCTCAGGTACCGTAAGGCTGCTGTGAGGTGTCCATGAAACCTTCTCTTCTCCAGACTGAACAGCCCCAGCTTGCTCAGTCTGTTTTCACAGGGGAGGTGCTTCAGTCCTCTTGGCAACTTTGTGGCCCTTCTCTGGACTTTCTCCAGCAGTTCCATGTCATTCTTACGTTGGGGACACCAGAACTATATGCCAGAGGGGATCTCAAGACAGCAGAGAAGAGCGGCAGAGTCACCTGCATTGACCTGCTGGCCACACTGCTTTGTGATAAAGCCCAGGATACAGTTGACTTTCTCGTCTGCAAGCGGACACTGCTGGCTCTTGTTGAGTTTTTGTCAACCATCACCCCAAGTCCTTCTCCACAGGGCTACTCTCAAACACTTCTCTGACCAACTTGTATTTATCCCTGAGATTGCTTGGATCCAGGTGTAGCATCTTGAACATCTGAAAAAAAAAGCTTGCCCTGTGAAGAATGAATTGCTCTTAAAGATCTTCTGGAAGCATCACAATCAAACATCCAAAGACAAAACTGCAAGGAAAATGGTAATCAAAAGAGATATAAAATTATATATGTTATACTTTAATCATAAAGTGAGTCTACACTCCTACAGCAGAATTAGAAAGAATAGATATAAAATATATTTTACACCTGGGTAGAGTCCATTCTTCTATCTTGTGTTCTTTTTTGATTGTTGATATTCAGAGGCCAAAAATGCAGGCACAGTGGCGAAACAGGAGGAGACTTGAGGTTTAGAGTAAGAGAAGCTGAACAAGTGGATAGGAGAAAGCATAGGGAAAACAAAGATAAAGAAAACAGCAGGAGATGGAAAGAGCAGGAGAGTATCTGGGATCCCTTTAATTCACACCATTCTAGAAGGTGTTTAAGACCCTGAGGGAAACAGTAAAAGGGATTCATTATAACAGGTATAGCTTATTAATCTAGCCTTGGAAGAAAAATTGATTTTTCTCAAAGAGGAAGGAAAAAGTGGTTTACAGAAATGTATCTCCATGGAATACAACTCACACATGGAAATTATTGCTGCAGGCTATTCTATTGGAAAATTGTGCATGGTAGAAAACAGTATTCTGTAAAAAAGGTAAGTTTTTCAGCTTAGTCTGGTATAGATAACACTGCAGTAGTAACCTGTGTCTGTCTTCATAAAGTGAAGTATATAGTAATCATCAGCTACATTTCTGAAGAAAATTGTTCTGTGACATCCTGTAACAAAATTGTATATGAAATATTTATGTTTCGCCTATCCAGAGCATTCTTCCACCAGGGCAATAGAATTTGAGGGTTAGAGGAACCCGCGACAGTAGTAGTAGTGTCTTTGCACTTTTTTTCTTTGTTTACCATTGAATCATAGAATCATATAATGGTTTGGGTTTGAAGAGATCTTAAAGTTCCAGCCTGCTTCCGATGGACACGGATACTCTCCACTAGACCATGCCCAAAGCCCCATGCAGCCTGATCTGGAACATTTTCTTGTATAGTGCATCCACAGCTTCTCTGGGTAACCTGCTCCAATTCCTGGGGATCTCTATTGCAGAAGCTGGTGTTCTTTTTCTATGAAAAGCTTTATTATTTGTGTGCTGACCTTCACTGTTCAGGCTATTCAAGGCAGTTAATATCCCCTAAATTTAGGCATATATATGTAGAAACGTAGTCTGAATTATTTCTGGTTGTCCCACTAGTCAATAGGCAGAGATGCTTATTCAGTCCTAAAATTGGTGGCTAAAACACAAGTGATGCCTTTCGAGAGATGCCCTAGTTTCTCTAGGACTATAGGGAAAGCTATATGGTAATTACAGAATCACAGTATCACAGAATCCCAGAATGGGTAAGGTTGAAAGGGATCACAGTGGGTCATCTGGTCCAACCCCCCTGCTCAAACAGGGTCATCCCAGAGCACATGGCACTGCATTGCATCCAAACAGTTCTTGAATATCTCCACTGATGGAGACTCCACAAACTCTCTGGGCAACCTGTTCCAGTGCTCAGTCACCCATACAGTAAAGAAGTTTTTCCTCATGTTCAGATGGAACTTCCTGTGCATCAGTTTCTGGCCACTGCCTCTTGTCCTATTGCTTGGCACCATCAAGAAGAGCCCAGATCCATCCTCTTGCCCCTCCCCCCCCTCTTCAGATACTTATAGACAGGGATGAGGTCCCCTCTCACTTGTCCCTTCTCCAGGCTGAACACGCCCAGATCCTTCGGCCTGTCTTTGTAGGAGAGATGCTCCAGTTCCCTAATCATCTTCACTGCCCTCCACTGGACCCACTCCAGGAGCTCCATGTCTCTCTTGTACTCACAAGTCCAGAACTGGACGTAGCACACCACAAGTGGCCCCACTAGGTGTGAATAGAGGGGCAGGATCACCTCTCTTGACATGCTGCCAATGCTCTCCCTAATGCACTCCAGGGATACCATTGGCCTGCTTGGCCACAAGGACACACAGCTGTCTCATGGACAGCTGGTTGTCCACCAGGGCCTCCAGGTGCTTCTCCACAGAGCTGCTTTCCAGCAGGTCAGTCCCCAACCTGTGCTGGTGCAGGGGGTTATTATTCCCCAGGTGCAAGACCCTGCACTGGTCTTTGTTGAATTTCAGACACTTCTCTTTCCACCTCCCCAGCCTACTGAGGTCCTTCTGAAGGGCTGGAAAGCCACCCCTTCCCAGTTTGGGTCATCAGTGAACTTGCTGAGGAGGCACTCTGTCCCTTCATCCAAATAACTGCTGAATAAGTTAAGCAATACTGTTCCCAGTATTGAGCCTGCAGGGACACCTCTTGTGACAGGCCTCCAACTAGACCCTATGCCAATGTTTGTGACCCTCCAGGATCTGCCACTCAATCAGTTCTCAATCCACTTTACTGTCCTAAACCCAGTCCACACTTCCTTAGTTTAGTTATCAGGATATTGTGAGAGACAGCCTTGCTGAAGTTAATGTAGACAATATTCAGCACTCTCATCCATCCAGGTAGTTGTTTCATGTAGAAGGCAATCAGGTTCATCAAGCCTGATTTACCTTTAGTGAAACCATGCTGAGTACCCCTGATTACCTTCTTGTCCTCCATATGAATAGAAATGGCCTCCAGAATAAATCTTTTCCAGGGACTGAGATGAGACTGACTTGCCGGTAGTTCTCTTGGTCCTCCTTCTTGCCTTTTTTGAAGACCAGGGTGATATTTGCTTTCTTCCAGTCTCCAGACACCTCTCCTGACTATCACAACCTTTCAAAGATGCTCATGTGCAGATTTGCTATAGTGCTGACCAAGAACCTCAGCACTTCTGGACGCATTCCATCAGGGCCCATAGACTTGTGGATGCCAAGTTTGGCTTGGTATTCTCTAACCCAATCCTCCTTGACCAAGGGAAAGTCTTCCTTACAACATTCCTTTCTTCACCCTTGTACCTGGGTCAGAGATTCCTGGCAGCTGTTCTCATCAGTGAAGAGCAATGCAAAGAAAGCATTCCATAACTCTGCTTTTCCTCCATCCTTTGTTACCAAGGTCCCCCCCCACCTTTAGTAATGGGCCCACTTTGTTTTTCTTTTGTTATTGATGAATTTGAAAAATACAAGTTTTCAAGTTTTTTGGCCAAGTTGTCCTTGACATCCTTTGCCAGATTTAATTCCAGATGGGCCTTGGCCTACCTTGTCTTATTTCTACTTACTCTGACAACATCTGCATATTCATTCAAGTAGCCTGACCCTGCATCCATTTCCTGTGTGTTTTTTGCTTACTCCTCAGTGGTGACAGGAGTTCTTTATTCATCCACACAGGTCTCTTGCTCCCTTTACCCAATTTCTTACTCATTAGGATGCAACATTCTTCAGCCTGGAGAAAGTGATCCTTGGATATCAACCCGGTCTCTTGGACTCCTCCTCCCTGCAGGGCCTGCTCCCATGGGATTCTTCCGAGAAGAATTAATTTAGACCAAATTTAAGTTTAATTTAATCTCTAATTAAATAGAGATTAATCACTCCTTTAAGGTCACAGCCTCCTCAGTCACTGAATTCACTTTGAGGCGTCATATAATATATAATATTATGTACCTATACATAATGTATATAATTTTATGTATAGAACATAATATAGATTTTATATAGTGGCTCCATTTTGAAAAAGATCCAGCACTAGCAGAGTGACATTTCATCTAGTGTGTTAGAGTCAGTGCAGGGAGACTCAGGTGTTGAGATCGAAGAAGCTACTTCATGTGTGTGTGCGCATGTGCATGCGTGCACCAACATCTGCTCAAGTTCCATGCAGAAAACAAGAATTTACTGTTTTCCTTGCAAGGATACGTAGCTGAAGACAGCTTTTTCTTGTTTTTCACATGATTCTAACATCAATCCAGATTAGCACGGGGAAAGGAGTATCGTGGCATCTACAATTCATACAATGACAGCGGCAAATGGATGACTTGTCCGTGATGCTATGTCCTCATGCGGGTAGCAGCTGAGGCATTCAATAGTGTTTCCAGAAGTTGATCCTGCTTCTGCCTGAGTGCCTTAATGGGCTCATGAAACTTTTTGGCTAGCACAACTATCTAATGATAATGATAATGAGGCCTACTGCCTTTCCACAGAACCAAGTCCACTTGTCAGAGCACTTAACTAGTCTGCTGAAGATACAGTCAACTAATGCTTCTGAAGAGTGCTTAATATTCTGGGCACTTTAGATGGCCCTTATTCCATACACCTCTGAACACAGTGTCCAACAGGATTAGCTAATTATAAAAGGAAATGTATAAAAAGGACAGAGGAAAAAATTTTAAATTTAGCCCTTTCACAGTTTAAATGTAGATCTATCCATGGACTAAAACTGGTCATTTCTTAAAAAAAAAAAAA
>VXAY01006531.1:1038368-1064045 GCA_013399855.1 Oxyruncus cristatus
AAAAAAACCTACAAATAAGTCAAAAACCTTATTAAGCAGAACAGCCATTGTAACCATGTCTCTGTTTCTCTCATTAGATTAGAAATGTTGTATTGACTTAAATACTTCACTCTTTCTCAAGGATAACATGGATGGGAATCTTAATTATTTTTTAATTAAGTAACCAAAGTCCATGGAGGACCACAAACCATTAAAAAAAAAAAAAAAATCCTTTGAAATCTTTTAGGAATTTGATTTTGCTGTGTGAAAGAAAACAAAGCATGATGAGAACAGCAGCACATGTGTACATTGCACCATCAGGAGAGGGGTTAATGTATGTGCAGAATGAGATCTAAAGTGGCCTCAGCTGAGTCTACTTACTGATCCACTCAAAAAAAATTGGCTTGTAATGCTTTTTGAGACAATTTTTGCTCAGCTTCAGTTGTAGCTTTGCTCAGCTTTGTAAGACACTTAAGCAATTAGAGATAATAAAAAATATGCTTACCTTCCTTAGAAATATGTTTCTGTTGTTACTTGCAAGGGCCTCTACACACTTAACTTCTCTTGAAAATCCCAGAGGGTACATATCTGCACATTTTCATACTCAGATACTTGCATGAACCCACATAGTAACTGAATTTTCCTAACCTGAGGGAATTCTCCCAAGCTGAAGGAAAGGGCAGAATTACAAGAATCAAGTGCTCAGCTTGAATCATTAGTTAATTTTATTAGCCATCTAATCTGGATCCTCCTATTTTTTCTGCCTTCTAACTTAGTATTTAAAAATTCTTAAGCAACTATTGCTGATTTTTAGGAAATCAGGTTACTACGTTAGTCATGATCCTTAGAAGATTTAATTGTAGAATCTCAGGAAATCTTTGCCACGTGTATATATTTCTATGAATGACAGTTATACACAGGTAACTTGTAAGTTCCCATAGTAGTTTTTCATCTGATGGAAAAGAGGACCTTTGTAAGTTCTGGTCATTACAACTACTGACTCGGGAGCCGAACAAGCATCTTGTACTTGCTGAATTAAGCTAATTTTTATGATCTTAACATCTAAGAGGTTCTTCTGTGTGACCCATTAAAAAGACTTTTCCGAAACTCGAGAGTAACTGAAAGAGACCACATAAAGAGCACTTAGCAGTCTTGATACACTGTTGTAGGGTAACCCAGGCTGGATTTCAAAAGTGCCTTCATTGTGTTTATAACTGGCTTGTGGAGCATTACAAACTATAAACACTCTATGAAACAGTTTTAATTTACACATTCATTTACTGAACCATACGCAGTTAGAAGCGATCATGTTGTAGTTTCTAAGAGACATTTTCTAATTCGACCACTTTTTTTGTTAAAAATGTGATGTATTAAAATCTGTATCAACTTTGGCTAAGAAATGGTAGCTTTAGCCTTAAATATTTTCATATTCAATGATGATAAATTAGGAAGTCTTATGTTTCTGTGACAATTGTTAATGCCTGTGAATATGTTGTGTTACACAGTTTAGTGTTACATTGTGCATGAGTTTTGTTAAATACTGGAGTTAATGTCCTAGTTTTTATTCTTTTTTTCCACATAAAATCTGATGTTTTGCTTTTTAACAGATAAATTTCCACTCCCTTCTGTGAATAAATGTTTCATGCATTGAAATATGCTGTCATTTTCATAATTCTGGTGACATTAACATCACTTCTCGTGACAATTAATTTCAGAAAGCAGCTTGAAAGAGATGACTTTCCACTAAACAATTATTTTTGTAGAATTGTGAAATAAACTTATTGCAAGAATTTCTCTGCTTGTCTGATGATAGCAATTAAGTCAATTTGAGTCACATGAGAAAAAAAATGGTTTATAATTCTCAAGGATAATGGCCTGAGACTCTGGAGAGAGACATTTTCCCTCTTAGCATGTAGTTATATTTATAATAGCTTTGGAACAGTAGTCTTTAGAAGTTTTCAAAGAGCTGGCCCAGAACCCTGATAATTATAAATGCTGATTTTTTGGTAGATCTTAGAAGAAAAGCAAATTCCAAACATCTTGAAGAAAAACAATGCCGTGTCAATAATTAGAAAGTATAAATAGAAATTATCCATACAGTGATAGGTCTTTCAGTCTGATTTTGTTCATGAAAATATGATGGAACTGTTCAAGCTGGACTCAGTTAATAAAAAAGGTCTGCAGATTAATCGTGTGGCACATCCAAAAAAAAAAGAAAGAAAAAGAAAAGGGAAATTACAAGTTTTTATTACACTGGTAGATGTCAACATCATATATTTCATTTTCTGGAAGACATTTTAGTCACTTTATAAAACTAAGGTAGACTGCAAAATAAACCTTGCAAATATTAAATGTATTAAACTTGATGAAAATAACTGTTATATTTTGAAATATGTCAATAGATAATTATGTCCGGAAGTTTGCATTTCCAGAAATATTTTGCAGAGCCTAGATCTTGGTATTAATGAAATTAACACCTTTATCTGTACATTGGTAGAAAACATGTAACCAGTACTAATAAATTGTGCAAATCAACTCAACGGTCTAGGGAAGCCTCAGCTAAGAGTGAGCTAGACAGTCTCCAAAGGCTCCAAGCAAACTTGAAATATGCTTTTAACGAGGGCAAATGGGAACTGACCTATCTGACAAAAGAGCAAATAATCTATACATTCGAACGTGGTACTTTTAAGGAATGATCTGGAAGGATAATCAAATAAACATAAGCTTTCAGAATAGCTTTGTTACCAGGAGGGTTGTGTTACAGAAACTTGGGTCTATAAGCTCACCCTTTCTGTGAGTGTAGACATGAGAAGCAGCTCAGTTGATATTAGGACAGCCTGTAACATTAAAAAAATGAAAAAAAAAAAGGAATGGAGAAAGGAGATGGATAGATTGGACCAGTCCTATTAAAAAAAAAAAAAAAAAAAAAGAAAAAACCAAGAAACTGGATCATAACTTACATCACCCACAGATCAGCAAGAACCCCAACACCAACATTCGTGGAACCTCTCAGCCACCTCCTTCCCCTTTTCCAGTGTTGAGGAGCACAGGTGACCCTTCTGGTCCCTCCAGGATGAGGTGGGTTCCTTTTGGAGCCTCTGCCCAGCCAGGCAGTGGCCCACCAACATGAGAGTCTAAAGGGTGAACCAGGACCAGAAAAACAGCTGCCAAGGCCAGCCAGCTGACCTCTGGCATTGCATGGACAAAAGATGCATTGCTCTCTCCTTGCTAAACTTTCCCCTTTTTCTGTGGATTTGTTCATTTCCAAGAAAAGTCAAGGGCATTTTCTGAAACTGTGCTTTATGGACATTATTTCTGAATCCTTTTCAATCATACTTTTCATGTGCAGCCCATAGTACACTAAAGAGACCACTTTTTGGTTAATTTCCAATAAAAGGGGATAGAACTAGAAAGGTTATAATATCTTTGTATTTAGCAGTGATGTGGTTGAAATACAGTTGCTGTGCTCATGTTTTAGCAGTTGCAGTGCAAGGAGAGAATATTGCTACATAGAAGATCCACAAGGATGGTTAAAGGACTGAGAAACAAGCATTGTCATCAAGGATTAAGAAAATATTGAATTAAAATATGTAATATTATGTCAGAGTAAAATTACCTATAGGCATCTGATAATAGTGTCTTTAAAAAATTTTGGCAATAGACATTTGTAACAGCAGAATGAGATATAGCAAAGCTTGGTAACTGGGTGAAGAAGAAGCTAGAGAAATTCTCAAATGTGCAAAAAGGAAAGTATCAAAAAATCTCTGAGCAGTTGTATTCTGTTATTCATCACTGAAATTATTCAAATTGAGGTAATTTATCCCTAAAAGATATGTGTTCTAGTTCAAAATATATTAGTTACAGTATATACATTGAATTTCATCTTATGAAAGGTAACATTATACTGTGGCTTTATCAACTAAGTCAACAAGATTTCCAAAGTATCTCAACTAGAAATGGTTAGGCTCTATTTAGAAAATAAACTGTATTACAAAGGAAGGATGGAACCATATACTCACTTTCAAATTTATATACTACACATTTGTATCCTAACTTCTGTCTTCACATCTCTAGCTGTTTCATATCGCTTTGGGCTTGCACAGTAATTAGCATGAGAACACTGATGTTTGCCCCATTTAGACCTACTAAACACTCCTCTGAAGGTAGTGGGTGACTGTTCAGTCTAATCGATTGAATGACACCTTTGGCACAACAGATTGATTTTATTGATAAATCACTCTCTTGCATAATAGTCATCTCTATGCTGAAACCATACAGGGCAATTCACCAATTGTATAAATATATAAATAAATATATCTTTTTTTAAATTTATTTGGGCATTATTCTTATCATTGCAGGTGCCATAAATTTAGAAGGTTAAATCCTATTTTCTAAAGTCCTTTGCACTCTAATCCTCAAAGGAATTTAAGTCTCCAAGAGTCATTAATATAACAGGGATATAATGCAGTAATTATCACTAGTTAGTAAATGAAATACCATACATCACTGTTGAAAATATGACTGGGCCATCTGAATCACTCAGGCAACATCAAGTACATAGAAACTGTGATAATAAACTCTGTTTCTCAAATAATAACAAATGTTTACATATGCACTGCCTGATTCTCCAGTAACAGTAGCTTGTCATTAAATTATTTGTCAAACTATAGAAAAGTTTAGAATTCTATAAAGCTCATGAACTTTGCTTACTAAAACTCAAAGATATGATCCAGGTCAATACTACAAAGAAATGTCTGTGCAATCTAATGAATAACCACATTTTTTACTTATCTCGAAGAAACCACTGTCCATAATTATCAAATCTCCCACTGGACAGATGTGCAGTGTAATATTCTCGTTTCTTCCATGTAGAAATTAAACCCACTTCTAAGTAACTTGTTGGTCTTCTCAGTCCTGCTTCTGAACAACAGCAAAGGTCACTCTCTGAAGTTCTTATTCATTAGATTTGCATTTTGAGTATACTTGATAGCACTGCAGAAAAAAGTGCCTGAGGACTGTAGGTGAGTCCTTGTTATTGATAACCTCATTAGATCTAGCATTAAAAGACACATTAATTAACTTGTAGAAAAATAAAGGAATGTATAAAAAAAGTGCTGGTACTGTCAACTGGATTACTATCATTATTAGAAGTACTTTTAGAGAGAGAATAACATTGCTATAAGAGAAGGAGTTTCGCTGCTGATTTTAAATCTTGCGGGCGCATGCTGCTACCATCAACTTAGAGAGGGTGTGTGGTTCACCCACAACCCTTCACCAGAGTGCTTCTCTGATAAAGCAACTATCCAGAGAACAGAGAAAGTAAATTGTTATTCACCTGAAATTGTACATAGCTCGAATGCAAGGAGAAACTCAGCATGCTCGGTTAACATGCCAGTGCTTCTGCCCTTGATTCCATGAACTTCAGAGCTTGTGGGGAGGCCATTCAGTCCAGTAATGTTGTTTTGGAATGAGAGGATTAATGATTAATGGTGGTCTGAGACTTACAGCTCCCTTACTGCTAAATTTTTGAGGCTTCAGAAGTTTGTTCATACTACATCAGGATGAAAGGAAAGCCTTCAGATGTTTTGCAAACTAATAAAAAAAAGAACCATAGTGATGACTCTATGATCAAGAGGCTCCTTTTTTCATGCAAGTTTTCTTCTTTCCCCTGGGAACAGACTAGAGACTGTATGCTGAACTACAAAAGTTTTTCATTGAATATGTTATCATGATAAAAATAAAATTTTCTGAAAATGTTTTGCCTGTTCACTTGAAGAATTAAACAATAGTCCAAGGTGCTTTAATAGCACAGAGCCCTAGATATGTCACGACTGTAATTCACTGAAACATAAGACCATATATGGAATTTGGCTCTCAGATTATGCTTGTAATGACTTCATAGGTAAAACTGTATCAAATACATCTCTCTTCTTGGACTACCAACAGCATTCAAGACTCTTATAATTGATTTTCAAAATGATCAGAGGTAAAAACCTCAAATGGGATCTCTCAAACTCTGTTTGGAGACATTCTTATTCACCTGAAAACACTTAACTAGAGCAATTAGGTTTGCCATGAGTTTCTTCTTCCTCATCTACTTCCTTAAAATAGCCTGCTTTTGTTGAAAATTTCTGGTTTCTAGGTTTCTGGTGTTGTGATTTAACCCCAGATGGCAATTAAGAACCATGCAGTTGCTCACTCACATTTTCCCCAGGTGGGATGGGGAGGAAAATAAGGAAAAAAAAAAAAAAAAAAGTGAAAACCATAGGTTGAAAAAAGAGCAGTTTAAGAATTGAAATAAAATAAATATAAAAATAATAATAATTATAATATGGGTGCATAATCAATCTTAGGGCATATACATTTCCAAAATTAACATTTAGTCACAGATTGTTGAAAATATATGGCAATATGTATATATAGTAATTTGCAGTAATTATTTCATAAACAGGTAAAAATCAAATTAAAAGGAAGACATTTGGAAATATATTTAGATTGCTTTTGTCAGACCAAGTCAACCTTCAAAGAAGCTTGATCTTTAGGTAAGTGAGAAGAAAATTTCTTCTGAAATTTCTTCTCTCACAGAAATAAAATTAATGTCTTTTATTTCCTTTTTCCATCCTATGTAATGTCATTACCACAATATTGTCTATTCCACTGGTAAAATCTTACTAGTAAATTGACAATTTTCCATGCTATTCTGAATTACTATAAAAAAATGTGTGATCAACCTTTGTGCTGATCAGAAATTCATAATAAAAATAATTAGATTTTAATTAGTTCTTTCAATAGTCTATTTCTGAAATTTGTTACAGATAATCAGTCACTATACTAAAGTAGCCCAGAAATAATTAACATTCAGCTTTCTGGCACTAATCACCGGAACCATGTCTTGCTTCCTAGTATTTAGGGCAGTCCTTGAAAATAATGTGATAAAGCACTCAAGAGCATTCAACCAACTAGCGTGCTTGGATGAGTGAGCTTTCCAAGCCATCTGATTTTAAAAGTGGGTGCCTCATGCTGTAGAATATTGTCTCTGCTGAATTTCTGAAAGACTGTTCCATTAAACGATGGGATTGGAGAAGAAAACTGCAATCAGAATGTATTAAATCCTAAATTTATAAATTAACACAGTTTTCCATTTGTGCAGTAGATAGAATAAGGATTACACTCTTTGTCTTGTTTTGCTTATGATTTATGAGATTCATAAATCTCTCAATATTATCTTTGTCTTAAAATTTATTATTAAAGATTCACATTTCATTGTAAAAACATCCCACAAGTTTTAGGAAAAAAATTCAACATGTTCACAAGATAAAACACAGCTGAAAATTCCTGTTGATTAATAGATGCCAATAATTAAACAAATTAGCAAAGTTTTCTGTGTGTCGGATAAATTCGCACAGAGCACTTTAAAAAATATATCTGTTATTCAAAGTCACGTCATGCTGTCAAGCAGAACCTGCAAATTATGACCTATTTATTCTCAGGCGGCTTTTATCAAATGTACCAGGTAAGTGTCTGACTTATACATTTGGGTTGGTTAAGTTTCCAATCTACTAATAATAGTACTTAACTAGAAAAATCTCAAAGCACAATCGTAGGTTTTTTTCCTTAAGTATTTGAAAATCAATAATCTGTGATCCAATGGGGAAAATGAGATCTATAGTGTGTTATTAGAAACAATTGCACAATTTTAATCTAGATGATGAAACAAATTCATTTATGTCTATACTTTCTATCTTACATCTTAAAAATAAGATGTATGCAACTGTTAAAAGTTTGGGTTTATTTTTTACATCAGAAAAACAAAACTACAGAAATGCCTTGTGAAATACCTTATGCAATGAAACATTTTATATGTGCAAAAAATGTTGACTTCCTCATTTGTTCTAATATTTCCTAATTTTTCCTGTTAATTTATAATACCTATGAGACTCCTTCGTAGTTCCTTAAAGAATTTGGAGATCTTCTATCACAAGTGATAGAAATGTGTAAGAGATTGAAGCCTGTTAATGAGTGTGACATTGCTTTACATACATGTTCCTGTGCTGCTAAACTGCAATCCAGCTAGATATCATGAATTTCTAGATCTATAGAGCCACATTTGCCTTACTGTATCCAGAATTGCCTCCCATTTCCCACATCCAGACACATTTCTTGGTATCATCCTGTATTGGAGCCAGATCTGGGCATCATTAAGTCTCACCCATACTCACATGCCTTCATTTTCACGCAAAGCAATGCTAGGGACAGGAGCCATTGCAAAACATCTTGAAAATTGCATCTAAACACAGCCTATTTGCCCATCCATGGAGAGGAATTGGGTTTTTTCTCTATATTGGTGAGTGAGAAGGATCAGGATTACTCTAATAATGCTGTGGCTAAAAGCCCCAATATGCTTGCTCCATTTTCAGTCAACTAGTGAAATCAGTGTTAGTTGCTCTTTCAGTCTTTCTGCCCCTAATATGAATTTCAGAGACCACCTGTAAGTTATACAAGTGCCTGTCTGACTGGCTTCATCTTAGAAGAATCTCACCATTCGCAAGCCTAGGATGACTACATTGTACTCCCTAAATGCAAACCAAAGCTGAGTACTGGTAGCTCTCACTATGGCTGTTGTTCCCACCACTGAATTGAATTAGTTGCACATTTTCATTTCAAACAAACAAACAACAACAACAAAAGCTGAAAGTGATTTGCAAGAAATTATTGTAAGGAACTAAGATGTGGGATGCCCACATAAAGTTCTTCCAAGAGATTTTGCTCTTTCAGGAGTGAGCTCAGTGATGGGGAAGGTCACTTTCAGCTTCCAAAAACCTCACTAGCTGCTGTGAAAAACAATAAAGATTAAAATGTCAAGGAGCTCCCAGAGATGTAGAAGATCAAGGAAAATTTGCAGAATGACCTGAAGATTAAATCTCTCAAGAAGAACTGTAGAACAAACACACTAGGAGATGCTTAAAGCTAAAGCTTTCTGCAGTAATTCTAGCTTCCTGGAAGATGCTGTGATTTGTCACACACCTCCTCATCAAAGGAACTCAAAACAAGATTTCTACCTGGAGGTACTAGCTCAGTCCTCTTGCTTTCATCACGATCCACATGGCAAGTCTTTTACTCCATCTGATAATAGAACAACTGAATGGTTTAAGACATACGTGCTCTTTCCTGAGACTTTTTTGTGTTCACAGTCAGTCCTGCAGACCAAAGAGGGTAGGTGGGATGTGGCTTCCTCAGCTCCTAACATAGTTCTGATTAATTTCTGTCCCTAGGGTGTACTTGTAAAAAAGAGGAACACATGGGTCTACTTTCCTACTTCAATCATCCCAATCAAGTCATTCCTTTGATCAACATCACAAATCACAGTACATTCCATATTCTACAGCAAATAAGTGAAGGGTGTGCTGTAGATTGATATCCAAATGGCACATAAAAGATCTGGAGCAGAGATCAAAGATGAAAATGTTATTTTTTGACATGTCAGTAGTCCTGTGTAGTACTATATTGCTCCTTTATGTCTTTGGCTAACAAGGGTTCTGAAAACAGGCTGTCTCAAAGAGCTGTTAGGGGAAAACTCATTTTCTGTTCCTTATCACTTTTATCTGTTGGCTATTCAAAAAGCTACCACACAAACCTTTTATTGGCTGTTTTCTAATTTGATCAAAAAACAGCTGAAAAGGCATAAAAATATGTGTCCATACAAGGAATACCTAAAACCATCACTGTGCTTTAGGTCACACAACCTCATTTTCCAGCCCATTAAATGCTTATATATTGCTTCCATTTTCATGGCGCTTATATATGGCTTCGATTATCATGCTCCCTCTGGCGAGACACAAAAGTTCTGCCATCTCCTTCACAGATGGAAAACAAGATCAACACTGAACTTGTTTTGCCCTATTCTCTCTACAAGATATGCTATGCCCTGCAAGGCAATCATTCAATCCTAAAATTGGTGGCTAAAATACAAGTGATGCCTTTCAAGAGATGCCCTAGTTTCTCTAGGACTATAGGGAGAGCTATAAGGCAATTACAGAATCACAGAATCACAGTATCACAGAATCCCAGAATGGGTAAGGTTGAAAGGGATCAATCACAGTGGGTCATCTGGTCCAACCCCCCTGCTCAAACAGGGTCATCCCAGA
Source organism: Oxyruncus cristatus (assembly GCA_013399855.1). Lineage (NCBI taxonomy): Eukaryota > Metazoa > Chordata > Aves > Passeriformes > Cotingidae > Oxyruncus > Oxyruncus cristatus. Next base: position 1,048,493 of record VXAY01006531.1, read on the forward strand.
GCACATGGCACTGCATTGCATCCAAACAGTTCTTGAATATCTCCACTGATGGAGACTCCACAAACTCTCTGGGCAACCTGTTCCAGTGCTCAGTCACCCACACAGTAAAGAAGTTTTTCCTCATGTTTAGGTGGAACTTCCTGTGCATCAGTTTCTGGCCACTGCCTCTTGTCCTATTGCTTGGCACCATCAAGAAGAGCCTGGATTCATCCTCCTGACACCCCCTCTTATAGGTGGGGGGGTGTCAAGAGGATGGATCTTATAGATACTTATAGACAGGGATGAGGTCCCCTCTCACTTGTCCCTTCTCCAGGCTGAACATGCCCAGATCCTTCGGCCTGTCTTTGTAGAAGAGATGCTCCAGTTCCCTAATCATCTTCACTGCCCTCCACTGGACCCACTCCAGGAGCTCCATGTCTCTCTTGTACTCACAAGTCCAGAACTGGACGTAGCACACCACAAGTGGCCCCACTAGGTGTGAATAGAGGGGCAGGATCACCTCCCTTGACATGCTGCCAATGCTCTCCCTAATGCACTCCAGGGATACCATTGGCCTGCTTGGCCACAAGGACACACAGCTGTCTCATGGACAGTTGGTTGTCCACCAGGGCCCCCAGGTGCTTCTCCACAGAGCTGCTTTCCAGCAGGTCAGTCCCCAACCTGTGCTGGTGCAGGGGGTTATTATTCCCCAGGTGCAGGACCCTGCACTGGTCTTTGTTGAATTTCAGACACTTCTCTTTCCACCTCCCCAGCCTGCTGAGGTCCTTCTGAAGGGCTGGAAAGCCACCCCTTCCCAGTTTGGGTCATCAGTGAACTTGCTGAGGAGGCACTCTGTCCCTTCATCTAAATCATCGATGAATAAGTTAAGCATTACTGGGCCCATTACTGAACTTCTAGTGACAGGCCTCCAACTGCCTGTTGTCACTGATTGCGACCCCCTGGGATTTGCTATGTTTTCTTTCTCAGAAATCCTGTGCTTTCTTTCTTCTTTGTACATTTTAAAATTTATTGGCACAGATGGTCCACTCATATATGTAAAATTGACCATCTGAAATAACCATAAAAGAAAGCATATGCGTAGCTGTTTGCAGAATCATGGCTTCAATATGCACATCATAAATCCAAAGAGGGCTGCCCATAGCTCCTGATGGGCAGCCATATAAGTGGACATCTAAGGAGCCATCAGACACTTCTCTTCCATGTTTTTTAGGAGTGGTCTACATGCCAAGGCACATACCTATACAGTAAAAGAGAAATGCAGGCACTTCTTCCTGTGCTTCTGTTTCTCAGATTGAGGTTTGGGAATGCTTACAGTGGGACAAGCAACTTATGCCAAGTCACAGTGGTTATTTGCATGGTGGTCATCAGGGTGCAAGGCAGGACTGGATGGTGACTCTCAGAATTAAATAGTCTCTTTTGCTTGAAGTACTCAGCAGAGAATGAATAGCTAATTAGTAATTTGCCTTGGTGTTGTATGGTCAATGTGACTACCCTTGAATTTGCCATTTCATTCAGTTGGGAGGAATTAAACTAAAATAAAGTTCAGAAAAGCCTGGTGCTTTTTTTATTTTTTTTTCCTGTAATCCATTTCAAAGCCTTGAGCTCTTAACACAGAACCTTTTGGCACATCTGAATGCCTTTGTCTGGTTAGCTCTCAGAGAGTGATTTCATGGGGGCATCCTTTCTACTGAGGTTCACAGAAACTTCATACGCTGTTAGCAAGATGTGTCCTTACTGGGCTTTGTATTTGATCATGATTGATGAGGACATGCTTGTGAAGGTGAAATACCAGCATGCTTGTCACCTTTACTGAGCATATTTCCATATTACACCAAGCTATCCTACTACTTGGTACAGAAACAGCTCTGTTTGCTGGAGGTGCTTGTTCCCCAACCTCCTGGGACGGTGCCCAGTTGCAATCACAGCAGTGTTATAGCAGTTCCTTCCTGTCCCTTTGATGTAGCATTTGCTTTTTAAATTCCTGCTGCTTTCACTCATTTTTCTCAGTCGCTTTTTGGCTTGATTTCTGAAGGTACTGGGGCTTTTTCAGGGACAAAGCTTTAATAGGGAGTGCATTTTTCTCCCACCTCACTTTTTGCTAATTCATCGTATTAAAGCTTCAGGAATTTACTAGATCCAACAACCTCTAGAAACACTACAAGGACTACATCAAATACAGCATCCACTAAATAATACTTAGGAGAAGTCAGCCTTAATAACCAAGAAACTGTTTATTTCCCAGCTTCTCTCCTTATTGCCTCAAATTACTGCAGGGGCTTAAGGAGTTTAGGACTCTGGAGGAGACATTTGGTGCCTTGCAGGATGAAACTATTAAATGTTAATTGCCTTACAGCAAATATTGTAAGAACATCACTATCAGCAAAACTGAAGGGAGTCACACACTTTCATCGTCCAAGAAGACTAAGGTGCAGATGGCAAATCTGACATCAACACCAAACCTAAATAAGTTATAAAACGTTTTGATTTAGACTGCCCAGGGTGTTCTATATAATCACAAAGTTTGTTTTTTACAATTTTTATCATAAAGTTGGCAGAGGTTTTATATCTCAACACATAATTTTTAAGGAAAAAGCATGTCAGAGAACATTGGCATTTTTCTCTCTGTATACAGAAGGAGGATGAGGATATAAAAAACTCAAACTGAAAGAACAAGCTGTTGAATCTAGAATTTTTTTCCTAAAGTTAGTGTGGCTAAAATCTAGCAAAATATGTAATCTAGGTATACCTGGGAGCTCAGAATTTCACAAACAAATTGAAATCTACTGTAAATTAACAGTGGAATTGAAGAAAAACTGTAAATATTGTTGTTTATTAGACTCAGCACACTTATTGTTCTTTACGTGAGCAGTGTTACCTCTGCACTCTTGGTTAAGCAACTTACCTTAATGTTTTTAAAACAGAAACAACCCTCATTTCCTTACAACACATCCTACTCCAACATTGGTCCTATCCAACGAACTCTAGTACGAGAAAGATCCAAGTTCATTTTAGGAACTGTCAGACAAGTTTTGACCTCTGTTAGGTCCTATGGACTTCTGTGAGAGTAAGAGGGCGGGATGAGAAGCAGAATTACTCTCTTCTTCTTTCCTACTCATGCTGTGCGAATCATCACAGCATCTGAGTACTTTCCCAAATTAAGACTAAACAAAGAAGACTAATGTCTGTCATGTGAAATTTCCTCTCCATTGCTCCCCCACAGAGAAAAGTTATGTGAATGCTGTGTAGGAGGGACGTTGTGATATTCACATAAACAAAAAAGGTAAATGCATACTATTAAAAATAGTAAAAAAACCGCAGACATGCTTATTTACTACCTGTTGGGAAAGAAAAGCTTACAAAAATGAGTTTTATAATTGAACTGGAAAGGCTTCTAGTTTGTTGACATACTGTTCTTTGAAACAGATTTTCAAATCCCAGACCCAGTTTTCATTCACTGCAAGCTTTCAGGAATGAACACCAGGGTCAAGACTGGAAAGCTAACAGTGTGGACTTAACAGTGGAAAGTGTCATTATTATACACTGAAGAGAAAAAAATAAATGTGAAATAAATCTAATAAATTGAAATTTATGGTGATAGTGTTTGCATTTTTTCCAGTAAATTACAAAAGATAACCAGTAATCCATTGGACAGAGAAACTCTGGAGCATTAGCTCATGTTGCGGGCCACCAATATCAATGCAGATACAAATCCCATCTGTTGCAATTCAAGCCATTCATCCCAATTCTTAGACTTATATATCTTCAGGTCCAAAACTTCTGCTGATGTTAATTAAACCTGTGTTAACTAATCCTGTTATTTCAATGTCTCTGTAAATCCATTGGTTGATATGGTGCTTGCACAGAGTTTGGTTTGTAGGCTTACAGAAACTTTTTGGGTGGAAGGGCCAACATCCCACAATAAGGAGAATACAATGCAGAGACCAGAAGGACATATTCCAGGCCAACGCACATTACCACATCAGACATACACAATCTTACTGCTGCACTCAACATGGAAAATGCTGGAACACTTAAATAAGATATAGGCTAACATCTAATTACTACTGAAATGGCATTGTCTTTACTAGTCAGAAAGCAGGGATGTTACAAATTTCCTAGAGTGAATTACGACAGCCTTTTCTCCAGGTATGCACTCTGCACTCTACCTAGATTCAGTGACAATGCTAACCACTGAACTCATAAGTGCTGGGTGTCCTGACTGCAGTAATTACAGCTCTTCTGCATGAGAAAAACATGGACATGGACAACTGTCTGTCCTGATGGTCCGTGCTGGCAGCTCCCTTACACAGAAATGTTAAGATCTCTGCTGTCAGCAAACTTGGGCCCTCAGCTTTTTGCCTCTCCTTTTTTTCCTTCTCATCAGCAAAATTTTCTCACTCCTAAAATTGCATTTCTTGTGTGTTGATCATGTTGTTATTCTCTTAAATTGGATGTTCTCAACCCTTGCCTTTTTATTTACTTTGAAACACAAACTTCATTTCCAGTTACAACACAACAGTTCTATGGCAGAGTTCCAGGGGAACTCTGAATGGGAGTTGTGAAGAAGTGAAATACCAGATTCACTTTACTTTCCACACATATTTTATAAAGGAATCGCATCCAATATGTAATTGGTTTAACTGTCAGGATTTTCTGATATTCTCCTACATTTAGACTTACTCTATTCCTGGAACTTCTCAAGGTCAGGTTGGATGGTCTATTGGAAGGTGTCTTTGCCCATGGTAGGAGTTTGAACTACATGATCTTTAGGGTCTCTTCCAGCTCATGATTCAATGATTTGACTCACAGCAAACTGATAGATGGGGCCAAGGTTTAAGAGCTTTGGTAATGAAATTAACTTCCCTGCCACTTTCTGTATGTGCAAGCAGGTTACTTGGTGATGCAGAGAGTCTTACAAACAATAGTATAGCTGTCAGCACCACCAGAAAAGTCAGACACCTTTCCTTACATTAAGTTTCAAAATAGGATATGGTCTATCAGCCATATGAGATGATACTGAAGAAATCTCTTCCAAGCCTGGTCAGAGCTGGAGAAATGGGGTTTATCACTAAACAGATGAGGTCTGGAAGGCACAGCTTCTCATATGAGCAAATCTCAGACACAAAAGCAGACCAATGATGCAGTTTGCCCAGTCCCAAGGAACTGAACATCTTCATCTACTCAGTTGTGAAGCAGAACTGAATTTGGCCACTGTCTTCCAGACTGAGCTTGTGTAACCGAAAGGACAACTTTATCCAAGATCTAAATTTATAAAGGGCTATTAAAAGAATGGTTGTTTGAGTAATTTCTTTCATCAAAATGTTTTCATAGAAAGCCCAGAGCACCAAAGGGATTGTGTGTCTGTGCATGCACATGCAATACCATTTGTATTATTTTCTCCTACATGCAGTAATTATGTGTGACTCTTAAAGGCTGCTACTGCTGGTAACACTACAATAAACAGAGCAGAAATAATTTTTAAAATACATGGGCAATGCTTATAGTCCTCTCTTCTTACTATTGGCAATATCACAAATCCACTACTAAGAGAAAAAAGATTATATTATTTGTTTGCTTTGTTTGGGATTTTTTTTTAAGGTTGTATATCCAAGGTCCCTTTCTTGTATTATGTCCTTATCTATTAGGGATTTATATAAAAAAGAAATGTTTTCATATTACTGACTACAGAATCTAAATGTCCTGTGATTTTCATACTGGTCTAAATTAACATAGCACTACTGTTCAAAGAATTCTATTAAATTTGGAGCTGTTTTTTTAATTTATGGCCTTATAATTGAGATCAAACTGTGACCATGATTTTTATGAAATGGTAAGTGAATTAGATTAGTTTAAGATGTTTCTAGCAGCTCAGCATTACAGAAACTCATGAGAAGACCACTCTTTTCCCTGCCTTTTCTATAAAAATGAGAGGCTTTGGGGTGTCTCAGGTTGTTGAGCCAAAATAATGAATAATTTCTGAAATGTGATTATAAAGTTGGCAACTTTATCTACCTACCTCTGACAACACATCAGCCATGAGAAATACCTGATTCTTATAAGTAACAGTTGGTCAGTATAAAAGAGAACCTACAGTTCAAAGTGCTTTGATGTTATTTCATTTTATGTCCTTTGATTTGATTCATAAAGTGGTGGCTGGTAATTCTTTGTAGAGTTCCTCAGCACAACTAAATTTCCAGATGCTTTCCCTCCACTATAGCTGTGGCTATATCTTGGGAACAAGCCTTTTTTGTTAGAGGGTGCCAATTTTAAACATCCGTTTTTCAGGCTAAATTTGCTTTTTGGATTCTGGTCTGTTAACTTCTGGACTGTGACAAGAATTGAAGTGCTCTCAAAAAAATTTATATCATTCTCAAAAAGGCTCTGTTTCCTTTGTTTTCTTGTGTCTAAAGTATTTTACTGGGTAATAACAGCTACATGCCATTTTTTGAATTATTATATTTCAGATGGATTTAGCAAACAACTGATTGATCTAAAAAGGCTTGATTTTTCACATTTGCAAACAGCGGTGTTGTCTAGTGCATTTATAGTTCTGCCTTCTTAGTTTTGAGTCAAACTAGAGTTGAAAAGATGTTGGGTTTCATCAAGGGGAGGAAGAAGAAACTTGGTGAGCAGATTTTGACTTCATAGAAATACAAATTTCCCAGTGATTATCAGTTATCTTTTATTATAGAAGATATAGTGAAATCTAATTTATCAATCTATCTTTCTGGAATCTGTTAAATGAAATAGAGTTTCTCAGTATTTACAGCAATATGCCCTAGATTAGATTCTAGTCAACAATTTCAAAAGGGAGAGAAGGTTTTGACTGATTTCATTTCAGGAATTCACTGTGATTCTTGCTGGAAAAAAAAAAGAGTGTGAGTTCACATTTCTCTGTACAATATTATTGGGTCACGTTTCTGGGTTAGATTCACCCAACTGCACAATACTAAACAACTGAAAAATAGCAAGCTCTTTCCCCTTTTTTAAAGTGTTGTAGGCATATATGTCAGAAAAGAAAGATGAAGTCTTGCTTAAGAGAAATGACATGTGAATTCAAAACAAGAGCAACAGAACAAGATAATAAATACAGGAAATTTTTTGAGGGAGGGAGGCTAAAAATGAAATAATGTGCTGATTTGGCTGTCTGGGTATAACTTTGGAATTGCTTTATCATGTTTAAGTAAATATAAACTAGTCTAAAAGTCTTTAAATAAATAAACTCTAATCCAGAAATCTACTTAGGGAAGTGAGTTTTGACAGGTACATAATAACCATATATGAAAGTAACTATATGCAGCCTGTGAGCTTCCAGTCAGGTGCTCAGCTCATTAAAATGTGATGCCTAGTTGAGTGACAAATTTACAGGTCTTCTTATAATTGGGATTGATGTTGTAATTACAACATACTCAAATGTCAATGCTTTCAGTGAAAGTAAGGTAAATACCTTTCTCCTTTACCCTCTAAATGAACTGTAAGTTTGGGGCATGAAATAGTCTTAAAAAAAAAGAAGTCTAAAAGCATAGGAGCCAACCTCAATGCTGCTCTGCTTACCCTTGCTACAGTTGTCACTGCTTGGAGGAAGTTGCTGAACGTGGCTGTTATGCCTTTGCTTCAGGACTTTGGATACATTAAATATGATACATAGCTGAAATAACGGACCACCGCCTCCTCTTGTTAGTGAAACTGCAGTTCCCAGTCTTCCAAACCGAGTCATAAAGCCAGAGGTCAGTAAGATTGCAAGGGTAATAATAGAAACTAAAGCTAAACAAGTCCAAATGGAGCCATAAAAGACCCATTTTGCACAAACCAGCATATTTTCAAATTAGTGCTTTACAAATCACTGGATTTACACCCATTCGCTATTTTTCATCTGCTGCAAATCTCTCAAAGCATCAGTGATGTTGTTGGTCTATACCTGATGCATCTTACAACAGTGATGGTGGGAGAGGAAAGCTTGCTATAAGTCTGCTTCTCAGCTTGGGGTTGTCACACAGAATGACTGTAAGGCAAAAGGAAATGGAACACATCCTACATATCCTAACATCTGCAATCAAGCAAGGAAACTAAACTGGGAAAAAGCAGGCTATATAAGAGCATTCAGAATTCATGCTGATTTTGAGCTCAGTGTAGCAACACTGAACAGGGATGTTTTCAAAAGATTTTAGATGGTGTCTAATAGCAAAGTTTGAGAAGCACCATTCTCTGCATACATCTCTTGCAGGTCAACACCATTCTATTGTTCTGTGAGAAGGACATTGAGGTAAAAGATGTCCTGATCTCTCAGCATTTGGATAAAGCCATTTGTTTGGAGACTAAAAGCTGAATTTATCATGCAGGAAAATCTATCAGGGAAACTGTCTCTTGATTTTCAGGTGAATATTTCAGAAGTCAGGAAATTGCCACTAAGTTTCCACAGAAGACTTAAATTTTTAAGACAACAACAACAACCACCAAAACCAAACCAAACAAACAAACAAAAGAAAAATAAAACAAGGCAGAAAACCAAGTAAAAACAAACAAAACAAACAAACAAACAAACCAACGCCCTCCCCCCCACCCCCGTATTTTAGTGGAGGTTTGACAAAAACTGTTTTGTATTGGCTTTACTGCCAGTTATTCTCAGTCAAAGCAAAAAGAAATAAAAAGTGAGTAAGGAGGAACAACAATCAAAAAAATATAGGTCCAAGATTTTTTTGGCAGACAACTGCTTATAAAAGCTGCAGTACTTGCACATGGTATATTCCTTCTTGGGGGAGGAATAAATTTATGGAAATATTATCTCTCAGGTTGGTGGAAAACAAAGTCTGTTGTTGGCTAGCTAACCTGTGAGTTGTATCTTAAGGTGATGAAGTCATTGGTCTGTAAGTTCTGATAGAGTCTGCTTTCATAACATTTATTAGAAGGTTATTTTCAAATAGAAAGCATTACTTTTTTATTATGCAAATTTAAGGTTTTCTGACCAGGAGAGTAGCCAGTTCATTGTTCTTGCATCACATACAAATGTTGACATGACACTTTTTTTCAAATATTCAGACAAGTGATCTGATACAGCCAAAAGCAAATAGTTAAGAAAATGATACAAGAACACCTTCAAATTTTCTTGTGGCGGACAGACCAAATAAGCCCTTTCAGTATGTTTTGCGGCCACTTGTTCTAATTTTGTAAAAATGCTCAAATCACTTTTGTCACTCTTTATTGACAAGTTCTTTAAGCACACTAAATTATCTGAAAGTATTTGAAGAAGGGCTTACCAGACAGAGAATTGACTTCATATTGCCATTTATTATTGGCTTGAAGAGGGGATACCACAAAAGGATATGTTACAGAATACTTGAGTCATCATTCACAAGGACAATTCAGTGATATTTGCATATTCTCTTGGTTACATCTACTAGCATTACTTACCTAAGTTACCTTGTGTGGACTCTCCGTGGCTGTGTATGACTATACTTCAAAAAGTTTCAGCTTTACATCACAAAGAGGAAAAAACAAGCTCCAGCTAGAGAACAGTGTCTACATGGTTGTCTGTGTGTAAATAAAAATACCGGTAGAAAGACCAGGCATACTCTAAAGAGGAGTGTGTTTGTGAATACTGAGTAATCTACTGTGCGGAATCATACAATTAAATTATTTCCCCCCACATGAAAGGGCACCACATGACCTTGATAGGATTCTTCAATATGCAGGTAGAGCACAGTGGCCTGGCACCTGAGAGGGAGAGCTCTGCCTCCATCTCTCGGTGAACAAGAGGAAGGGCAGCCAGAGCAGACTTTTTCATCTGGAATCCTCATTGATTCAAAAGCCAGATGAACAGATGCTTCAGTGGGGAGGACAGCCTGCTGTGACAGACAGGGGAGCATTCATTCACGTAAGTCTGTCTCCCAGGGTTTTCCCAGACACTAGTGGTGGGATACACCATAATTACAACTAGAGGTTGTGGTGCAGATTCAAGAAGAGAGGAAGAAGGTGTCTAGTTTGCTGCAAGCAATCTTTTCAAATTACTATCAAATGATGATTCCTAGCCATTAAAACCCATGTGACCTTGACAGTATTCTTCAATATGCAGTGACAAAGAGCAAATCAGGGACAGAGAAATGCCTTTGCAGTGAGATATGGCATTTACTGCTGAAGCTAACAAGGCTGGCAGCAGAAGGACCAAAGCTGAATCCTGGTTGGGGTGCTAAGGGGTGCAGCTACAGATGACAGGCACAGAACTGAGGCTACCCCATGTGTCTGGAGATGGTGGGAACATACAAACCTCTGGCACCAGCCTGTGACTGGCACCAGACCTAGGCAGGAAAGGTGCCTCTCTGATGCTGGTAGGCTTCAGGCTGAGTTAATAAACTTGTGCTAAACCTAGTCGGAATGAATGAGAGGATGACACACCACCCATAGTGCAGGAAGCTGCTCTCCCTGCTCCATCAGCTGTATAATAAAATCTCTGAGGCTGAGAGCTGTAAAACCTGCCTTACAGGGTTCTGAAGAAAGGGAAGGTCTCAGCCACAGATCAGACCCTCAGCTCTTTGTCGCCAGCTGCATAGCATAGGCAGAAATATACAGGATTAAAGCCACACGAATTTCAAAAGCTACATGTTAAACAACTTTTAAAGATATACCACAACCCTTTATTTCTATAACAGAAATCACTGTTATGGTTTTTCATGGTTTTTTTTTTCCCTTGAAAACAGTTCTTCTTGGTTCTCTCAGAAACTCCAGGTGGTCAGTTATATGTGCTTTCAGTCCCAAGTCTTGCTACTACTACCAACTCTGGCAGAGGACTTACACACATTTCAAAAATAACAATTAAAAGAAATGGGCTCATTTAATTAATTTCTTCACATTATACTGAACACATTGCCTGTACTTACAATAGAGAACAGATACTACTCAGACTCTTCCATGAAATAAAATACCCAATTTTATTGCAACACATCTACCTTGTTCTATATTTAGTTACAATTCTCCACCTGAAATATTTGCCTATTTTAAAAGGTGGACTGGTATTCACCTACATTCTCTGGTTTCAAATGCTCAGAGGTTTTAAGTCACACCGTAACATTCTGAATTTCAACACCGTTAACTCCTATAGCCACTGTTGTGTTATGAGGTGGAGGGGGTTTGGGGCTTTTCTATGTACTATCATTTGCACTCTGACCTTAAGCTTCAGCTTAATTAAGATCTTCATGGAAACATGAAGCAGACAAACTAAGTAGAAATAATACATAAAACACAAGTCTTTGTGCTTTCATTTTAACTTCAGCAAAATATGAGATTATAAACTAAGTAAAACAAACTAAAAATTACAAACTTCTACTTGAGAAAGTAATCAAGTATGTGCTATTCTTATACAACTTCTTAAGTATGGTATTACTATGAAATCTATATATAAGTCTCATGTTCTGAGACCAAGCATGTGTTTAAAGTCTTAAAACTATTACTAATTATTTACTGAGACAGAACAAAGTTTTGGGGAAAGGGCATTATGATATATCCCATGACATTTGAGGGTATGTCATCATTAGAAAGAAACATTAAAGAGTTTCCGGATCAGCAAGATAAGTAAAAATTAGTATTTCATTGATCTTAATCTTGATCATTTATTATGAATTTATCAATAATGACCTTGGCATTATCAATCACTAGAAGCAGACATGTTCCAAATACTTCTTGCCACCCAAATGTCATTTCTTGGGAGATATAAGTGGGTTTTACAACTACTGGTCTTAAAAACTTACTTACCCTCTATTGGTCCTTTCTGTTCCATTCCACTTAAGGACCAGAAATATTTTGTTGCAGAGTGCTCAGATCACCTGGTTACTGAAGTAAATCTCCATCTCTTGCTTCTGTGCAATGAATCATTTTAAAACCTATTCACTAGCTGCTAAAGAAAGGGAGTGAAATACGTTTAGCTCTAGAAATAGTGCTAGGAATCTTTGCCTAGCTTGTGATAGAAGAACATATTTGGTGAAATGGTAAAATGATCATTTCCTACTGAGATGGTATCAAGAGACCACCAGGGCAGCTCAAGCCCATAGGAAGCTATCTCAGGCACCAGAGCTATAGTTCAGTTTGGTTTTGCCAGTTTAGTGGCAGTGACATTTTTCTTCTGAGTCAACAGACTTTTGGGTTTTGTGGTTGTAGCCTTTTAAACAGTGATTGCTCAGCCAAATTTAACAACTGCAAAACAAGATGTCATTATCTCTGGGTCCTGCTCTGAGTAAGCTACAAGAACACTGCCATCTGTAAAGAGCAGTTCTTTAACAAGGGGACTTCTGAAGCCTTTGTTTCTTCATATAAACAAGCCAAATTATAAATGTCACTTGGGGAAATCTGAAAATGGACTCTCAGAGATAAACTCTGTGTTTGTTCGATGTGCTGCTACTGCAAAACTAAATCTCTCTAACACGGAGATGTTGTAAGACAGCTTTTGCAAGACAGCTTTTCATCCAAACAGCCAACTGAAGATGATTGCTTCTTCAACTCATTTGCTCTGTGACAAAGAAAAAAAATTGGGGGGGGGGGGGTTGATGGTTGTTCAGGGGTTTTTTAAATTTTCATGATTTTCAGTATAGCAGCATAGAAAAGTCTATTTAATTCTCTAAATCCTTCTTAATAGTGTCAAATAACATTAGACAGTCAGGTAGACCTTATAAAAGGTCACGACTGTAAAAGAAAAGAGCCACGGTATTGCACAGACACAGCTAAGAAAGATTCAAATCAGTATTTTGCATGAAGCAGACCTTCAACATACAGTCATCTTTGTAACTGTGGCACATTATTATGACCCTTTCCTAGCTGACACTACAAATGCAAGTGTCTTAAAACTGTTACAACACTGCTGCTTACAGAGAAAATGTATGTATATTATCTGTATTTCAAACGTGTTTTAAATGTTTCATTTTGTGTCACATCGAAGCTATGCTGGGGCCACAAAAGATCATGACTTTCTGATCAATATTAGGTCTTTAGCTATTGATTTATTTTAAATATAGCCTTTGACTTATTTATGTTGAAGATAGGCAGAGAATACTATTAACCAACTGTAATCTTGAAGAGTTCATGACCATGACAAGTTTTAAAGGCCTTGATTTCTACAGGCAGAATATGAAGTAGACTGAAATTATACAGTCGACTAACAATTATGCAGACTTAACACTGGAAAATAAGGAACCTAATTTTGTGTCCATTAAATTCAACCAGAATCCAGACATTTAAGATCACAATGTTGAAGTAAAATGATTTCATTAGATTTATATGGACTCCTTGTACCAAGAAAGCCTTCTCACGTACATGGTGTTCTAGATTTTTACAAGCCTTTTTATAATACATCTTTTATCAATAGACAGTGACAATTCATTGGAAAAACAATGACAACAGGTTTTAATAAAAAATAAACAATGAATGAATGGTAATAAGGAAACCATTTGAGTTAAGAAATGCAAAGAAGCATGGAACAAGACACATAAACGAGGGAGAGAGGATAGAAAGGCCTGGAAGTAAAAGTCATTGAAAGCAATTGCAGGGCTCTAAAATAGGCACCAGGATTAGGCAGCAGCCAGAACAGAGCAGCTGAACAGCTATTGAAAGGAAGTGGATTTATAAACAGGAGTTCAAGCAACAACAAGGAATGGCTTCAGTGCAGGAAACTATGGTAAATAGGAATGGCTGGGCTTGCTCAGAGCTGTGGGAAACATTAACAAAGTCATAAAAAGCTGAAGAATTTTATTAAGTTAAACATTTTAAGCATAGCATTTTCAAACTTGTAAAATTTGGGTTTTTTTTCTGATACATGGATAAAATTATTTTTTTTTCAATCCTACCCATTACTTAGTCTCCCTTTTAGGTTGAACATCTGCATATACCCTCTGTGTAGCTACTCAATCTGTAGAAGACACTTGTTTGTATTTTTTTCACAGCTTTCGTCAGACTAAAACCGTCTTTCAATATTAAGCATGTACGAAGGCTTACAGTCTTCAGTATGAGGTCAATATACTTCAACATATGAGCTTAAAGTTAAAAAAGTCTTAAGATTATTTCCTAAATATGGAGGCTTTTCCTAACTGGGGCCTTAGAATAGCACTGGTGGTCTTTAAATCAGTAGAAAGTTACCCGAGTAATATTTGAAGCACTGCAATTAACAAATAAAAACACTGTTAATGCTTTGCAGACACATTTTATCTTTTATCATACTCTTTTGAGTACTGTTTCTAAGGATTGGAAATGTAAGCTAGATTTCCATAAAGACTTCCAAATTGCCATGCCAATAACCTTTGCTGTCAAGTAGAATTTTGTCTTACACAATTCTCAGACTTCTCCTCCATGACGATCAAGATGAAAAGAAAAGAGAAGTCATGTTTTTATGAGGAGAGACTTTCAGGGAAGTAACACTGACTTTGGTCCTTGTGATTCAGAATTTGAAGCTTCTATCCCAGAAGACAAAAAGCCGCACAAACATGGCTGCTACTGCCATGCTGTTAAATTAGTTGAGTTTTGAATAAAAACTCCCAGGAGCTGGGATGGTTTTGATGTGCCTATGCTCTTACAGCTCTCATGCAAGATAGCTCTTCTGGACTGCTTTCAATCGTTTTCACTTCAGCCCGAACATATGTGTGATTCTGGCTTAAGTTTTTGCAGCACTCCACTTTGGGCTCTAGATGGGATACACAGGTGTGTTGACCACTTTTGCAAAGAGAATACCAATTGCTGGTAAGCCACAGCACCACCTTAATGCAGCCTTGTGCCTTTTTGTACCATCTTACTAGACTGTTTTAGCGGAGTGGTAAATGCAGTAATGTGTTGTCTCTTGAGACATTAGCATTTCTGGATTCATGGCATGATTTGACAGGTTCCAGATGCCAAATATGTATTTTTCCAGTACTGATGCTTTGAGGTGTATCAGGCTCCAGATTTTTAAGGTGCAGTAGGGAAGCTAAATAATGTTCTCTATTGAGCCAAAATACAGCAACTGGAGTTTGAAAAGATGGGAAAACCTAACTGGCAAGACCTGGAGGGATTCAGAGTCAGATTTTCAGAGCTTCCTGGTCTTGATTCTCACAGTAGTCACCGACAGACCCGTGCAGACCCAAGCTGGTTCTTCATTTAGGCATCGTGCTTCAAGTGCCCAACATCAAGTTACTTGGCCACTTAATCTCTGCCTCTCCCTAGGCTGCACGAGGAGAATGAAAAGTTGGATACCGGTTTATACACTTTTTTTTTTTTTTTTAATCTATTTGGATATACGGATGTGGGGACCAAAATGAAAACAAGGCAGGAGCCCAGCACCGCTAGCCTTTCACTTCTTACCACGGCGGCGTATGGCTACCGCCGTCTCAAACTCCCAGCCCCGGAGCGGGGATGCTGCCGCTCCGCCGGCCGGCGCCGGGCGCACCGCGGCCCCGACCCCACCGCCTCGGGAGACCCCCCACCCATGACTGCCGGGCACGTCTCGCTGCGAACTGTGGTGGAGCTCGGCCGAGCATCCTCGAGGCGGGCAGGCAAGCGAGCGAGAGCCGGTGCCGAGCCGGGGCGGGCCGTGGCTCCCCCGCCGGGG